>CM057158.1:5951868-6309368 GCA_029962745.1 Echinometra lucunter
CCTGAACGCATAGCGTTTGGGCTGCACACTTCGTCGCAGGAAAGGTTAAGTGCCGAACTGTTTCGAGCTCTCCAGCTCTCCATAGTAAATCATTTTCTTATTAAATCGGTATGAAGGAATTTCAGATACTAACAACGGTGTACGGATGATTTTTATTACAGTTTTTGAAGAGAATGATGCAAAAATGAGGCTATATTTTCCCAGATTCTCAATGAATCTTTTCCACAGACCATTGTTAGTTTGCAAATGCGCATGCGCAAGTTCATGTTTTTGTTTCTGTTATGCGGAACGGCGATTGCTGGAATGGCTTCAAATTGGCGTGCAAAAAGGGAAATTTGATGGATTCTAAACACATTTGAGGTGAATATGATTTCCGAATAGCATATAGATAGTAACATTGTATATATATTTTATAAAATCTTATTTACTTAAGAAAAAGTTATTAGTAGGAGTTTTCACTGTGGCAGAAGAGAGCTCCACCGAGAAGCAGTGGTTCCACTCAGGATGCTGCCACAGAGTGGCAGCGTCTCAGGGGCTAGGACTAGGAGCGGGCATACGTCCATACAGCTGGCTCGGCGGCATGGCCACCGCACGGGGTGCGCTCGTGCAGCTCCCTGGCTGGCCTTGGCTTCGTGCATGCGGCACTGTGCGGGCCACTTTTCACCAAAAATGATGCTCATTGGAAGGGATCGATGCAGCCAGAATGGCATAACAAAAAACATGCACATGATTACCTTTATTACCTTTATTACCAGATGTACTGGAAATATGCAGAAGTCTGCAGTCAGGTTTCCGGATCTATCTATCATGCAGTTCATTTCTATCTTGTTCAAGTTCCATAATTTCTTGTAGATGAGGCAGCATGACAGTGTCAGTGTGTCAGAGCCACATGTACATGTAGAAATAAGGTAAAATTTATTCTGACCAGGGATGTGCATATTGCTGATCACTCCAGAACTGGTCTAGTCTAGCCTTGAAGGAGTTGACTGATTTAGCTGTGACAACCTCAGTTGGTAAGGAGTTCCAGTCACTCACCACTCTAACTCCAAAAGCATTAGCTCTCGATATCCAGTCTGCTCCTCTTCTGGAATAGTTTGAGTGGATGACCGCGTGTTGCCTCAACAGTGACATCTGTGAAAAGCATATCCCTATTCACCTTGTCAATACCATGGATTATCTTATAGGCAGTGTATACAGCCACACGCGTGTGTCTTTACCTTACGGCCACACGCGTGTGGTTGTATCCACAGCATCGACATGAGGATACAGCCACACTCAACTGAATTCCCACTTTATGCGCCGCTACAGCTATCGCTAGTGTGTATGTATGCACGCACAAGCCATGTGTCTGTGTTGCCAAACCCCAGAACTTGGATCGTCACGAAGGTTTTATCTCTTGAAATTCACTGAAATACAAACAATATTGTACTATATTGTCACCTGCTTGCTGACAAGGTGAGAATGAAGTGAAAATATTGTTTGTATAATAAGTGAAATCGAGAGATAAAACCTTCGTGACGACCCAAGTCGCAGCACATACCATCGCATGAATACACATTGCTTGTGCAGTGCAGTGCACACTAGCGATAGCTGCAGCGGCGCATGTATAAGTGGGAATTCAGTTGAGTGTGGCTGTATCCTCATGTCGATGCTGTGGATACAACCACACGCGTGTGGCCGTAAGGTAAAGACACACGCGTGTGGCTGTATACACTGCCTATCTTATAAGTGATGCAGAGCTTTTGAACAGTTTTCTTGCTTCTTTTTCTCAATAAGAAGAAAAAATGCTATGCATTGAAACGGAAATTTCAGTGTAAGGGGTCATCTCCGCGGCACATACCCATCACACATATATTGAGTGCCCCCCTCCCCCTCCCCCTCCCCCCTCCCCCCCTCCCCCTCCCCCCTCCCCCTCATGCTGCCTCATCTACAAGAAATTATGGAACTTGAACAAGATAGAAATGAACTGCATGATAGATAGGCACCACCCCCCCCTCCCCCCTCCCCCCTCCCCCTCCCCCCTCCCCCTCCCCCCCTCCCCCCCCCCCTCCCCCTCCCCCCCTCCCCCCCCCCCCCCCCCCCCCCCCTCCCCACCGGGCTCCTCCCATCTCAGCCAGCGCCGGCCAGCCAGCTCACCACGGCTCATGCGGCTGGGTAGGCCGCCAAGACTGGCTGTGCGCGCCCGGCCTGTGCTGCGGTAGTAATTCATCGGCTTGTTTTTCTCTAACTTACCTGAATAAAATTCCTGGTTTAGGGAAATCTGGAATCGACCCAATTGCATTCTTCACACGTGCTCTCTTTTCTTCGTCGGAAGACATTGTTATTTGCGTTAATGACAAACAAAGCACAGCTCAGATCAACTCCAACAAGACTTGAACATGGACACACGTGGACTCGTCGTGCATCGAGATCCACCCACCACGTCACGAGTATTATGAAGCGCCAATATCCCCCCCCCCCGACATGCAGACTTGTTGTTGTTGATGATGATGATTTTTACGGCGCTGTCATTAAAAAATGAAAATTTACGCCATCTCATTTGCGTTGTTAAAAATAACCCTTTTAATGACTTAATTGAATTAATTTGTTTTTCTATGAACAGACAAAGCCTTATATATAAGGAAAGAAAAAAAGGGGGTATCCTTAAAATATAAATTCAGATAACACCTCCTCGCTCTATTAGGCAAAATCTTGCCAGTCCGGCTCGGTACTTTGAGCAGACTTCTCGGTTCAACAAACCTAGGCAACTCAGAACTTGAGGAAGGTTTGGTTTAATAATTTGTTGACACAGTCGAAAGTTCATTATGTGTCATTTTATTGACTGACCGATCTCTGTGGTTATAAAAACAAAACAAACAAAATCATTCATCTTGTCTCTTGGATATATATCCATTATGTTTCTTTGTGTTCTTTCGTATTCTTCGTTCATTGTTTATGACTGCAAACATGCTGGCAATACTATTTTCAGAAGAGTCAGTTCTCTGAATAAACTTAAGATTTCTTACTACAGCTTGACATGCCGGTATGGCATCAGTGCACATTCGTAAATTGAACCAAGGAGTTTCAAGAGCTGGAGTCACATCTATAACGCATTCCCTTTGAAGTGACGTTCGATGCCGCCAGGAAAAAATATGTCAGGCATGTGCTTAACTCTATCTTCCTTGCAGATACGTAGACAAAGTTTTCTGCCTGGCTGCAACCTTAATCTGGCATGTCTTTTGACCATGCCACCAATAAACCAAGATTCAAGTATTTGGGAATGTCCCCTTACACTCTTTTTATAACTTTCCATGGTTCAGTCTAAGTGCTTTGTATATGCATCAAGAAAACACAATAACACAGAAGAGTTTTTCCTGTAGGGCGATAGCAATAATCTCTTTTAGAGCAAAAATACACATATCACTTTCATGCTCCACTTTGAATCCAAGAACATATTTGTTCTCGTCACATTTCAAATGATCCCCCCTTCCCCGTTATATCCCTCTGCGCCTCTGAATAGGTAACTAGATAGAAGGCGTACCTAAAATGCTATATATTATTATTATTAAGATGATTATCATTATTTTGTAGAAATAGTCTTAATCTGGACCGTTTATCCAATATTTTAGAAAGAACACTAGCCAATGCTGTTGATTTGCGACCAGCTTTGTCCTTTTAACACTGAAAAAAATTGCCAGATTATTAGGCAAACTTCCGTGAATTATAGAAACCAAGAAAAACATACAGCAAGCAAGGAAAACAATTTGGAACTTGCACACTTTAAACGCTCTCCATGGATAGTGTCTACAAAGACTTAACATGTCATCTAGCTGCTTATAATAGATTTTATTGGGAAGGACGTTTGCTTACGCGTGCAAACGAAATGCAAAGAAGTTAGTTAAAAGTTATACATCTGTTATCATGGTTATAGGAGATAAACGTAAATTTGTTCTGACCCTCCTTTTCCCCCACGTTCACTCCTCTCCTCCCCCTCCATCTTTCGCTCTCGTTCTTTCTCTCTCTCTCTCTCTCTCTCTCCCTCAAAGTCCTCCTCTCTCACGCTTTCTCTCTCTCTCTCTCTCTCTCTCTCGTGTTTCCATGTGCCTCTGAATGAAACATGTATCTAACGCAACAACAAAAACAATAATTAATCTAAAATGGTTTACAATCAAAATACGAAAATTTACTGAATATGGTAGAAGTACAATACCAGCATTTTACCGTGTTTATCTAGCACAAGACTACCCGGAAGACAATATACTATAAAGAAGATAGATTTTCAACAAACATTGTTCGCAATCGGTAGGTAGGCTAAAGCCAGTGTATAATCATAATGATTACAAATTATAACAAGGCTTCAGGAAGAATACTAGTAGTTCCTTATATAATAGTGTATTATCATTATAATTATCATGTTATTAGCATAACCTTAATAACATTTTGCCACTCTTCACCCAGGTAAATACATGTAGTAAATATAAGAAGAGTAATGGGTAACCTGCTGGAAGAAATACCTTAAAATGCTCAGCACATGCTTTAGCGTCTTTCCTTGGTTACCAGGCTTAAACCATAATGATTGCATGACCCTATACAGAAGGACAGAATAATACTAGAGAGGGTATCATGGGTCCATGAGAACTTATATCATTTTATCATTCTTATTATAGGCCTGCACAATCTTCAGGACGTTGAAAAGTTCAATTCAATTCAATTCAATTCAAGGTTTATTAAAAACATGAGTCGCAGCCCACTGGCTGAATTGGTCATGTATACAATAATAGAGACTCATTACATATTTCAAACATTACAAAAAACAGTTACATTTGTCAATACTGAAATAAGAAGTTCATAAGACAAGACTACTTAGGCATCGAAAATAAATAAACATAAGATAATACAAAATCAGAGAGTTGGAGCGATAAAATATAAACAACAGAAACAAAGGAGGAAGTTATAAAAGTACATGTTACGACATACAAAATACGCAAGAAAGTTTTTAAGAAGTCATTATATGGATATTAGATAAAACTGATAAAATTTCCCCATTACATTTTAATTTTGATACTGCAAGTATTTGTGTTATTGCTTAAATTAGTAGTAATGTACTGATATAAGAAAAGCTGTAATTTTGCGTTAAACATTTGCTTAGATGTTTAGTGACTATAGTCATGATAGTTTATTGTCTTATATCAAAATTGAACAAACTTTATGAATGGATAGAGTAAAAATAAAATGAACATCGGTTTTCTATTTAATTTCTAGTTATTGACTGGGCTTGGCTTTATTAAGAAGATCTACAAAATACGGTATGGGGCTGTTGCGGAAGCGATTTGTTTTGTATTTGAATTGCTGATATCTAGGAGTATGGCGTAAGTTGACGGGTAGGTTTTTCGAAGGAGGTAACCAGGTACTACAGTCATGTCGGATGTTTGGCTAATGATATTGCGAAATCCAAGCAAAGTTTTTCCCTTCTGGATTCGAGAGTAGGAATTTCGCATAATCAGCAAGCACTGGCATAGTTCGTGTATTTTGAGCCCAACATGATTTTACAGACTCTTTTTTGGATTTGTTCCAAACTTCTGACCTGTTTTTGTGTAAGCCCGCCATTAAAAAACTGGGGTGCAGTATTCCATGACAGGACGAATGTAGCCCGTATATACCAATTTGAGATCAGATAAAGACAGCCCATATTGCTTCAGGAGCCTAAACATATATAACTTTCTGTTACATTTTTAAAGGATTTCCGTGACATGTAGATCTCATTTTAGGTTGGATTGGACAATAATACCGAGAATTTTGACAGATTGGAATTTTAACAAAGGTGAATCATCGATATAGAGGGTTGGTTCAGCTGGAGGATTTTTTGAGAATGTCACACTAAGTTATGAGTATTCAGTGCATGTTGGATGTGTTGGACACTCTTCCTGATCGTCGAAGGCCTGGAACTCGTTGTAGACATTGATGAGAAGGAACATGATGACGGCTCCCATGGTCACTCCAATCTGACCCAGGGCACCGGAAAATATCAAATGCTTCCGGTTGTCCGGAGTGTGACGTAATATCCAGGCTATAGCCGCGCGCGAGTAGCAATGGAACAGAGCGGCGCTCATCCAAGCAACAACCTGAAGACATAGCAAAAGCAAATTTAGTTTAAAATACATATATTGTACGAAAACAATAAAATCAACAAAATAATAAAAATGAAAAATGAAATGGGCAAATATTGAAAAAAAAAATATGTATATCATGCAAAAAAAAATAAATACAGGTAAGATGACCATAAGAGGAGTAGAAAAGGAAGATAGGGAAAGGGCATGGAGGATGAGTGAAAGTGAAGATTTAAAAAAGAGAAGATGGAGTATTTAAAAATACATTAGGGGATCTAGCAAGAAGGAGAAGAAATAGGTAGATAAAAAGTGAAGAGCAAGAGGAAGTATAGGAAAAGAAGAGGATGGAGTTAATGAGGAGAAAGAAAAGGAAGAGGATGAGGAAGGAAATGAGAGGCGGATGAGAGGAAGGAAATTAGAAGGATGAAGAGGAGAAGGAGAAGGAGAAGAGGTGACAAGTGATAGAAGAGTCGAAAACAAGCGTGAATAATTTGATTTACTTACAATAAGTATTTTTCCGATGAGGAGGTTGCTGAATGGAGGATCCGGACTCAGTGCTGCCACCACAATGCAATACAAACTCGAAATAAACCCAAGTAAAAAGGACACAGTTACCACCTTGAAGCTGTATATGGGTTTGAGTAGAAAGAGCAGGAAGGCGAGAGCACCGGTTATTTCTCGGAGAGGCATCACCAGCCCGAAGGTACGACTACCGTAAGCGCTGCCGGAGTATCCTTGAATGGGTGCCAAGGTGCCGAAGAGGATGCCCATGTTTAGAAATGACATGGTATAGAGGAATATTAACTGCCAATTCAGAAGTTCTCCTTCCATAAAGTCACTGTCAACACTGTGGTTTGGTCCAGAGGAAACCACATTCCCGTCTGGTATAGTCACAGGTGTGAAACTCAGCAGCTCATGCGTTTCACCTGAAGAAGCGTCCAGGAATTGGCAAAGACCGCCGCAGCCGTCTCTCTTGAGGTGGTGCCCGTCTCGTTGAGGCGCGTATTCTCGTCTGGCGCAGGGCAAGGTATTCAGGCAAATGAACGAAATGTGGCATGAAAGCATCATAGCGAACAGAAAAACAAAATATTGTTCGGGCGCGAATAGAAATCGAGGAGCTACTTCGCGCCAGGAGGTACAGTGATACGTCAAAGTTGAATTTCCCACCACGGTTTCGTTCGTGAACGTTGAATTTGCGACACATGTTCCTCTACTGCCCCCTGCGTGCTGTATAAGAACGACGCATGCAGGAAGAATATTACTCATCCCTTGACCAATCCACAACCAATTCAAATAGTCCGGTTTGAGGAGAGAGATGTAACCCATGGATAAGGTATTAGTCGTGACATCAACCATTGCTATGAAGAAAACAATTGTCAACATAGCCACACTATGGGGTTTAGGGTCTCCTGCAAAATAGGTCGGGGTATCCCAAAAGAATATCATCAAGAATGTCCCAATGGTTCCAATGAAGGTGATGACATAGGTCGCGGGAATCTCTGGCCGGTAAACTCGGGTGGACGCCAGAAATTTGTTACAGATCAAGAACCCGATGACACCTACGCATCCGACCTGAACCAAGATTGTAATGTAAGAAGTGATGCGGTTCTTTTCGGGCAGTCCCAGTGCCACGAGGACCGGAATTTCGGACCAGATGCCCGACACGGCCAACCAAGATCCGCTCCCGAAGATGACAACGAGGAAGATAACGAAGACACGTTCCAGTTGGCTGTTGAGCTCCTGTCCCATCTTGGTTGTGAGGGCATTGGCGAGTTGTTCTAAGCATGTGGTGGTCTTCAGTTACTAAAGGCCAAATTTAATCAAAGAAATTACTCTGGACGATGCACAGGATCGTCATTTCATCGTCGTCGACAAGCCCTTAGATATTCGGCAATGTTTTTATCTGTTAAAGGAGTGATAGAATAATGATTAATTATCACTTATAAGCAATTTATATTCTAGGCACAGTCCAATTCCCACTGTACAGAGTGTTTCATAACGTTTGTTCTTTATTATTCGAGAAAGCAGAAGATCCTCTCACGAAACTGACTAACATTTTCAGAGGTAATTAATTTGAGGGATAGATCAAGATAAAGTTATTCCAGTGGCGGCGATTCATGAGCAGATGTCATCGGCGCCAAATTTATGACAGACTTCTGGGTCGATACGACCCGCAGCGGCTTATTCACACATCAGCCCCGAAATGTAGGGGAGACCGGGGACAATTGTAACACGGGGCAAATGTAACAGAGGCTCTCATCCTAAGTAGAAACACGCTACATGAGCATGCTCTGCACAGAACATGCGAATTTCATTGCTCCACATGCTGTCTAAGGGTCGGCAGGTTTAACAAATCGTGAAACTTTTTACAGCCAAAAAATCGTTTTTTGAGCAGGAAAGTAAAATCGAAAATTGTCTAATATTTTTTCCTAGACAAATGTGCTAGAGCTGTGGATGTCATTTTCATATGTTACAAAATAGGATGCTATGCCTGCATGTGGCGAACGTTTCAACAACGAATACTAATGCTAAGATAGAAAAAAAAACCAAATATGGCCGCCCCCCTCGGGGGCAAATGTAAAATGTTACGATTGCCCCTTGGGCATTTTATCGACTGCTATACAATTGCCCTGGAGACTGTTTTCTTCCTGTAAGCATAATAAAAACAGTAGCAAAAACCTCTGAATTATTCAGATTTGATCATAACACTCATCATTATGTTACTAACAATCATAATAAACAATGTGTTCATCATCAGAATGGTTCCTACAAGAAAGCGCACAACGCCTCGAGGGAAGAATTTGCTCTTGTTATAGAATAGGCCTGGTTGTCTTGGACCAGGGTAAATCTGTCAGGAGCGTTTCAAGTGACTTCGACCCCCTCCCACCATGCCCACGTTACTCTTAATCGATACAGCAATGCTAAAAAGAAACAATCAGAAACCACTCCTCCTGAATATGGTTTCAACCCACACATCCGTGTCTTCTCTGCAGAACAAGAAGCCTCACTTACCATGCTTAAACCTTTGAAGACGATAATTATACCTTGTTGAAAAGGTCTAAATGTCTCCTCTATTATCATGATTATGTTTGAAATGAATGCACTACAGTGTCACAGAAAAAGTAATGTTGGAAACAATGAGATAATCAGAATTGTTACCATTTCCACATTCATGTTCACATTATTCCTTTGTCTTATACACATTTTGCCATTTTTAGTGCACATTTAGATTCTCCTTGTAATTTCCTTTCAGAAATGATATACTTTTGTTATCAGGGGTTGATACTATCAGGAGATATCAGGTTTCACAGTTAAAAGTACCACAAAAGTACACTGCTGAAAGTAGAATCACCATGTAACGCATAAGTAGGTGACCTCATGACGCATGACCTTCATTTTTTTGATTGATTATTATCATGGCTTTCATTTTTTTCTTTTTCTTTAAAAGAAATAATTTGTATCACTTTACTGGAAAAGAGTTAGCTAAAAGTTGAAAAGCATTATGTAAAGCGTTTTACCACAGTTGTCAGTATAGAGTAATGCTGGGCAGGTACAGGATTGGTTTTTAATGTTTAAACTAGATTGACAGAACCTAAATAGAAATTGATTTACAAAATGTGGATTAAACGTTAGCACATAGGGAGTCACAGGATCCACCCACAATAACTGGGAAATAATCATATGAGCCAAGCATTTGTCATTGGTTTTATTGTAATTAGTTTATTGGGGTTCGATAAAATGCTGATTGATTATTGAAATCTTGCATCGGTTCAACACGTCACCTTTGATAAAGAAAATCTAAGATTAGTTTGGTACAATTTCGTATGTTACAATTGCCCCATGGCTGTGTTACAATTGCCCCGCGTTGTGGGACAATTGTAACACTTAACTTCCGGTTTTTAAATGATAATAGCTTCAAAATGAATTGTTTCACTTAACCCAAACCAAGTCATATTTCAAGCCAAGATATGCATCTTTCATTTCGTATACCTTTAAGCAAGTATTTAACTATAATAAAGCTGATATGTCAAATTTAGGGAGAAAAAAGTGTTACAATTATCCCCGGTCTTCCCTACACTATTAGATGCCATCGAAAATTATGATTGAGGCCTGTACTTATTGCTAGATAGTATTGGCAGCAGTAAATAACGGGAGCTATACTTATAAATGTAAATTGATATAGGATGGAGGGGGGAGGGGGGTGTCCAGACAGGTAACAAAAATGAAGCCTTCTTTTTTGTCTTTGGATTAAACATAAACTATGCACTGATTTGTGCTAATCATCATCAATATTTGTTCTCTATAATATTGTCTAACATTAATTTTGTGCTAAAACATTTAAGAGATTTGCTTGTGAACTTTTTCAATTGGCTGCATCAACTACGTTTTTCCAAAATGTAACATCCCTTCACAGCTATTATGTTTAATCCTGTAGTTCCAGGTGAATATGCATGTGACACCTGTTCCACATATTTTAGACAATAGCAGTGAAGGGATGTTCTTTTGACTACCAGAACCATTGTGAAGGGTAGAATGAGGGGTTGTTTATTTTGTCCGCTTTCTTTGTCCGTCATGTTCATAGTGACTCTCATTCTAGGTGCAAAAAAGTACACTTGTTGAGTATTAAGTTGATATCAATATGATTCTTAGTACAAAAACGTGATTTATAAGTATAAAAATAACACTGAAATTATTTCCATGTCCCTCAAACGCCTAACTGGATGTGCATCCATATCTGATTATGTGTATTATGGTTGTTTCGTTTCATCAAAGGTTGAATTCACAAGACTGACGACGCTATTAAAGTTCCGTATCACCGCACATACACAATTGGCACGTAGTTCAGTACGCAGTTTGAATGTTAGTTGTCTTTGCGCTGTAAAACCTATACGCATACAGATTTATGCAAATTATGCAGATTGCTCAATGTTGCTGTTTGGGCAACCAAGCTGAAAATGTTCACAAACTACATAGGAACCTAAATCAATGAAAAAAACTTCAACGGAAAGAACTTGTCTAGGTTACACTGTTAGCTAAATAGGTCTGTCTAACCGATTATTAATTATCTTCTAATTTGCCATGATATTATTTTCCAAATATTTTTGTTCTACAGAAATTAATGTATATACTGAATTATGGCGTTATCATTTTTTGGCATTTCGCAATTCAACCTCACTCCCGGTCAACGCCATTCTTTCTACCAGTGCCAAGGGCCCTCGCGAGCGGAGGGGGGGGGGGGGGGGTGGGGGTGCGTGTCAAAACGCAGTTTTGTGTTGAGAAAAACGCTACAAACACGGTATCGTGAAACGTGGAATAGAAATGTTTAAAAAACGGTCTTTCATAACGTTTATTCTAGTTACACAAATGAGCTATAAACACATCCTTATCCTAGACCCACATCTGCCGATTATGATCTCTCATATTTCAATCTCAACAATTTGCTGGTACACCACACTTGCATCAATAATGAATACAGATAAACACAATCACACAATGCATTTCAAACAGGTTGTTCTCGATTAAGTATGCGTTCACTTACATGAATGTATAGCCTACACAAAATTTACATAAAGCGTCAGTTAGATCATCAAAATAAGAGCTAACCATTACAAACTAGAAATTTTGCTTCCTTTTTACTTTTTAGAACATAGTCTGCAGAAAATCCAAATCACATGAACTCACTTAAAGTGAAGCCAGGTTTTCCTGATTAATTGAATAAATCTGTTTACCAATTTTATGCATACATGTTGAACCAAAGTTTCCCTTGTCTTCTGAGAAGCTTGCCAGAGTCTTTCCGGACATAGCAACAACTAATGTATGCAAAATGGTTCTTTTTATTCAGAATATGTTAATTATTATGCATAGCAGGTGAAGTGAACAGTTGGTAACCAAGGGTTAATTCTGGAGATAAGCGTGATTAAATTTGAAGCATTAGTATATATATATACTATGAACATGGCGGACAAAGAAAGCGGACAAAATAAACAACCTCTCATTCTACCCTTCACAATGGTTCTGGTAGTCAAAAGAACATCCCTTCACATCTATTATGTTTAATCATGTAGTTCCAGGTGAATATGCATGTGACACCTGTTCCACATATTTTAGATAATAGCAGTGAAGGGATGTTCTTTTGACTACCAGAACTATTGTGAAGGGTAGAATGAGGGGTTGTTTATTTTGTCCGCTTTCTTTGTCTGTCATGTTCATAGTGATAGTATATTGTGATCAGTGGTGATGATACTGGATTCTTTTCCTGGAAGCAATTTCATGAATAATTTCTCTGTTCCCTGTTTCATGACAATATACCTTTCAGCGCTAGTGTGCATATCAGATACCTTGTCATGCTTGTGCAACAACAATACTGTGTACGTGTCTCTTGCATGGTACTGGAAATTAAGACTAAAAGAGCTTGAATAAATGTGTACGAATGATGATGCAAATATTCACTCGAAATTAACCTATTCTTTAACAGTTATGATGGATGTGTATTTTACAAAATGTAGGCTAGTACGAGTCATAACTTCTAAGAAATGCTTCAGTAATCACTAATCTCCTGTAAAAAAAAAAAATTAAATTTTTTTTAAAAGAGCACTATTTGGGGACGATAACGAACGTGATGTCGTGATGTAAATAAACAGATCAGCAAATTATACAGAAATGATACGAACCTTCAATTTGTTTCCCATGCAAAATGTCAAAGTTGTAATCCAGGCTTGAGTTTAGGAGTGCGATTAATGTCGATCCATCAGTCATAACATGGGACGGAAAAAATAGCGAGAATAAACTGGTAATTCATACCCTGATCACGTATTGTTTTCTACAATCTATAAAAGCACCGCAATCTCAGACATAGGCATGCTAATTAAACCCGAGCTCGTCAGGACTGAGTAAATATTCTCAAAAAATGATTTCAAAGAGATACACACTGCAATCAGGACAATGCATAGTTGGTGTTCATTCAACACAGGCAAGTGGCTTTATGGTGGGGTGGCCTTGTATACAAAAGTACCACTGCAGTGTCCCGTACAGTGTACACGGTACTTGGAGAAAGGCTTACTGCCCCATGTCCATATGCACCACTGCTTTTATTCATATGCTCATATCCCCAGAGTAGGCATAAGTTAAAGGTAATAGGCCTATTATATAATCATATTCAGTATCGCTTGAGATTTAGCTTGATCTCGATGTGCAATAATGAATAAGTAATGCTGATGGCCGTAGTAATAAAAAAAATAATAAATGGTCCCTTTTTTGTTTGTTTTTAAAGATATCGTGCATAAAGATAATGGCAAAAAATAACAATAAAAATGTTGTGTTTCGATGGTAACTTACGTGTACGAGCTGCCTACCAGTAAACAGAGCAGCACTTCATCATTATACTCATGATCAATGTAACTGCTGTTATTCTATCATGATGCATGACTTTTTAGATTGATCTTATATCGCATGCGTATCTTGATTAGAGGGGCTTGTTAAACACATTAACACGAAATTCTCTCAATGATCGAAAACCTAGAAAGGCATGATTCGAAACATTTTCAGGACCTTGTTTTAACGCTGAGGGAATGAATTTTGTTTGTTGTAAAGTGGAAAGGTAATATAATAGCTTGAACTGAAGGATTCGATGTGTATAATGTATGTACAATTACAAGAAATGGAACTAACTGGGAAAGCTCTAATTCCATGTGCCCGGTGGAGTGGGTATGTCTCACAGAGGTCTGCACATCAAAAGGCGTAAAAAATGCCCCTTTTCAGCATCAGGCACGTAACGTGCGTTACTATACTCTCTCTCTATCTCTCTCTAAAAAAAAAAAAAAGAGTGAACGCATTCACTCTGTTCTAAGGGGTGAATTTAAGAAAAGGGTGCACTTAGAGTGCATTTAGAGTGAATTAAGAGTAAAAATTGTGATATTCACTCTTTTAGGGGTGACCTCAGTGATCACTCAATTAGGATTTTGAGAGATCACTGAGATCACCCCTAGAAAGTGAATAAAGAGTGAATATCACAGTTTTTGAATGGATGACAAATTTAGGCATTGGCGTAAATCCCGGGGGATGGGGGATATATCCCCCCCCCCCCATTTTTGAGAGGGGGATGGCGTGTACAAATATCCCTCCCCCCCCCCCCACACACTTTTTAAGGAAGAAATGATATCTGAATTAATCTTTGAATATCATTTTTATTAATCTGTCGTAAACAACCATATTTTAGAAATTTTATTTGAAAATGCGATTGAAAACCAGAAAAGCGGTTATTTTTGGCTCGCTCGCTTGGCTCGCTCGTCATATTTTCAAATTTTTATTTGAAAATGTGATTGAAAACCAGAAAAGTGGTTATTTTTGGCTAGCTCGCTTCGCTCGCTCATCATATTTTAGAATTTCTATTTGAAAATGCGATTGAAAACCAGAAAAGTGGTAATTTTGGCTCGCTCGCAAGATAAAAATTAAAATGTGTGTAAGGGGGTCTGTGCAGGTGGGTGAGGGCGTGTGTTTATACTTAAGTGTGAGTTCGACAGAAAAAAAATCGGCTAAAAACTCGATCATCCCCCACTCCACAAAGTGGATTTACGTCGGTGAATTTAGGTGTTACTCGTGATGGAATGACACCACATAGCAGGAGATGGGGTAGGGGAGGGGTAGAGTTACGTAGGGTCCACTTCCTTTCATCATTACTTTTGTTTTAAATTGTTAATTGTCAGTATCTGATACAGGAATCTAGACGATTAGTACACTGCGCGAAAAATTCGGAATCCAGCCGTTTTCGACGGTTTTAGCCTAAAATGCGACAATAATTATCATCACGTTCCCCACCGAGTATAAAAAACTGTTGTTGTCGAGACATTTCGTATGGAGAACATTATGTAGGCCTACTTTCTATAATTGTTCTGACATCACCACTATGATCATCACCATTATCATGACCATCAATACCACCATCATCATCATCATCATCATTCATCGTCATCATCATCATCATCATCATTCATCCTCATCATCATCATTCATCATCATCATCGTCATTATCACCATCGTCATCAGATCGAGATTACCATCATCTTCATCTTCAGTGTTCTCTTTCGATGCAGGAATATGGAAGAGGAACCATGATAATTTGAGAAAGAATGTGATTCAAGCACCCCGAAATCATAGCTGCAACGCTATAGGCTCACCCCAAATCTATCTATATTTATCCCCCCCCCAAAAAATGATAATATTAATAATAATGATGATAATAATAATGATAATAATGATAATAATAATAATAATAATAATGATAATAATAATAATAATAATGATAATAATGATAATAATAATAATGATAATAATAATAATAATGATAATAATAATAATGATAATAATAATCATGATAATAATAATAATGATGATGATAATAATAATGATAATAATAATAATAATAATGATGATAATAATAATGATGATAATAATAATAATAATGATAATAATGATAATAATAATAATGATAATAATTTAAAAAAAAAATCAAAGGTCAAACACACATAATTTCCTTTTTTTCATTCAAGATTGTATACTTTTATTGTTGTTGTTTTTTCTGACTCCAACTACTATGTAAATTTATACGTCAACTCAAATACACATACACACCAGCTTTATAAGATTATTTGTTATGTCGATTGAAAAGAGAGTGCGCAACATGATAAGGATATTTTATACTCAAAAACAAAACCATGCTGGAGCGGGATAGGCCCGTTTGTTTAGATTATGTAGAATAAGTACCATACTATACATCTAAAGAAGCTTAAGAGTGTTGCTTGCACAAGTTGTAGACTAATCATGCTTAGTTACTGACGAGTATTTAATTGACAAGCACATCAGGAAAATGGATTTGTGGATTATAACTATAAAAAAAAACCACTCAACAACTATCGACTCTACGTTCTCCTTTCTAATTTGAGTAAGAAAAGAAACCTGCAGGAACCTACAAACTTTATTACAAGTAATCAATATTGATCAGATTGTGACTACATATTGAAATACAGACTAAAGGTTTACGTCTTACTATAAATCATGGATAAGCTGTTAGTTTACCCCGAGCAAAAACTCTAAATCTTGTATCCTTTTGATAATTCACTTTGTATTAGTGACGCGTCCTTAATGCCCAAACAAATAAGATCCTCTGCATAGTAGTTGTACGAATCTTAAAAATTAAAACCCATTATACCGAAATTACATGTCTTTCGAAGTTTCAATACATACTGGATGGAACATGGCATGATATATCCAGTGGCGGATCCCAGCCCCCCCCCCCCCCCCCCCACCTAGTTTACCCAGCTAAATTTTGCATACCAGAACAGATACACCCCTCTCCTGTGAGCACGGGCAGTATTTTAAACTCCAAAATGCGGTGACCCTTTTTCATTGTGTTGCTGTTGTTCTCATTTGCAAGGGATATTTGGGATTGCGGCCCAACCTTTCGTCAAGAGAATCATGGATCCGCCACTTATGCGTGAGTCGATTCAAATTAGGACGCCATGAGCTCTACATGGTTTGTTTTTTAGTTGCCTGGCCTATCTTGAGAGAGAATACCCTCTCTAAACTGCTCGGCTACCGCGATGAAGTCTGAGGGCGTATGTAGGTTGAGATGTCTGCGGGGGCCCGGGACTTCCGGACAGCGCTTGAACTCATCCTGTCCGATCCTAAAAACAAAGACAAAATCATCAAAATTTAATATTTTTTCAGATATGAAGCCAATTATTATGTGCAATGTTCAGCGGTCTCTATATATTTCCAACTGAACATCGTAACTTTATGCTCAACTCAATTGCAATGCAAACCTCAATAAATTCTTTACTAAAGTAAAGCCTTCATGAAGCAGATGTGATTGAATCAAAAGCAGAATCTGCCAATTAGTAGGTATTTGGAGTCATATTTCTTAATTTCTAGTATCTTAGAAGAAGTGCTTAATGCAATAAAATGTGCTGCTAAATCCTCATTTGGTGGCACTGGCGTAGCCAGGAATTTTCAATGGGGCGGCAAGGCGAGGGGGGCAAGGCGAGAGAGCGAAGTGACCGAGCGGGCGGAGGGTGTGGCCAGGGGCGGTTCTAGAGCACAAATTTTGGAGGGGCTTCTTGGGGCTTGGGAGGATTATAATATATATCAAAATATATGTGAAATTAAAATCGCACCTTTATGGTCCAAATTTTTTTTTTGGGGGGGGCTTGAGCGATTTCGGGGGGGGGGGGGGGCTTCAGCCCCCAAAGCCCCTCCCCCATAGAACCACGCCTGGGTGGGGGACCACGGTAGGGAGATTTTTTAAAATTCGTGCATGAAAATTGCATTTTTCTGCACACTAGGAAATTGAAGTGGCATATGGGGGGCCAAGGCGAGGGTGTGGTAGGGGCGTATCCCCCATCTCACGGTAGGGAGATTTTTGAAAATTCGCATGAAAATGGCATTTTCTGCACACTAAAATTCAGTATTAGGGGTAATTTATATGAGAAGTGGCATGTTTACGTGAAGAAGACTCGATGAAAGTCTTTTTTTTTAACTTTTTTATTCTTTTTTTTTTTTTTGCTCGCCGATCAACAGGGGGCCATGGTCCCCTTAGCTACGCCAGTGTTTGATGATTTTACATTTTAACAACTTCTGTATATGGTTTGAATATTGCTTTCAATATCATAAATAATACTTTTCTCTTTATAGATGGCGCTATGCAAAATAGAGCTTTTATCAGCTTGCCCTCGATTAGTATTTTGATATCAGAGATCTAGGAGCTATTTTTTTTGGTGTTTTTTTTTAATCTAAAACGGGGAAAGGGGGTAATAAAATTGATATAACCATGGTCAGTAGCTTAATGATGATTCAACATTCATCTTTAAATTGCTGATAAGATAAGTGCAGTCTCCAATTCAACCGTTTTCAAAAATGGAAGAGGGGGCACTCCCGGGGGGGGGGGGGCACTTTGCAAGGAACGGGGAGGGTATGGGGATTTTGATGGCCTCTTCCAAGGGTAACGAATTTCAAATTTTTGATGTCAAAGTTAAATATTTCAATAAATTATATAGTAGAAATCAAACAAGAGTGAGCATGGAAGATGTCTCTTGTGGACACGCGCGCGCGACGCCTGTTAATGGTTGTGAAACAGACCTGTTGGATGACCAGTGGTCATCGCAGGCGTCCACCTCATCGGTTAAGACCCACGTGGTCTTCATGATCTCCACACCATTGCACACGTGACACAGTCCAGTCCAGGCGGTGGCCGAAGTGCCGCCATTCCAGAGGACGGAGAAGACGATGCTCTTGTGGGATCCATCGCTAGAGGTCCAACCGGAAACACGGCCAGGAGCATTTCCTACAAGAGAGTGATTTGTACAAATTTTTATTTATCTCATAATGTAATTAAGACTGAATATAATTATTCATGGTTTGATGCACGGTTTTTAACTCTGTGCAATTCGTTTATCACATTCAATTAACATTATTGTATACATTTATGGTGATCTTTCGGGTATATATATTATGTGCATTTTTATTATCTTCATGTTTTTGTTTTTTTTGTTGTTGTTGTTGTTGTTTTCGTAATTAAGCGGTAGCTGTGATAAAAAGATTATAAAGGCCCCCAGTTCAATTCTTCTATCTATTCACCGCGGCTTTACGTCGTATATCACAAACAGTAAGTAGCTCTCACATGGGCGGATTCCGTGTTAAAACATGAGGAGGCGGATACAAAATTCCTGACAAGAGAAGGGGAAAAAGAAAAAAAAATGCCATCTGCTTATCCTGAGTGCCCTTTTTTTCTCCAAAATTTCCTGTTAGTGCCCTTTGGTAAGCTGGGCATTATGAGGGTATAAGTCCAACCAACTATGGGCAATATGTTTACTCATTGCGCGAAGTTAGGGTAAAAATAAGCAGTAATTTCTTTAGAATGGGCAAAATTTCCATCAAATTGGACAAAAAGAAATGCCCAAATAAGTGCCCAAAGTTGGTTGGACACGTAATTGCCCTCATGGCACATTTTTTTAAGCAACAATTTTCAAAGTGCACTTTCCTTATTTTTTATACAACGAAGAAACTTATATGGAGCTGTTTTATCCCCGGCATTAAATACTCACCTGCAGCACCAGGTCGCCTCTCGACTGCAGTCCGGTATTCTCCAGTCACGTGACCTGTCTCTTCGTCCACACTTGTGATGATGAGTTCAGAACCCAAGGAGTTATACCACGTACCTGTCACGTTGCATGCTGTATTGATTAAGGAGAGTTTGCACATGAACATCCTGATTAGTAATGATGTAGAAAAACTGTTATCGTCATGATAATTTATATATCTTTGAATTTTTTGAATAGAGGCCCTTACATCATTTCACAAAAATGATTTATCCGTCTAAACAAGGAATAACATTTTTTCCCGGCCTAGTAATAATAAATATCTTTTATCATCAGCATTTAGAGATACTGCAATAAAATTATCCTGATATCACAATTTTTTTCGATCAACCCTTCGACTGCCAAACAACGCCCTTGCAAAATGTACTTTTAAAGTTGCCATCCTTAATAATAAAGAGTTAAACTATGAAATTGATACCCGTATTAGGCATCGTAAGTAACCATTGACGATCATAGCCTTTGAACATTTTGAAAAGAGTTAACTTATGGATGGATTAACTGCATTTCAAATGAAACAACGTCCTCGCTTCCTTTCAATTTTACTATCAAGCGAAACAAGGGGCAATCATCCAGCATGATACCCAAATTATGCCTCTTCAAATTCTTCTTCTCTCCCCCCCCCCCCCTTAATCATGTTGTTCCACCATCCTGAACCTATACCTTTTCTTTCCGGTCGTAATCCTGCGTTCCGAATCATTGGTGTAAATCCCGGGGAATGGGTGATATATCCCCCACTTTTTCGAGAGGGGGGGGGGGGGGGAATGGCGTGTACAAATATCCCCCTCCCACTTTTTAAGAAAGAACTATTTTATTTAATCAGTTAATAATTTTTTTAATAATCTGTCATAAACAACCATCATATCTTAGAATTTCTATTTGAAAATGCGATTAAAAACCCCAAAAATGGTTATTTTTGGCTCGCTCGCAAAATAGGAATTAAAATGTGTGTAACGGGGTCTGTGCGGGTGGGTGAGGGTATGTAAGTTCGACAGATAAAAAAAATCGGCAAAAAAGTCGATCATCCCCCCCCCCCCCCCTCCTTAAAGTGGATTTACGCCGGTGTTCTGAATCAAAGTAGATATCAAATAACACAGAATCTTCATGTACATTTTGACACCACAATGCCACAAACACGGTTGAAGGCGCGGTTCGGGGGGGGGGGGGGAATTTTGGTGCTCAAGCCCCCCCCCCCAAAAAAAAGAAATAGGACGATAAAGTGTAAGTTTAAATTCTACTATACATTACAATCCTCCAAGCCCCCAGTAGCCCCCCCCCCCCCCCATTTTTTTTTCTCTCACTCTAGAGCCGCGCCCGCATATTGTTGAGAATCGAAAATAATGCACACGTGCATTATTTACCTGTTATTATTTGATACTGGGGCGAAACGTCTCCGGCAGTCTGCAAACAACAAACGGAAGAAGATCAAACGATCGATTTATCACCAAGACTTCAGACTTTAAATGTATATATATTTAAGCGATAACCACCAATTGTCGATAGTTACTGTAGTTTATGACATGATAAAAGATTTTACACCATAAAATGGAATGGTGCGTACAGGTCATTCACATTTACTGTACTCATAGGTGCAGTTGTATTTTTAAACAATCTTGTATAATACTGCAAAAATACTCACTTCGACATCTCTAACAACGATTTCAGGACATCTAATTTACCCTTGGGCAATTACCCTCTAGGACACTTAATGCCCCCTCCCATCCCCCTACAATTACTATATTTCAAACATCACTATCTTCCTGTATGGATATCGTTTTTGGAGTAAATATTTTCCCTGGAGATAAACATTTCCGGGGGAACAGATTTGCCCTGTGGTGACTGTCGGGGCGGATGGGAGGGGGGGGGGGGGGGGGAATGGTATAGTTGACAGGGGGTAATATAATATTGTCCAGAGGATATTGTCAGGGGTACCCTAGAGGCGTAATGTTGACAAAAGATTGACCTAAGTGAAGGGGGAAGAGAGGGGTTTTACCTCGTAGACAATGCCATCGACTTCGACCTGGTCGTGAGCACAACGGTGTCGATGATGCCCACCATGAGGATGGAGGGGGTTGCGGAACGCACTGGCGCTGAACACCAGCCCAACAGCGAGCATGACCCAGTTCAACATGATCTGAAATTAAAATGTGAAATAATACGTTTATGCCAGGAATGAGGTGTGAAAAAAAAAGAAAAGAGAAGGTCGAGGTACGTTGACCAACAAAACCATGCATGCATGTATAGGAGGTCGAGGTTGATCATCAAACAGCCATGAAATGATTATTAAAAAAAAAAAAAAAAAAAAAAAACGTTTTGCAACGATTTTCAAAAATAAAAATAAAAAAATAAAAAACATAAGAAATTAAAATACATTTTAAAAAAATGAAATAGTGCCATTCCTGCATGTTGCACGCTGGGGAGGCACCATAGTGAGTGCGTCAATATCTGCGCTAATCAAGCGCACAATGTCAGTCAGAGCATACGCCAAATACATTCTCTTTCACTTAGTGTTAATTAAAGGCCGTGCCAGTCGTTGACGCAGGCCTACGGGTCATGCTAATGACGTTTCGTGTTGTATGGACATTATCAAGCGGAAAGCAAAAGACGGAAGTATGTCTTATTGCAGAGAGCACATCGAACGTACAGCTGATATAAAACGTACGCATTCCTATGTAGCATAAATCAAGTACAAAAGTCATGGCCTGCCATGTACTTGATTTATGCACAGGGTAATTTTTTTCTTCCAATCTTTACTGATTAGATGATCATGTCACAAATCATAAAAATCAGGAAGAAAAAAATTACATAATTAGGCAGAGTAGATTTTTGACATAAATATCTATGTGGAGCAGTAACACACAAATAACAAATAACAAATAACGTTTTAGAGATATGTTTTAACATTTAAAGCTCATATGTTGAATGCATTAAAGGCACAGAACACTTTCTGTCAAAGAAAAATGGTAAACTCTCAGAACATTTTAAAAGAGAAGATTTCAAAATTAAATAATATTGAAAACATGACAGACAAATTTTAATACAGACCTGCTAGGAGAAATCACGCCAACAAAACCCTGTGTGTACTATACACATGCAACTGCGATGTCATACTGCATAAACATCTTCTCCCTAAAGTGACATTCAAGCAATATTTATAAATTCAAGAGCGAATTACTCACTTTTCAGATAAGCTTGTTATCTAAGTTGATCGACGATCTCCGGGACGATCTTTCTTCCAACAGAGCTACAACCGGTCGAATAACATCATGTACGTTATACGTGACATGCAGAATATATACACAGAAATATCATGAATATCGACGCAGCATGTAACACGAAAAAAATAAAGCCACCTCTACCTATACCTCGTGACTCAATAGAAAGGGGAAAAAAAAAGAAATAAAAAAAGGATGTTCACTGAAGAAAAAAAATCACTTACCCTGTTCATCTTTGAAAATATGTTTAACACAATAAAGTGTATTATGAAACCAAAACCAAACAACAGAAGATATTGCTAGATCATACAGTGTGGCAAAGCTGGAGGGAATGAACTCTGTGATCCCGGTTCCAAGTTGAACTGTTGCCCAGAAAGATCAAATGGCAGGAACTTGTATTGTATGGTAATTATGCTTTCCTCCTCATCGTGTTTGCATTAACTTGATTTCGTTGTTTTCTGTGCACGGTGCCAATAAAAAGCGGGCCTTTTGTAGTCGGGGTCAGGATAGTTTCGTGTGAGTGTTGGTGAACACATCTCTTGAAATATATATATCACGTGATTCTATGTAACAGTAGCATGGCCGATGAAATGTTAAGCTTTGATAGGCAGACTTTAAAGGGAACTCTTGACCTAACAATAACTCTTTTATCTGTAGAAGATTACTTGAGATCACATCGTCTGCACATCGTATTGATGAAACTTCTTATCGATCGGGCATCCTTTTCTCTGTTAACTCCGTCTTTTTTCTTGATGACCCATGAAGTCCTAATCCGGGGTAATCTCTTCCTTGTGAACTTGAAGTTGACGCGAAACCTAATCAATTACGGCGGGGGAGGGGGTGGGGTGTAATATACATCACGTTAAATGGAGGCCCCGTGTGGAGAGCACTGAGCGTGGAGTTCATTAGTGGAGATTCACCACCTCTGCACGTAGAACCCACTGATTCGAAGAAGAGCAGGGGAAACCCCGGTGTATAACCTGCATATCCCAAAAAGTTATATCGGGAGGAGAGACCCGAGGGTCACAGTCGTCATCATTGGTGTTATGTCAGTATGACATGTCCGTTATAGAAAAAGTCCATCATTGAGGGTTGTGGATGATTTATTTTCTTTAAAAATTTCTGCGTAGTCACAATGCAACCTCAATGATGTTGCCATGCAAATATGACAAGGGGCTTGAGCCGGAGATCCATGTATCTCATAATGCTTTAAGGCTTAAGATGAATTCAACTACCCTTTCCCCTACTTATAATTCGCCCTTTTTAAGTCAATTCCACAACTGCCACTCTTTTACATGTTTTACACCTGATTAGTGATCCTGTTCATTTTTTTCCATAACTTTTTTTTAACTTCTGACAAAAACGCCTTCTTATGAATGCCCGTACTGAGATGTGATAAGTGCCCCTTTTGACTGCACAGTTTCAGTTCTAAAAGAGCAATTTTCCTTCTGTTGAGTGTCCCCTTTCATCTCTGGTAAGTTCCTTCTCTCCATTTGGACAGGTGCCCCATTTGAAATCTGATATATGCTCCAGTTCACTTCTGTTAAATTTTCCTTGCTGGTATAATATGTCCTATTTATATAGTCTTCTGTAAATTGTTATATGTGCAGCAAGTACCCCTTTTTGTTTTCTGATAAATCTCCTTTTTTATTCTGGCATTTTTACCCCTTCAAAAATTTGATACATTCCTAATTGATTGCTGATAAATGCCCCTCTTCTGCTTTTGAATAATTGCCATTTATCCTTACGCCCCATCAGATTTGATAAGACTATAATGATCGTCCTATTTGATTATGTGCCCCTTTTCGTTTTGAGTATTGCAATTCTCCTTCAGCAAATTACACTGTGAGCCTATCGTGCCTGAGAAACATCTAAATCATTTTTATTCGGTCACCTTACGTGTTGAATTTGTTTTGGAAAACCATTAATATTACACGAGGCGAGCTCAGTGAGCGAGGAGAAATATACTCTTTTCATGGCAGAAGTATAATTTTGTCATCAAAATACACTTTAAATCTATAAGATAACCAAGTAATATATTCGATCACTAATGTGTGCCGTATATGACTCTATTTAGGTACTTCGCTTGCCGTCGAAGAATGACTAATGACCTTCAATCCTCATGTTTACACAATGACCATTGGACTTCAAAAGAATAAGACTGTCCATCAATATAATAATGCTTGGCGAGAATCTTGTACAAGTTAAGGAACACAAGTATCTTGGGGTAACTGTAATATCTGACAGCTTGTCATGGGAGTCCCATTACCAGCAAGCCAACAGAGTACTGATGTTTGTTTATTTACGATATTTCGATGTTCGATGTTTGTTTATTTACGATAATATTTCTGCTCAAAAGAAGAAAAAAAAAATTATGTCTTGTGTTATATTGGAAATAAAACCTGAACTTGAACTTGAACTTGAACGTAAATCTTGCTTTTTGCCTTGTGACTACAATATTGATATTTTATCTGCAACTAATACCAACATCTCCTTTTAATTTTAGACACTCTTCTAACTTATTCAATGCTCCCCATGATTCATGAACCTATACTCGCATTATTTTCTGCCCAATGCAATTTTATACAACATTCTTACTAGGCCTAATGCTGAAACTTATTGTAAGGGATATTATCATATGTGATGTAAGCTAGTGATCATCTACCTGTGTTTTCTTTTACCGATGTCTCTTTAAAATGTATTATAAATGAATAGTGAGTACGTAAATGTCTTTTCAATAATGCAATATAATTTTATGAAAGGAATTTAGTTTCATTCTTGGGTCTCCAGCTATTATGTTGTACTATTCTTCATAGAATGTTAGTAATATAACTGCAAGGAATCGAGCGGGAAGTTGCCCTAAAAGAGATGAATTTTCAGGAGAACGGCCTGTGACCAATAGCCTGTTCCCACCATGAGAACGGTAGAGATGTCGATAAATTGTTGTACATTACTCAAATCAAATTGAGCAACAATATATAACCTGTTCTCAGTATACAACAAATTTTTGTTTCTCTCTTTCTCGCTCGCTCGCTGCGCTCGCTTGTGAGAAACAAGAAGGTTTCGGGCACTACGATTCCAGCAGCGAGATTCTAAAGAATTTTCACTTCGCTCACTCACAGAAACAGAAAGGTTTCGGACGGCAGGTAAGGTGCCCAAATATTCGGTTTATCGGCTTGTGTATTTTGATGATGAAATAAATGGTTAAATGTTTAAATGGTTGGTTAATTTACCAGTCTGCTAAGAAAGCATGTGTATATGCTTGGTAGTAAGCAACCAGGGGACAGACGGCTTTAAGTCCCCTCCGAAGGTCTTGGTAATATACGAAATATAATATAAGAAAGGTTTCGGACGGCAGGTAAGGTGCCCAAATATTCGGTTTATCGGCTTGTGTATTTTGATGATGAAATAAATGGTTAAATGTTTAAATGGTTGGTTAATTTACCAGTCTGCTAAGAAAGCATGTGTATATGCTTGGTAGTAAGCAACCAGGGGACAGACGGCTTTAAGTCCCCTCCGAAGGTCTTGGTAATATACCCAAAGGGCATTAGCGCATCCACTTGCTTTCGAACCCGGGTACTCCCAGTTACGAGACCAATACTCTACCACTGAGCAACAGCGCCTCCTCTAACATTGCATGGTACCACGAAAGAGAGTCGGTCGCCAATATTTGAATATATACAGGATGTTTTCAGAAAGCAAACATATTCGGCAAGTGAGGTGAACAAATATATAATTTAGATATCTGTAGGTCCATCATGTATTTTGATGAAGAATTATCATTTCTACCTTGAAAAATAATACTAAATTTTTCCTCGCTCGCTGCGCTCGAACGCATAGGCCCACATAATGGATGGTCTTTGAAAGCGAATGAATAAGGCAAGAGAGCTGACCAATATAATCATTTAGATATATGTATATTGAACTGAGGAATTCTGTGTAGGCTTGTCGTGAACAACATTGGGGAGGAAATATCTCCGAAGGCCCGTCCCTGGGACTTAATTGGCCTAAGTGCGGTGTATTGCACGAGCACTTGGTATACCACCACATCCAAGTTGGTTTCGAACCCAGCTACTCTCGGATCCGGATACAATACCCGTGGCGTAGCTAGGATTTCATTTTAGGGGGACGGTAGTGAGCACGCGAAGCGTGCGAATCACTTCCTGAGCGAATCACTTCCTGAGTACCCCCCCCCCCCCCACCGGGGGAGAGTGCGTTTCCCCTCCCGCTTTTTTTTTTTGGGGGGGGGGGGCGACCGCCCCCATCGCCCCCTGGCTACGCGCCTGTATATTTCACTGTTCTAAATATAGCATCGTCCAGGGGCGGCGCTACAGGAGGTTAGGGGGCAGGGAGGCGAATGCCCCCTATGATTTTTCAGTTGTGATGAGGGAAAAAAAAGAGGAGGAAAGGAAGAAAAGGGGGAGGAAAAAGAAAGAAGAGGGTGTGAAAAGAGAGGCCTAGGGCTTGCAACTATATAATTCATCTGAAACGTTCTGAAACGTTCTGAAACGTCAATAAATTATTTTCAAGAATACTCTACAACAGACTCCAAAAGTACATTGAAGAAAACAATATAATAACTCCCAATTAAATAGGTTTTAGAAAGGGCAGCAGAACTAGTGACCATATATTCACCCTGAAAACGCTAGTAAATAAAATGTTTAAAAAGAAGAAATATTTGCACGTGTGCTTTGTAAATTTTCGCAAAGCTATCGATCTTGTAAACAGAATAGACCTACTTTTTAAATTAAAAAACTACAATATATCTGGACCATTCTACAACATCGTTGAAAATATGTATAAAGATGTACGATTCTCCATTAAATTGCAAGACAAAATAACCCAATCTTTTCCTACTTCGGTAGGGGTAAACAAGGATGTGTATTGAGCCAAACATTGTTTTCTTTATATTCAAATGATATTATAGATTCTTTTGGTAAACAGCACTAAACAACTTAAAGGAATATTGTGTAAGGTGGAACCTAGAAATCAATACGGGAAAGTACTAAAGTAATGATTTTCAATAAAGCAGGAAGAAAGATGAATAAAAACGCATTTTTATTTGATAACACCGAGATAGAAATAATTAACGAGTACAAATATTTAGGAATAATCTTTAAACCATCGGGCACATTTACGCACGCTGTCAAACACTTAGTTGACAAAGCCAAGAAAGCTGTATTCAGCAAACGGAATATATTTCCCAAAGACAGAATATCGATACTAATACCATACTTAAAACTTTTTGATACCTGTATAAAGCCAATTGTTCTCTATAATTCTGAAATATGAGGGCTTGAATATTTAATAAAAGAGACAAAAGAATTAGAAAATTGCTACAAAACATTCCTTTCCGAATCTCTACAATTAAATTTCTAAAAGTTATCATTGGTACTAACAGATCTGCGATGAATAGTGCCATCTTAGCAGAAACTGGACGTTTTCCCCCCGCGCTTACATCTTTAAAAAATGCCATCGGCTTCTGGCACCACACTATAAACTCCTCCGAAAGTACATTCGTAAATCAAACTTATATTGAGGAAAAAAACCTTAATATAGTGTAGAAGTTTATTTTGAACAAGGTTGTTGTACTTTCAATTTACATTCTTACTCTTCCTCTCACTTCACCCCATCTATTCATTTGTCTCTGTCATTCAACTCTCCTGCTTTCTTCATCCCATGCTTTACATTCCTCTACATTACCATTTGCAATGTCTTTTGTTCCTTTCTTCATGTTCATTCCATGCATCAGTAGATTTGTTCTCTTTAATTCTGATTGGTTTAGCTCTTTTGATTATTCATTGAAAGTAATGTTTATTTATAATAGCTCATTTATATTCATCAAATCTTTTGTATATTCATGTACTTTCTTTCCTATGTAAATTGTATTATTTGAATATTCATTATTGCCATTGTCACACAAATGCCTATATATAAAATAAACCCCTGAGGTTGAAAGATGTACAGCACCTCAAGGCAGATCATCACAGGCAAGCAAGGAGTAAACATGCATCATGTTGAGTACTCTGAGTTATAGAACCACGCCTTAAGCAAGCTCCATAGGCCACCCTACAAACTGGTAGCAGCGGTGTCTCCCTAACTTCAGGCAGAGAAAGCAGCTAGTGATAGCCTCAACAAGCTAAATTTCACCCTGCTTCAACTGACATGTTAGTTCTTCCTCCTTCAGTAAGTAGTTTGCCCTTCATCTTGACTTGTACTTTGAGCAATTTTCATCCTACTTCATGTGTATAGACTTGAATACTCATCGTGAATTTAATACTTCAAGCATCTTTGCCACCTACTTCAAGTCTTGATTTCTCCCTTCATCGTGAATTTTAGTGGAGTAATTTATCTACAATAACTGAGTAAGTCTACTACTATTTTCTCTGATGTTAATGTGATATCACCCTTCATCATTTGTTCTCCATTTGCTGATTGCCATGCATTGTATGACATAGAATCTTCCTCCTTCGTATGACTTGTAGTCTTCCTCCTTCGTTTGGGATACTCTTTCTCCTCCATATGAAAATTAGACTTCCTTCTTCATCAACACTTACATGTATAGCATTGCTCCTGTGTGTTTACTTCATCATGGCTATGTTTCGCCTCGAATTGCCAGAGACTTTCAGTGGAGAAGAAGGAAAAGATTTTCGGCAGTGGGTGAAAAGATTCGAAGTAGCAGTTGACTCCATAGACAGCAGCTCTGCTCAGAAACACTGTTTGCTTCCTTCCCGACTTTCAGGATCAGCATTTACAGTTTGGGAGAACATACCTGAATCTGATAAGAAAGATTTTGAGAAAGTAAGGACAGTTCTTTCTGAAGTATTTGGCCGGACAACATACTTAACTAACTTTCGTTCCTGTATCACTGCTCGCAGTAGACTACCCTTGGAACCTATTGAAGTATTTGCAGCAGCTATTTCGACATTAGTTGGTGAAGCCTTCCCTAAGTACGATGAGGAAGCTAAAGATGGAGAAAAGTTTCGTCGCTTCATGGCAGGCTTAGACCTTCAGCTAAGGAGAAAGGTTTACGAACATGGCGTCGAATCTTTTAAGGAAGCAGTTACCACATCTGTCCGCATAGAGCAGGCAACACTTCTAGGCCAATCAGATAGCACTCAGATCCAAGTGGCAGCTACATCCAAGTCCGAGAACTCACACGATGTCCTCATGCAATGCATTGCTTCCCTAGGGGAAAAGATTGATGCACTCACAGTTTCCTGCCTCCTTCGAGAACAGACCACATGATAGACATTATCCTCGGTCGCCGTACTCTAGTCCGTCCAGGTACTCCTCACGTCGTGATGATAGGTCATATCATCGTTCACCCTCATGTAGCCCGCCGAGATACTCATATCACGATAAATATTCTTACAGACGCGAGAGATCACGTGATAGATCATATCCTCATTCTCATCCTTCATCCAGCTCTTCAAGTTATCACCCATCATCCTACGGGCAGCATGATAGATCTCGCGGTAGGTCATACTATCGGTCGCCCTCACCTAGCGCTGCAAGGTATCATTCCTATCGTGATACAGCCTCCTTCACTCGATCAGACTCACCCAGAAGACGACCCCCAACACCCTCATCCAGCCCTAGCAGATACTCGTCACACTCTTATTCATCCTCCTTCAGACCTGACATGCCGAGAAGAAGTTCTCCTACACCACCACGAAGGCAGAGTAGTCACCAACCATGCGACTTGAGATCCAGAGACAGGTAGATGATCTTCTTCAACGTGAAATTATTGAGGAAAGCCACAGTCCTTGGTCTAGCCCTATAGTAATGGTAAAGAAGAAAGATGACACATTACAGAGCTCTCAATGCAGTCACCATCAGAGACTCTCACCCGATACCTCGTCAAGATGACTCAGTTGACGCCCTCTCATCGTCATCCTACTTCAGTGTCATGGATCTGTCAAGCGGGTATTGGCAGATTAGACTCGACCCGGAAAGTAAAGAGAAGACAGCCTTCACAACTGGCAGTGGCTTATATCACTTCAACGTCATGCCTTTCGGCTTAGTCAATGCTCCTATGACTTTCCAGCGCCTGATGGAATCTGTTCTCCATGGTCTTCATTGGTCAACATGTTTGATATACCTCGATGACTGCATCGTAATGGGTCGAAGCTTCGAAGAACATCTTCAAAACCTCCAAGAAGTCCTCCAGCGCTTCAAAGATGCCGGATTGAAACTGAAACCTACCAAGTGCCAGTTTCTACAGAAGAAAGTCACCTATCTGGGCTATGTAATTGGCACTCAAGGAGTACTTCCTGATCCGAACAACACAGCCAAGGTTGCAGCATGGCCAAGATCCCAGACTCCATCACAAGTTCGATCTTTCCTAGGCCTTGCTTCATTTTACCGTCGGTTCATCCCAGCCTTCGCTCAAGTTTCCACACCTCTCACCAACCTGACACACAAAGGAAAGCAATTCATCTGGAATGCTGACTGTGAAACAGCCTTCATCAAACTAAAGACGGCACTTACCAATCCACCCATACTAGCATTCCCTGACTTCAACAAGACCTTCAACATAGCCACAGATGCTTCCAGTGATGCAATTGGTGCTATACTCTCACAAGTCCAAGATGGCAGAGAACACGTCATAGCCTACTACAGCCACAAACTATCAGAAACTCAGAAGAGATGGTCTACGTACGATCGAGAATTGTGGGCCATTGTAGCAGCTGTACGTCATTTCCGCCATTATCTCAGAGGACAACCTTTCATAGTCTTCACAGACCATCAACCACTTCTTGGCTATATGAAAGTACCAATCCAAGACGACGCTACTGGTAGACGCGCACGCTGGATAGTAGAATTAGATGCCTATTCATTCAAGGTCATCCATCGTAAAGGGCACTCATACCAAAACGCTGATGCACTCTCTCGACGTCCACACCATCAGACTGCACGAGATGAACAAAGCAAACTATCTCAGCAAAACCAAACCAGTTGCAATGTAGTCCACACAAGATCTTCGTCAAAGTCACTAGAGATGCCAAAAGTTACTCAAGAATCATCTGAACGCAAGTTGCAAAGTAATGATCAGACTCAACCAGAGAACTTTTTTCTTGCTGACCAGCAGTCTGAGTTGCGGGATTACCAGAAACAAGACCACGACGTCAACCAAGTTACCGAGTACGTTAAGATGGGTAGAGAAAGTAGAAGTCATCAGACCACCCCTCCTTCAAACTTACAACCTCCTTCAAACTTACAACCTCTTCTCATGACAAAATCTTCAAGCTCTCGATCACTGCTTGAACCTTCCTTCATCGAATGGTCAACTGCCAGACCACAACAGAAGACAGATACTGACCAACCATCATGGTCAGAGCAGTCTGTCCCTACACCTGATGTTCATCCTCATTCTTCATCCTCCACTGACCAACCATCATGGTCAGAATCATCACCGCCAGATGTTCATCCCCAGCCAAACTCCACTGACCAACCATCAGGGTCAGAACTCATCCAGCCGAGGCCAGAAGTTCAACAGCAGCGAGACTTTACTGACCAACAGTCACGGTCAGGAGAGTCTGTGAGCCAGCCACAACACGTTAATACCAGGCCAGGCAACTCTGACTACCAATCTCAGTCAGAACCATCTACACAGCACCAGAGACGAGATGTCGACCCCCAGCCCGATAGAACTGACCAGTGTCAGTCAGACGACCAACCAGTACCAGACCCCCCTGATGAATACCAATCGCCGGTAGATCATCCTAACCAACCCCCGGGCCCATCATCTGATGTCCAACATGATGACGCTCCCCTAGCAGTTCATCGACCTCATGGACGACCACCAGATGAGAGTGTTACTACTACGCGCTATGGACGAAAGATTAAGAAGCCAGAAAGATTTCGTGATTTTCAGAGTTGACAATTCAAAATTTGAATTTATTGATTACAGTGCTTTGATACATCAAACTGCGACATTTGAACTTGTTGAAGAAATAGCAAAATAGTGAAATATTTCAAAGACTGAACACTTGTCATTTGGAATCAACAGCTCTTACAAAATATCTAAAAGACTGAACACTCGCTATACGGACTCAACAGCTCTCTTCCAGGATAAAACCGTGAACGATACAGTGAATCTTCTATTTGAACATCAAGAAACTATTTTTTTTGTCATGGGAAGAAAGAAGAAAGTGATTGAATTTTTGAATGGACAAGATCGTCGATTGAAATCTATTTCGTAGAGTGAACGAACATTTGAACTGCTGAATTTTCTCTATTTTGTCAATTTTGGGATATTTACACGTATGGACTGTTTCATTTCTCAATGTATTTTTCTATATATATACATGCCTCATTACATGTATTTCACATGCTATTTCACTGTTTCAGTATTGCGATATTTGCCAAATCATTTCATACAAAATTTTATATTTGGATTTATTGTTTTTACAGAAACAACAAATTTTCTAGCCAGTATACTTATCTGACTATTCATTCGACAAATTGTACCATTTCGATTGATGTAAAAATTTTGTCTTTTGAAGTTTTGCAGAGAAGCTGACTATTCTACATGTATTTTAAAAGTCTTTTTGGAAAGAAACGGACGATTTCTACGTTTAAGCTTTGCAGAGAAGAGATTATTCTATACATGTATCTTACAGTTACATTGCGAGAAAAGAAGAAATAATGTTGATGTACATGTACAATGTAATTTTTTTTCAAATTTAAGCATAGCTTACATTGAGAGAAAAGAAGAGATATATGTTACGTATAATATGAATGTATGTTCAAATTCAAGCATTGCTGAAATCTGTAAAGTTATTTTGGTTTGATCCATTGTACAACTTGTTTACAAATCTTTGCAAAATTTTCTTCAATCCAAAAAAAAAAAAAAAAAGAAGAAGAAGAAGAAAATTAAGTATTTTGTTTTCTTATACAGAAAATATTGTGCTTGTGAGACCAAAGAAATGTCATGAATTTTAATATCTTAGAAAATTGGAAAACAGTATTGTACTTTATTTTGAAGGACAGCTCATTTATATTCTCTGTTAATGAGGAAAATAATGCTTCTTATGATAAGAGTAAATTTTGATGTACACTTTGATGAATTACAACAGTGTATGATTTATGATAAAGTTTTCTCATATGAAAAACTTAAGCTTCAAGAAACGTCATTGAAAGAGACAATTTAAGATCATTTATCAAAGAACTTGATGAAACGATATTTGTTTTATTTCAAAAAGTGAGTTGAATATATATTCAAAGAAAAAGAAATTGTAATTTGAATTGCCTAGTATTGATTGGAACTTGATGCGAATATCTGTTTATGTGCCTACACTCAGTCAGTTTATAGTACCATTGATGACCATTGTATATTTAAAGATAACATAAAGCTACAAAAATTGTCACTGCAAGTTTTACTTTGGCAATTTGTTTTTTTCTCAAAAATGTTCAAAATGTTTGAAATCTTGAAATTATTGGATTTTTTTTTTCAATCATTCAAATATACAGTGTGTATGTCAGTTTTGTAATTCAGAGTTGTTCAGAACATTCAAAACTAGATTTGTAACGATTTTCAAACTTTTTCACACCATGATTTGTAAAATGAGGACATTTTATTTGTAAGAAGGGATATTGTTTGTAGAAGTTTATTTTGAACAAGGTTGTTGTACTTTCAATTTACATTCTTACTCTTCCTCTCACTTCACCCCATCTATTCATTTGTCTCTGTCATTCAACTCTCCTGCTTTCTTCATCCCATGCTTTACATTCCTCTACATTACCATTTGCAATGTCTTTTGTTCCTTTCTTCATGTTCATTCCATGCATCAGTAGATTTGTTCTCTTTAATTCTGATTGGTTTAGCTCTTTTGATTATTCATTGAAAGTAATGTTTATTTATAATAGCTCATTTATATTCATCAAATCTTTTGTATATTCATGTACTTTCTTTCCTATGTAAATTGTATTATTTGAATATTCATTATTGCCATTGTCACACAAATGCCTATATATAAAATAAACCCCTGAGGTTGAAAGATGTACAGCACCTCAAGGCAGATCATCACAGGCAAGCAAGGAGTAAACATGCATCATGTTGAGTACTCTGAGTTATAGAACCACGCCTTAAGCAAGCTCCATAGGCCACCCTACAATAGATTACTGCAAACATATGGAATCATTTCTGAACATACTAGGTTTCTCCCATGCCTGGCAAACCATAATACATTTTCTATTAACAGGTTAAAGAAAGCTTTACTAAACAAACTAGAACTTAGGTATATTAAAGCTTGGAAAGCCAGTCTAACAAATGAAAATAACACTGAATACTCTACCAAATTAAAAACTTATAAAACCTTTAAATCAGAATACAAAATGGACAATTATTTGTTACTTGATATTGACAAATCACAGATAGCTAAATATATATCAAAATCAGAATAAGCAATAGTAATCTCTTGATTGAAGAAGGTCGATACAAAAAAGATGGCTCTCATTGACAGAATATGCCCCCTTTGTAAAACTGGCATTGAAGATGAAATACATTTCCTGATCACATGTACCCACTTAAATGATATCAGATTAAAATCATTCTCTAACCTTAATAATATAGTACCGGATTTTCAATATTTAAACAATGACGAGAAATTTAAATTTTTGATGTCGAACGCTGAAAGCGATTAAATTCAATAATGATACCTGTAATAATTAGCTGTGCGTACGATAAACGATTGGAACTAATAGAAAATAAGTTTGAACAGCTTGCTTCCGGGGCGCTGAACCCGCTATATGTAATTTCAAATTGGGTCAGGGACTTCTTACGTGGTATGTTACCCGGGTATGTTACCCCCTCTCTTCACCTTTTCTTTGTTTGTAATGGTATTTATTGGAAGTGGGTGCCTACAAGAAGGGGGAGTGGGATCTTGAGCTAGTGGTATTTGTTCTTCTTTCACTTCATTCTGTGGGATTTATGATAATTAACGTGTTTTAATATATGATCTCGCCGCGATGATTTTTTTTTTTGGTTTTTGTTTTTGTTTTTGTTTTTTTATTTTTTTGTAGAAAAGAGAGTGGATACCACTTATGCAGGATTTGGTTGCTTTTTGTTTTGTTTTGTTTGTTTCGTTATATAGTTAAAAGTTGTTTTACTCGAATATATTTTGTCATATTCTAGTATATATCTATCAGACTATCATATTCTGTTATATTTTGTTATATTCTGTTATGTTTTTGTGAAAATCCTACTATATTTTGTTGTATTCTGTTATGTTTTTGTGAAAATCCTGCTATACTTTGCTATTTATGTTATACCTTGTTCTTTTTCTGTTATATTTTGTAAAATTTTTGTTGAATTTTGTAAAAAAAAAAAAATTGAGAATAATCCAATATGTATGGATTCATGCGAAATCAATAAAATTTGAAACTTGAAACTTGAAAAACTTGAAACCTATGAGTCATCTCCCCCCCCCCCCCCCCCCCCCCCCCCCCCCCCTCTCCAATCAAAATAACCTCGCGCCGCGCCGCCCCTAGCCCTGGCATCGTCTCAAAACAATTGTGACTTTTTATATGGAGGTTTGTGGAGCTGGAGGGTCGAGGAGAGGCCACCGGGAATTGAGGAAATCAACATTTATTTCTATTTATTTCTTGATCTGGAATCAAATCAAGATGGACGCTGATGGATCGCCCCGAAGTTGTAGGACCTTGAGTTGATCTGACCAAGGTAACCAAATCAATTTTTATTCCATTTAATTTTCAATGCCGTGACTGCTGTGAGGGCTAGGGGCGTCGCTAAAAAAAATCACACCAGTCCCACCCATTGATAAACATGTATGGTACTCTGGGATGGTACTGTGTAGGCTAGCTCAATGTCAAATGTATTTTATTGTAAAGTCCCCAGTTTTTTCGTTTTCTAAAATGCAAATTCCGTGTTCTTCGATGTTCTAAACTTCAAATTCCGTGTTCTTCGGTGACACATAGAAAACATATGATAAAGCGATTGTAAATAGGTAAAAATCTTAGGAAAACGTAAGCTAACCTAGCCCTGAGGGCGTTCAGTGGTGTTATGCTGTTATTTCACTGAACGCCCTGACCCGAGTGCATTTGCCCCTGTATAGACTGGCTTGTCAACAAAAGAAATATGTTCCCAAATCACACTTTCTCCTGCCCGGCATGCCCGGTTAGCCATGAAAACTACCTTCCAAGTTCGCCATCTGGCCAATTGCTTAAACTAAAGGCGTAAAGCAAGCAGTGATGTCTGCATTCGTGTAAGAATAAAGTAACAGTAAAAGACAACATCAATTGTAGGTTTAACTTCTTGTACATCTCGTAGAAATGTGTGTTTGCTTTATTGTGCATGTTTTATGTAGACAATGTGTGGAATCTTATTTCAGGTGATCCTATCAATCACTTACTTAGAACCAAACCAGGGGAGGGAGAGGAGAAGCAAAATGTTTGCCTTTCAGAGATTTGTAAGGTAAGATTACTGCTCAGTTGACTGTTTTAGGTAATCACTTTTTGAATTTTGATGACCATGTCTTAGTTTTTAGGCATTTGAGCAGTAAAATCAAGATGACAAGATAGATTTTATATATAACATGTATGTATCTGTACATAACACAAAACAACTCCCTGGCCTCTTACCAGAGTGCCATTCTAAGCCTTTGCAGCAAGAATTACTTCAACACTTTGAATGTGAAGCTCAAGACAACTTGGGCCAGAGCCTGTGCAAATTTATAGGTTATTCAAATTCATGCACATTTCTCTCCAGAACCCTTGGTTACCAACTATTCAGTTCACCTGTATGCATAATGGCATCTGAATAGATGGTATTTAGTATGAATGCATTAGCTGTTGCTTTGTTGAGCAAGCCTCTGTCATCAAGCTTCTTAGCTGTCAAGGGAAACTTCTGTTCAACAGCTATCCATGAAATTAGTACACAGGTCTATTACTCACTGGGTTTTGATATTGACCGAGTGTTATTAGAAATTTAATGAATGATGATCGAAATGATTTCCTTACAGTGCTTCAAACGAAGTTAAGTAACTGACCTAAAAGAACATTGCAGATAAATCATTTGTGGATATTTCTGTTAACAAATTTAGTGTTCTTTTGTAATAGCTGGAAAGAAATCCAACATTAACACCAAACAATTTAGATATACAGGAAATTTTTTTGTTTTGTTTTTGGTATTGATGTGGAATGGAGTGGGTTGGTATCCACAAGAATTGATTGAAAACTTGGAACTATGAAGAAAATAATTATTAAATTATCTATAAAGGCAGTCTGAAAGAGAAATATACATGAAGCTCATTAAAAAAAAAGTGAGGGATTTCTTTTGTAAACCTCACATATGTGAAAAAGCCTTTTGCTCAAGTTCTAAGCCATATTTTCTTTCCTCTTTAGGTCACCCTGCTTTCGGTTAGCAAGCATTTACAACCATTCCTTGATGCGCAGATACCTCACTGTGGCTCAGACCACCGAAGCTCTCCGTCCTTTCATCTTCGCAGTACACCCAGACTTCTTTGGTCAGCATCCAAAGGAGAGGGTAATAAAGGATAACAATTTATTTGTACAGATAGGAGAAAAATGATGGTGGGATTGTTGGGTATTACTGGCTAGTGCATTGCTCTTCTAATATAAGGAGGCTTTGTAAACTCCCTTTACCGTGTCTTTGCTGTTGGGAGCACATCCCATCCAAGAATGTTGGGTATTACTGGCTAGTGCATTGCTCTACTAATATAAGGAGGCTTCGTAAATTTCCTTTACCGTGTCTTTGCTGTTGGGAGCACATCCCATCCAAGAATGTACTCAAATGGCTACATTTCTCTTCCTGAAAACAAAAACAGATACCTTTATTGCGATATTCATTCCCACTGAAGATATCTTATATTCAGTGTACAGTTGAAAACAAAAATCTACAAGTAAAAATTTTCTCTTGAAGGGCACTTATGATAGTCACCGCATGGCTTGGTGTTCCAGCTAAGGGGTAACATAACCACAACTTTTATTCTTTTTGCTCACTCTTTGGTTATGGTACATGTGTAATGAAAATAAATTGATGCTAAAATACATCAGTAATTATGATAATTTTATTACTAATACTGGATGGAAATGGTTAAAGTACTGGTGCTACTTTTATACTTGAACTTCTTTCCTCTTGAAATCATAGAGAATGATCAGCAAAGTTTTCTTAAAAATTTGTTAGCATGCTTTTAGCATTCTGTCAATCATCATTTGCAAACACAATTTGAATTATTCTGTAGGAAATTCATTTTCGAGTTTATGCTTTTATTGGAAATTCAATCCTGTCATTTTAAACCACGCGTTTCTGACTGCAGGTCATATGAATTCCTCTTTCCCAGGCTGTTAATGAGAGATCTCTGAAGCAGTTGTTTTCCTACATCGATGGACTTCACCAAGATCAGAGAACCACTGCAACTGAGCTAACATTCTACCTCAGGAATCAAACACAAGTACATGAACAGCCAGTCAACAAAGGTACAGTATACATGTCTATTGATAATAATTTTCAATGGTAGAGGTATGGGGACATTTTACAGCTATGGACATTTGTAACCAAAATGATTTCACAGGTTCAAAATACTACAGCCATGGAACTACATCAAACTTAAGCCCAATTCAGAATTTTGTCTCTTTGGTGCATCAAGGTGAAGCAGTTGGCAAGTTGAGGAAAATCTCTTGAACACTCATTTTGTCTTGTATCTGTTATTTGCCAACCTGTGCAAATCTTTCATTTATGTTACGAAACACATGAGAGAATGCAAAAGTATGAATTCCCACCCCAAAATTACAAATTTCGCCACAGGCAATATACATGTAGTGCTATTGCTAGTAACAATATACATGTAGTGTAACTTCTTCGGTGCAAGTAGTCTTGTGGGCAAGTTGTCTGGGAAGGAAATCATATCATTTCTTTTTCATTTGTATCTTGTAACTCTTTAAGATGATACAATGCAATTATAATTATTTTCATTAATCAGTAAGCAATCATTTTGGCAAGTAAATGATATCATTTCTATTTTTCGTTTGCACCTCGTAACTTTTGAAGATGATGTGACAAATTAATTTTCATTGTTAGGTAAAGAGTTTATTTTGTCATATCAATGGAATTATCTCCGTTGGTTTGAGTAATTCATGAAAACGGCTTGACCTGATTGTGATCATTTTTTTCATATTCAGCTATAATTGAAAGATTGAAAAATTATTTGATGTCATAACCTTTTCTTTAAAGATTTTACAAATGGAAAGAAAAAAAAACTTATTTCCTAAAAATAAATCCCCAAATCAGGACTGCACCTACTCGTTTACAAACGAGTGTGCCATATGCACTGAATTTTTACGGTATATGTAACGCGCCTTAAAAGTGTCATTCAAATGATTTCTGAAGAAAATAATAATCTTTGGTGAAAAGGACTAATTCTTGGAGGTCAGAGTACTAATTTTTGTTTCTAAAGGTTGGCAACTCTTCATTTTTTTCACATTCACCTATAATTGAAAGATGCAAAAATTATTTGATGTCATAACCTTTTCTTTAAAGATTTTACAAATTGAAAGAAAAAAAAACTTGGGGAGCTGTGGTGCCTGATTTTTTATTTCCTCCAATTTTTTATTTCCTCCAAATCAGGAGTGCGCCTACTCGTATACAAACAAGTGTGCCATATGCACTGAATTTTTACGGTATATGTAACGCGCCTTAAAAGTGTCATTCAAATGATTTCCGAAGAAAATAATAATTTTTGGTGAAAAGGACTAATTCTTGGAGTTCAGAGTACTAATTTTTGTTCCTAAAGGTTGGCAACTCTGTATTTTTTCATTAATTTATTTATGAATATGAATATTACACATTTTTTATTAGCAAACTATGATGCAGTATGCTTTGTATTCAGTTCACTAGATAACCTAATTTTGTTTTATAAACATTAGATATTATCAAATGTATTCAAATGGGCAGTTTCTTCACCCCCCATGTTTAGGTGCCATATTCCGGACTGTCAACATCAGCTTATCATCTGTGGACATCTATACAACTGTCAATGGCATCTTGGAGTCATGTGACCTGTCTACTACTCTCATAGAGCAGTATAAACAGGAGAATGCAGATAAGGAAGGGGAATTCCCCAGACCAGTAGAATGGCACCAATCCTACTATGCATACACTGGGAAGAAAAATCCCAAGGACAAGGTGCAACAAAAGCAAGGCAAACCAGAAATAACACTGAGGTATTTTCTTTGACAGAAATATGAAACATAACAATCCATTTTCTGAATGGCATTCACTACTAAATGATGAAAGGGGTATTTGGCACAAGGCAATATTGAAAAGTTTTCACTTTTTCTTTCTGTTGTATCGTTTAATGGGTAAGTTCATATCTGCCACCCATAAAATGACAATATCCCCATGTATGATGTGTGTATAACCTTAGAAATTATTTATTATACAAGAAAACATGGATTTTCTTTTCTTGATTAAAAAAAGGGCTTTTGAATTGGGGTCCAGAAAAGGTCTGGAGAGGAGAGTAACAAAAAATAGCAAAGGTAATTCAATGAATTGATTTGAAATGTACTCTTGCCCTTTTTTCTTTCCTTCCATCCCTTTTTCATTTCCTTCCTCATTTCCTCATTCTCCTTCTATTCTTCCTCCTACTTTTCTCTCTCCCTCCCTCTTATTTTTCTCCCTCCATCTCTTCCTTCAGTAGACATATTCACTTTCATTTATGTCAATATTTTTCCTTTAAATTTTGCAGTTACTGGTTGAAGACAAACATAGCTGAAGCCAGAAAGAAACTTGAGAGCAATCAGCCAATCAGGGATGAGATTGTAACTCTGAGGAAAGATCTGATTGGTCAGTTAGGCCTAGAGGATATTATCTGGGAAAGTACCTGGGACTCTGCTAATTGCCGTTCATGTCTGAGGACTATGAGAAATGTCTGCCAGCAACACTGGGCTATTATGCAAAATCTCAGATGTAAAAGAGCACATGGTCGTTATTATTATTTAATATTGTGTCAAAGACAAAAAACGAAATGGAGAATACAAAGATGATGCGCTGTTCTTTGTACACTATTAGGTGATAAAATAACAGAGTAATTGTGATTATAGAAGGTTTACAACAAGAAGTATGCAGGTAACCTGCTGTGGCGATCTTGTAAGGACTATAGTAAATCAAGCCTAAGTTAGATTGATATTGTAGACAAAAATTTTACTTGAAAGTAAAAGGTTTGATAATGGATAGAAGATAAAAGATAAAAGTAATGTACCTGGTATTCATAATTAGGTGGGTTTTTTTTTTTTTGGGGGGGGGTTGTTTATATATGTAAAGGTGTTTTTTGTTTTGTTTTGTTTTCTTTTCTTTTCTTTAGTATCACATGCTGTATATATAACAAGTATATTCTACTTTGTAGAAAGCCTCATTATAATGAAGGAATGTCTAGGAAAGCCAAAATGCTGTGAATCTAATGATATAAATTGTCAATACTACAAATCAGTGTTAATTTCAGTTTCAGATTTAATTTGTTTTGTTGCTGTGCATTGTCTATCTCCTAGGCTGTACTGTTGTGCTTGGTGATTTAACCAGACTCACACCCACTGGACATGTGGTCCTAGGCAGTCAAGATGTACCACATCACTGGGTCTCAGTATGCCCTATTTTCATTTCATTTCGTTTCATTTCACATCTGTTAAAACATAGGAAATACAGTAAGAAATAATAAACAATGAGATACATAAAGCATGAATAATTATAAAAGAAAAGTAAGCAGTGATGTTGTGGATGTGACTTATATGGATAGGGAATGGTATTCCTGCTCATTGCTGATGAAATAATGTGACTGAAAGACAAACAATTTAGGGGGATGTGTCTTTCATATTTTTGTCTTTCACATTAATGTGAAAGACAAAAAATAACCACATTTTAAATTCTGTGTAGTTTCTATTTGATGTTAGATTAATATTTCTGTGTATCATTTTAAGATCATTTATTATCACCACGAACCCTACAAACATCTAGTACTGGCTATCCCACTATTGGACAAATGGTGCAATTATTAATTGAATATATAGCATTCTATCCTCATGGTCTGGAATTCCATGAGCTTTTTAGTTTAGCGAATTAGACCATCGACTGTAGTTTGAATGTTCAACTATATACTACTAGATAGGATTGTCAATTCGATTTTAGTCACCAGTCATTATCATAAATAATTCTTCTTATTGCCAGAATGAAACTCGTTATAGGACTATAACTTTTGCTTATTTTATTGGCATTCATGTTTGTTGTTTTGTTTTGTTTTGTTTTTGTTTTTAATCTGTATTTTGTGTAAATAATACACTTCTTCTTTTTGTTTACAGTTTATTTCCAGCCTTCCAAACCAGAGAGAAATCCTTCCATTCATACCCCCTGCAGAGCAGGTCCTGTCCCCTCTACTTGGGGGTTGCAACATCAAAGCTCTGGAGGGACCAACATCAACCATGACAGCACACAGCCATCATGCTGCCCTCATGAGGCTTGTAGAAACCATGGAGAAGCATAAGTTTGTGAAGCGGAAAGGAGAGGAGGGAGAAGGCCTTGTTTTGTCAGAGGGAATAACTCAGGGAATTAATGTCATCATTGAGGGGTTAGTATTTCATGTTTTCAGAATCTAAGTAAATTATTCCATTTCACTTCTACTTGATCATATTACAAACACTTGCAGAGATGTGATTTGATATTATTCTCGTATAGTTGAGCCAAGACTTTTGATCGAAGGAAAACCCCGCATGATTCCCTAAATAGAAACAATAAGAACAAAAAGAGAAGTTATCAGAATTTTCTACTTGTATTTCTCCTTGTGGATTACTTTTATGTGGATTATGTCTGCCAAAGGAGAAATCTTTCTATCCCATTATACATGTATCTTACTGCCAGTCTAACAAGGTCCTGGTTAATTTGTAATTGAAGTAAGTGTTTTGTAATTATTACTCAATAGTCTCTGAGACATGCTTGCATTAAATGAAATTAAATTTTACACTGCACTGCATGCATTGACATTGCTACAATCAGAATTGGGCAGTGATACTTTAGTTTAATCTGAATTTATAGGTTTAGATGAATAGTGCATAATGAATTCACCATTTTACTGTGGTCTGTATCACTTTGTCTATGTGATTCTTATAATTTCTTTTTTTTCTTCCAATTCATTTCGACATTATAGGAGTACAGGTCAGCAGTATGTTGATCATAACGGAGACATTCACATCATGTGCAATAAATCTGCATCAAACATCATTAGGTATCTGCTGAGCAATGCACAGAAAGCAAGAGAGCTATGCCTCAGTCACATGAGGTGGGTGTAATCGAAACACAGTAACTCTTTTTTCTCTTTGAAAGCAAAATATCACACAATCATTAACAACGAAAGGAGAAAAAGATTAAGCCATGCACTCCTGCAAAAATTTTTTTAGCAAGCATGGGTGTCTACACTTTTCCCATCATTCATATGGTTTTTGTACACTATCCTTATTTTGCCTATCATTGTTCTAATATTTAGTCTGTCTCCTAATTCCTCCTTCAACTTTATCTAAGTCATGTTAGGTGTTTACTTTCATAATTTATCTCTTTTCCTAGCGACCATGTTAATTGTTATGTCTGTTTCTGCATTATTTTTTGTCACGTTTTCCTCTTTGCATTGTAGTGACATGAAGGAAGAAGCTCTGCTTATTGCCCGTTGTCTGGAAGAGTTGGAGCTAGCGACTTTGACCCGTCATTTAGACGTCACCCCTTCTCAGATGATCGCATGTTGCCGTAAACTAGAGGAGAACCCTGTAAGACTGGGGGTAGTTGTTAGAAATCTTCATGTTCAGGTTCGACACCACTATGCACTGCTGAGAGATGGAGACGTATGTATACCGTGGAATTGGAAAGAGTAACATGTCTCAGAGATCAAACTGAATGATGGAACATCAGAGACTGAACTCAATGAGACACCACTGTACATTGCTTGGAGATGGAGACATTGTCGCCTGGCTGGCAGAAGGGCGTTACCGCACGCACACGGAGCAGTGTTATACATCATCCCCTGGCTGGCAGAAGGGCATTAACACGCGCGCACACACTGTACCTTTCGCGTAGCCTGCTTGAGCTAATGCCCTCCTGCCAGCCAGGTGACAATATCTCTATACCATCAGATAAGGAGGAATGAAACTTACCGATATCTCAAAGGAATGCAATAGCAAATGCATATTCCTGTCTATTTAAATTTAGAACAGTATTAATGACAGACATTCAGAAGTTTTTGCCAATTACCTGCTTAGTATTATTGCCGAGATTTATGGTATTAGACAACAGATAATTTAAATCTTTTAAAAAAATGAATGACCATTTCCTGGGCACTTCTGTTGAAAAATTAAATGCCTACATGAATTTTGTATGCACGTTTGCACAGCATTACCTACTTCAACTTCATGGTCATTGAACTCTGGTTTAAGAGAGAGGAGAGAAGTAGGTCATAAACCTGATCAAGTTAACTTTGATTGACAGGTTGTTTATTACACACTGGAAATACTTGTGTGAAATCTACATGAGCAGGTGAACAACAATGGAAAATACATGTAGTATATTACAGGGAGAAGAAATCAGCATGAAATCGACCAAGGAGTTATTTCTGAAATCTACAAGGAGTATATTTCTTGACCAAAATTCGTAAACAAGTTGGAATGTGTAATTTACGATGAATGAGTGAGCTGTGACATAGGAGATATTGAAATTCAGTAGCTATGTACAGCTTCGCAAGTAATCTGCATATGCTAAGCTAATTTGTGTCCTGTGTTTATAGTGTACCAATCACCAATTGCTCTGTATGTTACAGATTCAGTTTCACTACACTATTTTCATAATATGAGCTTTGAATATTACTTTTTAAAGAGAGATTTTAATTTCAAATATATTTTCAGTTAACATAAAAGCAACTAGTGAGGTAGATAAGTGACGCACATGCACACGTGGGCATGGATTAGGATTCACTGTCACTATACTATTTTCAAAATATAAGCTTTGAATATTACTTTTTAAAAGAGAGATTGCGATTTCAGATATACTTTCAGTTAACATAAAAGCAACTAGTGAGGTAGATTAGTCGAGGTACATGCACATTTGGGCATGGATTAGGGTGTTTACAGAATTGGAACAGCCATTCCATTCCATAAGTGCCTCATTGTGTGGCCCTATTCGTTATCCTATATTTTCTTCAAACTCCTAAACCTTAATCCTTTGATTGCCAGGTAGTTTGAGGGGTTATTTCACACATACTAACTGCACACAAATTTGTTTTTCAGGTGAATTGTACAGCTTATAAATTAAAGTTACGGTTGTAGGAACATACAGTATTAGAACATGGGGGTGCCAATAACAGGTTTTCTGTAAATTCATGGACAGTTATTTTTTTCTTGTAGTTCCCAAAAAGTTCGTTTGATACATGTCTGCTTTTATCATTGCTGAGTGAGATTCTCTGAAAGAGAATAAAGAGAATTAACACTTAAGTTCAATATAATTTTTGTTTCAATAGGTATAACGTTAACCTGTTGAATACCAAGACTGAGACAACTCGGGCTGCGGTCTATGGAAAATGTGTGTTACACTGTGTTACAATGACAGTTATTTTTTTCTTGTAGTTCCCAAAAAGTTCGTTTGATACATGTCTGCTTTTATCATTGCTGAGTGAGATTCTCTGAAAGAGAATAAAGAGAATTAACACTTAAGTTCAATATAATTTTTGTTTCAATAGGTATAACGTTAACCTGTTGAATACCAAGACTGAGACAACTCGGGCTGCGGTCTATGGAAAATGTGTGTTACACTGAAATCAAATCGTGCTCAACGAGTTAAGGCAGTTTAGTTTGAGTACATGGAGTATTTTAAGTTTCTGCTCCTCTTGTACATAACTATAGATTCAAACATATTTTGTGTGATTTTCTGAGCATAATGATGTGTGTTTCAGTTATATTATGCTGCTGTACTGCTCATAGATAGTTTATTTTTCAAATGAGTAATATATACATTGTGTATCTTGCAATTTTGTATGTGGCATTATGCAATAAATTTGACTTTACTGACATGTCTGTTTTCATTGTCATGCTGTTATTCAATTCCTTTTGGGGGGTTAAATTTGTTATGTTGTGGGCAGGTTTACAGCATATTTCATTAAGTTTATCAGCTTCTTGTAGATACTTGGTTGAAACAATAATGTGGAATTTTCACAATTCATCCATTCTAGCTACTATTGGATGGTTATGACCATCATGAGTCAATATGAAACTGGACTAGGAACTTTTATGTTGAACTTTGGTAAGTTGCATGTATTCCTTCTTGAGGAATGATGTTGTTTTGTCAGTAGCAAGAGTATTTAAGACAATGTGTTTCTCAAGAACTTTCTCTAGAGTATAAGAAATGAAAACTTGCTTTCCTTGATATTGAAACACTTAACAGAATACATTACCTATATCTCTAACTGTATGTAAATCTGTAGGAGATTTTTCTTTGTGCCTAGAAAACTGATGAAGTTACCTAATAAAAGAATCGTCAATCTCGAGGAATTTGATACAAGTATCCTTGTATCCAACACAATGCTATCTATCAAATACACTAGGAAAACTTGAGTTTTGTGAAATTCCTAATCCTAAATTTATAGGTGTTAATATTTTTCAAAATGAGCATAGAAATGTACATCACAACAAAAATAACCCACTAGGCTGTAACAGAAAATAATTTAAAGATTATTTTTAATGAAAACATCTTATACTACCTTCATATACTGCAATAGTACATTCAAAACAATGAAGATAAATCTTAGTACATATGCGGAAGACAAAATATTGAAGAGTAATCACATAAACAATAAACATCTCTATGTTCACATGCTGTGCACATTTTAATTCGGGGAGTGAAATATAGACTGGCAGAAAAGGTAGGGATGGGAATACAGAGTAAACGAGAGAGAGAGAGATACAGCACAAGCAAGAGAAAATGAGAGAGAGGGAGTAGCCATATTAGATTCCAGTATAGTGGTCATATACAATGTGCTCAAGGCAATCCACTAATACCTTGGCATTAGGCTAGGCTATATATTCAGGTTCCCAGAGCGTTTTATGAAATTTCTTCTAACCATGCAAATATTCTCCCCCTTTCAGTGACAGTCGCAAATGAAGGCTTATATCTTACACATTATAATGCTCATCCATAACCTTTTAATTCCTTTTCTTTCTTATATTACTACAGTAGTACAGAAATGAAATATACAAGGTGAATAATAAAGAAACTTCGAAAGTTGCTTAAATCTTAACATTGCACTTGTCCTATTAGGCTTTCATGTATATGAAACTGCCTAAGGAATATATTTGTCAAAAAGAAACTAAATTGTTGCTTAAATCATTTTTCATCAGTTTCCTGATTTATTTTGTATTGAGATGTAATTTTCAAACTATGTATTGTCACTTCACAAATGAAACTCCTGATCAAATTGGATTAAATTACAACATGCTTTTAAAAAGTCCACTAACACATTGCCTACTGGAACCGGGGTCCCTGCATTAAACCAGAGAATTTAGTAGTCAAATGGATAGAATGTTGTGAGTTTAATTACAATGCAAGAGCTTTAAATCTCCCACTGCTACAGCCACAAATATTTCTTTTTTACATCCCCTCTCTGATGTATATTTGTAAAAGATGGAGTATCACATAAATTTACATATTAAAGGCATTGGCTAACTTTGTGAGTAGGTGATTTAAAAAATTCTCAAACTAAGATGAAACATGTGTATGAGTACTTGTATTTGTACTAAAAAACCCTGAAACCAACCATAATTTGGAATGAAAAGCTGTAAGTTAGACGCAAACTGCGATTCTATTAGCTTTCGTCTCGAGAGACAATGAACTAAGAGGACCGTTTGCACGAATTCAAAAATACCGTTACCTGCCTTCCTCCGCGTGATACGTCAATACACTCAGTGCGGTCCGTTGAGTCATGTACACATGTGCACTCCTTACGTTTGGTCTGTGCAACCGACCTCATATATTTTTCAAACATTGGTTCACATTTCTAATATATAAAAATACTTCCCGTGGATATTATACTCTGAAACCTTTCAAACTGGTATTTTTACTCTATAACCCTAATGTTTTTCCCATTTTCAAGTAACAAAATGAGATTTTTTAAAATTCATAAAAATGTTAACCCATGTCTTTAACTGAAATATGCAACATGATAAAAATGGATTTATATTTTGGAGGTTTCATTTTCTAGTCTTTGACAACATAAGCACCAACATTAATGGACATATAGAAACATATATTATTATCACAGTCATTGGCTGTTTAATACACAAAACATGTCCACATTAAACTTTAAGTAAGACATATGCCATATGAATTCACAATAGACTGCTATGCAAAGGTTAAGGGATGTATAGTTTTACAAACTACAAGTTTAATCATTCAAATTTAAAATATTATGATACATGTAGGATATCAAAACAAAAGAAACAGAAAGAAAAAGAAAAAAGTATATAGGCATTTCTGTTGATCCCTTAACAGGTTTCATCATTTTCCTGATTTGAATTGACAAAGATCAAGAGACAAATAGCAGAAGTATCCACGGAAACTATATGCACTTCAAGATAGCATAAGAAAAATCTATTTTGTGTTGAATAATTATATTCATAGGAAAGAGCATCATTACATTGTTGGTAAACCTGCATTTGATATAATTCATACCATTCCAAATTTCAAGTAAATATGAACGATCATAAATATGCCGTGATTTCCATTCTTTTTGACATGCAGTATATGTCTGTACCTTGGTTTAGTAATTTCAGTCAACAGCACACACTGATCAATAAAGACTTTAACTGTCTACACTTTTCAGTTTACAAATCTTTTATCAGAACATCCTACAATAATCTACACCAAAACTTTAATATTACAGGCTCTTTTCAGTAACCATAAGGCACTTTGACATCTTACAATTCATATGTTCAAATATCATCCACTTCTATAAATAGGAATATTTCATTTCTCTGCTTTGCTCAATTACTTTGAGTCCACAAAGTGCATCACATGAGTACTGGAAATATTCTTCTTTCATCTTTGTAGTAGTGAATCTCTTTCGTTAATAGTCTAGCTTTGAAGATCTTTAAATATTCAATGACATGATGAGCCATTAAGTGATGAGCTTTATTGATTGTTCAATCATTTTTCATCTTTTCTCTTTTTTCTTTTTTTACAAGACAAATATAATGTTGCACATAAATTTTGGTGATGGACTATTTCTTTTAAACTATCATTTTAAGTGGCTAGTAGCCACTACTAGTCTGTGAAAAATAAGCAGGAGTATTTCAAATAGAGATGCAAAACATATAGACCGAGGGCACCCTCCCTCATTGAATGCTTAGCCTAAGATATCTTGACAGGAATCTCTTGAAAATAAATAATCTAATAAAATAATATTCTTTCTGGTACACAGGCAATGCCATTCTAGTCAAAATACCAGATCAAAGCAATTTAGAAAATATCATTACCCCCGTCATCAGATTAAGTAACAATTCTGCACCTCACAGTGCACATTCTCAGATCCACTTGTAGCATTTAAGCCAATCATTTCACAGGCATGCATAGACTGGTAATCCAACTGAAATGATATTATGCTCTATGCCTATTAAAGCAAGACCAAAATCTCATCAAACAGGTTAATACCACTCTATGTTCTCAATCCAGTTCTTCAAGCTGTGGTCCTCCTCCATCTTCTCCTTCCTCCTCCTCATCTCCCTGTCTCTGCAGCGGCTCCAAGGTCTGTAATAGCTCCCTCATGGCCTCCATGACGGCTCCCACTCCCTGGCGAAGGTTGCTGTTCTGACTGAGGTAGCCTCCTGCTGCTCCAAGATCCTCGTCAGCCTCCGCCTCATCGGCTCCTGCTTCACCTGGGGGCTGCATCATGAAAAGAAATATTAATCAAAGTTTGATGCTATGTTTTATGTAAGTGTTGATTTTTTTTTATGCTACAGGTTATAATTTTGTATTGGGTTATTGTTTGCTACTTTGGTCTGCCACAGGTGACCTGATGTACATATGCCATATCTAAAAAAAAAAAATTATTTACTTATTTATCTGTTCATTTATCTATTTATTCATTTTTTGTTCAAGAATGACAGGGATGGACTCTGCTTAAACAGAAACATGTGTAATATGACTTCATTCTTTCACCTGGGATAACAGAATATATCAAAATCAAAGTTTTATCTAGTAAGCAACTATGCATCCTCTAGAATATAAATGCACTGTACAAGGTAAATCTGAAAGAAGTTTACAGGAAATTCATCGTCCAGCTGGCAGAAAGGAAGTCATACATGGCCCTTCTGCCAGCCGGGCAAAGTATAACTTTTTGTGTCACGCTCAAGTAGGTGATGAACTATGAGATATCTCAAAGGCAAGGGTATATCAGTGCAGTGGGGACTGTCATTAATCGTAATCTGTGGCATTTACAATACATGTACCATCTAATGTGCTGTTTGCAGGATGCAGGATAAGGGACACATTACAAAGAGGACAAAACTCACCGGTGGCACATAGGAAGGAACAAGTGAACGCAGAAACTCTGTGAACAGGTTTCCTGCACGCCCTCTTGATACAGGTCTTAGTCGACTATAAAAGAGAGAAGAAAAAAAAAGGATTTTACTCCATAAAGTATGTGGACTGGATGTTTTCTTACAATGGAAACAAAGTTGGTTGCAATTAAACTCTAAAAGTGTCAAAACAGCGGGCCATAAAACAATGTAAAAAAAAAAAGAAAAAAAAATCACTCCAATTAACACTCACATTTTGAATAGAATAATCTACTAGAATCTTGTAGCAAACAAGTATTTTCATTTTTTTTTTTTTTTCATTACATTTTTGACATAGGTAAGATATATTGGATAGTGTCTCACATGTAAATCAGTAGAACTGATTGACACACAATGTCAAATATTTGTGGGTGAGAGAGAAAGAGACATGAAATCAGGCAGAACCAAAACAACCTTATCTGTACTACAAAGCGGCTTGGGGAAAACTATGTTAAGTCATTATAAGCTTACTCTTAATACAGTAAAACCTGTACATAAAGACTGCTTAGGGGAGACAAAAAAAGCACTTTATGAACAGGATCCTTTAATACATATTTCAATGAAAAACACTGCTCAAGGGAAACACAAAGTGTGGTCTTTATAGATGGATAGTCTTTCTACAGATGGTTGCTAAAGGTTCGACTTCTGAAATTGTAATAACTATTTACAAACAGAAAGGTAGTAACGTACTGATCTGGTCTTGAGTAACCCATGTCCGAGTCTTTAGGTGGGAGAGGGTCAAATGACATGACTGGGGTGTTGGCAAGCTCTGGAGGTAACTTGAGTTTAATTCCGAGGTGCTCTGATAGGAAGATGTGTCGGTAGATATTTCGGGGTGTCCCTTGGTAGCGAGCTCCTCGCCTACGGTGAACATGATAATCGAGGGAAGAACGATATGCTTCGGTGCAATGTACTATTACTTTTTAGGGGGAAATTATGACTCATTACAATGAATTCTTTAAGAATCTCTTTTTTATTTTCAATACATAACAGTGTATTCTAATGATTCATTTAATTTTTTTTCACCATCTCCACATTAATAAAACCTTTTGTATAATAATCTGATGACTATTCCAATTAAAACATATTCTGGTGACTATGATTTCATCAATAAATTTTTTCTTCTCTCTAAATATATGTCATGTGGTAATATTTCTCAAATATAATGAATATCATACATATTCATTTAATATGATCAAGGAAAAAAATAGTGGGAACCTTACTTTTCAGCATATTCCTTGACCTTTGGCTCTCCAGCATCCACTCTTTGCATGACCTCTCTAGCGTTTCTCTCCAACCATGCCATGCTCTCAGCCTCCTTCCAGAAGGAATAATTCCTTGCAATAAAAAGGTCTATCAGCTGTGTCAGGGCTCCATGACTAAAGAAGAAAGGGGGAACAATAAATACACATAATATACCAATCTTAAATATAGTTTGGAATATCAGGCATAAAGTCTTGAAAGGAATTTTTTCATTTCTAAAATTCTTTGAACATGTAATATAGATTTGTTATTGCCAATGGATCTCTTTTTGTCATGTAATGTAGAAATGGGACTGCACCTGCTCTCTCACTCTCTCTCTCTCTCTCTCTCCCTCTCTCTCTCTCTCTCTCTTTCTCTCTCTCTCTTCTTATCTTTCTCTTTGTGTTTCTCTCTTTGGATCTTTCTATTTGTATACTGTGCTTGTATCTCATCTCTATCTCTGTCTGCCTCTCTCTCTCTCTCTCTCTCTCTCTCCCTCTCTCTCTCTCTCTCTCTCACATGTCTTACGTGGACACGGTATGAGTGAAGAACTGATGACTGGCTATAGCTGCATCTGGTTGAATGCTGCATTTCTCCAGCAAGGCAAGAAGTACCTGGATGAGAACCAAAAGATATTGCCATGGATACACCTTTTTTCACTCCACTTTCTTTGTTTCTTTTCTGAAAGTTTTATTTTGCATTACATAGTCTTACATTGGCTAAGAAGAAGAATCTATCTTTTAATCAGTCATATCTAAACATTCTCATTTCCTTCCCATTTTGCCATCTTCTCATTTTACAACTTCCTATTTTACGTCTTCATTATTCCTTTGTCTTGTATTTGCATTTCTACCAGTAATACATGAAAAATAAACAATAAATGTTTATTCATGCTGTATGTTTATAGCCACCGGAGTGATCTCGTAATACAGACAAACATGCTCGCTTCAATTTCAAAATCATAAGGAGTACCTACACATGAATTCTGCAACAGCTTACAACCATTAACTAACACGGCCCCTTTGTGATTAATTCTAACTTTCTGTGCACTTACTGAGGGGAACATAAGCAATGCATCTTGAAGAAGAGAATCAGCTCTGCTGACATCTGGTTGATCAGATGATGAAGATGATGAGGATGTACTGCTGTAGAAGTATGCCATGGCGATGGAGAATGCCCAGTTTGGAAGCTGTGACAGGTTCCGATGTGCCTGAAAGAATTATATTAAATCATAAAATCAAGGATCTTCTCTCTGAAATACGATTAAAGCCCGAGACTTTTGGTGATAGAGCTTTTGGGAAAATGGCACCAAAATTGTGGAACAACCTACATCATAATATAAGATCAATAACTGATTTCAACAGATTCAAATCTGTGTTAAAAAGGTACCTTTTTTAAGAAGCACATATATTAGCCCTATACAAAACAATAATTCTTCTTCACACATAGAGACTATTTATATGGTATTATGCGTCTCTAAGAACTGTTTATTATTATTATTATTATTATTATTATTAAAAGCACAGTACTGACACATCAGAATTATAAGGCTGAAAAGAAGCATACATGCAGCGTTTGGAAAATGTTATCACAGCTAGTGATAAGTTTTGATAGCAGAAAGAAAATTGGCATGAAACTGATATAGTGGCACATTGCCCACCTTGCATAAAAGATACATGTGTGAGATCATATCGTGTGATATTCTATTCATGATTTCCAATGAATTTCAGTGTGAATATTTGAAATGAACGTAATGTAACAGTTACATTGTGCCTTGTGCGAGGATCCCTGCATCCCAACTGCTCCCTGCATAATGATCGCAGTGCTTCACACACTTTGTCTTTACTGTTTTTTTGTAAGTGAACAAAATACCACTGCTTTGTCTAATTATGTAAATATTGTATGTGATTCTTGTGATCTTCTCTGCAATTTTGATCAATTGAAAAAAAAAAAAATGTTGCATACAGGTATCTATACTAATAATTAACATCATATCAAATTGAATATGTGAGCTGTATTCCCTCGCACAATGGCTATTCAACTTTCCCAGTTGTTTAAACTGTTTTGTTAGACATTAAATAATCTGATGGACAAATCTAGATATAAAGAAGTTGAGTACCTCCCACTCAGCATACATTCTGATGAGGTATGGCTATTCAAACTGTTTTGTTAGCCATGAAACAATCTATCTGAGGAACAGATCTAGAAATAAAGAAGTTAAGTACCTCCCACTCAGCATACATTCTGATGAGGTAGTCCTGCTGATCTGTCTTCAAGGCATAGTAGTCTATCATGAGGAGAACACCTAGAGGATCTTTATCTGGTTCAAGTCTGAAGTAGATGGAAGAGATTGAATGGGGTGAATTAACCTGTTTTTATACAACCATGTCACATAAAAATACATGTACCTATGCAATTTCAAGGCCATGATGATATATGGAGATAAGAGCAAAGTTTACAAGTGATAATGTTGATTCACACATCAAAAATACGTTTATAAACAGCCTGCTCAGTTAAAGAGGAAGCATTTCTTACAATCAGGGTTTCAGAAATTATAATAATAATAAAAGTGACAACATTTATAACACGCAACATATCCATCTCAAGAGATGCTCAAGGCGCATACAAGATGATTTCAATTACACAAGATCAAAAAACAAAAGTTGTCTTAAGCCCAGCGCACACCTTACGATCCGATTGGCTCACGACTGGTCCATGACTGAGTGAGAAGAGATGTGACGTCACAACTCTGGTTAGTCGTGAGTCGTGGACCAGTCAGAGGCCAGTCGGAAGGGCAGTCGGGAGGATTTGACATGTCGAATCTTCACAACTGGATCGCAAGGGATCGCAGGCTCAATTCATCTTCCAGCCAATCAGACAGCAGTATTGATATGATGTCAGAGTAGTCGGATGGGTCTGGAATCGCAAGGTGTGCGGTGTTCAGGCTTACAACAGCCCCACGACCCACCTCCTCTCACTCAGTCGTGGACCAGTCGTGAGCCAGTAGGATCGTAAGGTGTGCGCTGGGCTTTAAATGTAAGCTCACAAGGAAATTTAGCAATATGCATTAAGCATTAGATAAGTTTTATGCCTAGTTTTAAAAGTGAAAAGGGAGTTACTTGTTTGAAGAGAAAGAGGTAACTTATTCCACAAAGAAGGATCTGCTGATGCATATGCTCTATCCCCCCCAATTTCTTTTAGTACGTATTTCTTTGAAATATATTCTGGAGCTAGATTATTGAGTGCACGATAGGTTAAAAGTAAAATTTCATAGATTATACACTGTTGAACAGGGAGCCAGTGCAGAGATTTCAAGACAGGAGTGATATGTGATATGACCTTCTAAAGTTTGTCATAAGGTGAGCAGCAGCATTCTGAACCTTTTGCAGCCAACTGATTTGGTTGGAAGTTAATTGAAAGAGTAATGAATTGCAGTTATCAAGATGTGAAGTAACAAAAGCATGTACTAATTGTTGGGTAGATTGCGGTGAGAGATATTGCCTAATAGCCTGAATGTTTCTGAGATTACAACATTCAACACAATTTGACACATGGGGTTGAAGTGACATGGAGGAATCAAATATCACACCAAGATTCCTAGTTTGATGTACAGGAGATACAAGGGCAGAATCAATGTGGACATGAGAGACATTAATTTTACTGAGATGTCTACTGTTCCCTAGTAAAATGAATTCTGTCTTCTCATCATTTAGTTTTAGGTGACTCTTGATCATCCACTTCCTTACATCAGCTATACAAATTTCAAGTTTTCTCACATTTTCATCTATTTCTTCCTGCACAGGTCTGCAAGTAAAATAAAGCTGTAAGTCGTCAGCATACATATGATTATTGATACTATGCTTTCCAATGATATGCTGGATAGGCAATGTATATACATTAAACAAATGCAGACTGAGAACACATCTCTGGGGGACAGATTTTAGAAATATTTACTTAGAAAGCTGCTAACTTAACAAGTTTCTTGGATCTGTGGGGAGAATGTGCTAGTAAATACAAAGATAATTCCTGCATTTAAACTTGCTTATCCTCCATTTTCTACCATTGGTTTTAAGACATGTAGAAATATAACGAACTTAATTAAATACTCTTTGTCAGTGTTCAACAGTGCCTTCAGTGTCAGTTCTCACCCTAATAACAGTTTGCAGAACTCTAGAGCTGTCCTGTTACAGCCTTTCTGTCCTAGACATGTCAAATGTCTGAAGAGTGCTATGAAGAGACCTCTGTTCTCTGCATGTCTGTAACTCAGCTGACATGTCCCCTCAGCTAAACTAAAGAGTGTATGGAAGGCAGTCTCATACACATACAGGGCTCTTTCTGTTGATAAGATGTAAGGAAAAGAAAATAGATCACCATGACTATGAAAACAGTAGATTACAAAGCTGTTCTTTTAGAACCTTTCTGACCTAGATGTGTGAGATATTATAAGAGTTCAGAGACCTCTGCTCTCTGCATGTCTTGGCTCAATTGACATGTTCCTTCCGCTAAAGTTAAAGAGCGTATGAAAGGCACTCTCATACACATACAGTGCTCTTACTGTCAACGAGAGGAATGATGATGAAACTGTCTTCGACTGTGACAGAATTTATCTGACTCATTGCAAGTATACTCCTGATAAAGCTTAATGGAAAAATGTATTTCTATCTCTATGGTACAGGTATGCATCTGTCATAAATAAGTTTTGAATGCCGATTCTCACTGCTTAAAGCCCTTTTCTGTGAAAAGTCAGATTGATACAAAAAAAGTTCCATGATATCTCAATGCATTTGCACAGATCTGAGAGACAAGACGTTTGTAACCCATGGATATGAGATACAATGCAAAAAACAAAAAACAAAACAAAAAAAATAGGTGGCATACAAAGCCTCTGTCAGTGAGGGGGTATACATTGAAAGAATGATTGTGAAGGGTACCAAGACATAAAGTAGCATTCAAAAGTTCTTTTAAATAATACATCACAAAAACAGTAATGTTAATCATTATGTCGTTATCACTGATTTAAAAAACAAGAAAGTGGAATTCTGCTTTAAAAATCTCCAAAATACTAATGTTAATAAATTGTGACGTACAGAGAATAAAAGTGGATATTTTCTTACCTATAAGATCTATGGACATGCCCATATTTTCGTTGATTCTTGAGACTTCACTCAGCTGAAGCAAGCTGTCTATATGGTATGGATGAGCATTCATTATAGCCTGAAATAAAGGAACAATATATGTTGCTCATTCTATTTTCCCAGAAAATTTACAGTGCATGTTCAAAACAAAACCCACAATATCAAGCATATACACTGGCTTTTAACAAATATAAATAAATGATCTCTGCCAAATTTATTTGACAGAAAATAGTACAGAAGTAAAATCAGTAAAATACATCAAGACTCGGGGTCTGCCAGGACCATGGTGTTCCATATACTTAAGTTCATTTGATTTTTAGTGTATGGAGTATTCAGAAAATTTTGCACATTTTTTTGGCAGCCCAAATTTCCCCATAACACAGAAACACTCAAATACACATAAACACTGATGATACTTGATGAATTCCTGGCAATCATCGCTATATACAATTTCAGTACTTAACTAAGGCTTGTCTCAGCAAGAATACATGCATACAATACTACATGTTAGCAGAGATGCACTACCATAATATGAAAGCTACACTACTAAAAACTGTCTTTTAACATTCACATAATGAGGGAATTTCTTATTGACAGGAATTAGAAAATATTGTAGTTCATGAAATAGAGCTCATGATCAAAATTTTAAAGTTATTTCTCACCATGATATTGGCAGGATTCATAGTTTCTACTGCATCCCAAAAATCAAATTGAACATTCTGGTAATCCCTGGAGTGCTCATATTCAAAATACTGATACCTGAATAAGGAAGATGGAGATAAGGAGTGAAGAGATAAATCATAATATTCTGGGCCGGTATTCTAAAAATTGTTTTATCTTTATTTTAATTCCATAGCAATCGGAAATAGCGTATGCCATTGGCTCACATTATATGTATATATATCATATTCTGATTATTACTGCAACGTACCATTTGAAAAGTGATATAACTTACACATAAACGTTTATTATCATTAATTACAATGATTTCATAGTTCATCGAATTCTTGAAATCAAAATCTTACCTTCCCTCACTGGCAATGTGTTGCATTGATAAACCTGATCAAAACAAGAAGCAAAAAAGAGAATTTTAACAAAAAATATCATAATCTTCTTTTTCAAACAGATAATTTAAATGGCATTAATCTAACTTAGATAGCTTAGCAAAAACGGGGTGATTCGAAAAGTTGCATCCAGAACGCAAACAATACAGACAATATTACATTTTGCATTCTGGACACATCATTTCCCACCACCTCATTTTGCAAAGCTACAGAGAGGTGTCATGGTCTACTGGATATGGCATCAGACTGTGGATCTCGCGGTCTAAGTCTGAATCCCGCCACAGCACTAATGTCCTTTGGCAAGATATGAATCTACATTCGCCACTCTCCTCCACCCAGATGTTAAGTGGGTACCCGATAGGATGCAAAAGTCCGTGTGATTTGTTTAGCATAGTGCGTGCCTGCAAAATGGCACCTGACTGGAATGCTCCCTAGGAAGTGGACAAGGTGTATACATTGTGTGCGGGCAAGTCTGAATCCGATGACAAGGGTAATAATATTGCTGTAAAGCGCTTAGAGGCATTGCAGAGATGTATTAGGCGTCATAAAAATCCAGAATATTATTATTATTACATGCACCTTAACTGAATTCATCAATACCTGTTTATATGATTAACATTTCAATCAAACAAATCAGAAAAAAGGTCATATACTACATGGTTCCTAATGAATAATTCCAGAAACCTCTAAAACAGAAAGATTTGTAATTGTACAGACTTGAAAATGACAAACCTGTTTTTGTCAGTTTAGGCCATGATTGCTTTGCTGTAACTAGCCATGTTGATTTCTGATATTGCCTGTTCCTTCCCCTCTGCCTGTATAGTAAAGAGATTATGTATTAATTATTCTTCATATCAAAATGAATATAAATACATCAGTGTGTATTTTGAGAGTATGCACGGACTTGCAGAAGAACAGCCACTGGCTGAGGCAAGTGTTTCTGTGCTGGAATGAAAGAAATGAAAAAAAAAAATAATAAAATAAAAAAAAAAAAAAAAAAAAATATATATATATATGTATAGGTGATTGCATATGCATATGACATTATCATACACACCAATGAAAGTCATGATTCTATATTAGTTACATGTGTACAAGGAGTAAAATAATAATAATGACAATATTTATAACGTGCAACAATCCATCTCAGGAGATGCTCAAGGTGCATACAAGATAATTTCAATTAAATAAGATTTTAAAGAATGAAAGTTGTGTTAAATGTAGGCTCACAAGGAAATTTAACAATTATTTAATTATTTAATACCAAATAACTCTCAGAAAAAAACAGCGCAAAAGCCTAATATACCTTTGTTCATTCCTTATGACACTGGCTCCAAATATTCTCCTCAGCTCATTCTCCGGGTTAAGATGTTTATGTTCTATGGCCAACAAGGACTTAGAGTGGGCAGTCCTGGAACCTAAATCAGATGTAGATGAAGCAGTTGAAAGAAGAGAGCTTGTCTTCAAGATCTGATTAACCTCTCGTATACTAGCATCAATTTCATCTTCCTGGAGAGCAAAAACAGAGAAGAAAGAGAGATCTATATAAGCAAAGTCTTTCCTGTTTAAACAGCAATTGCAATTCATTGTGAAACATTAGAATAAGCAGTTGAACAGGTAATATTTGCTTCCTCTATAACTTGCAAAGGTTCTATCATAAATATATCAATGGTTTTAAAATCAACAATTACATACATGTATGTGTGTATGTATGTCACATTTCAAGTTGATCAATTTTTTCCTTTTTTAATGACTCTAGTGCAGTATTTTGTCTCATATATTATGTTAGGTGTATAGAATCTACAGTACATTTGATCAATTACATTTCATTTCAAACCACTGATGATGTTTTCCACAGTTCAAGTCAGTTTATTTTTGCTCAAAGCACATATGATCAGAGGAAGAGAACAACTCTGGGTCATGTCTTCTAGATATGGGCCCTGTTTCATATAACTTGTTATCAATAACAAGTTGCAATAACTTTTATAAGCTACTGAAATCCTTGCATCTGATTAGCTGAGAGCAAATATGTCATAGAAATGTGGCAGTTGTTAGTGATAAGACGTTTTATGAAACAGGGCCCTTATCCATTGGCTACTGGAACTGGGTGAACCCTGTATTAAGCCTACACATATGGGGATAGAAGAATTCAGAAGTCAGTGGGTTAACATTGAAAAAAAAAAGACTCAAACTAAACCTGAACTGAAAACAAAAACAAAAACAAAAACAAAAGCTATTCACTGCTAAAGTGATAAAAAAACTGGATAGCTAACAAAGATTTTTCTCTACACTTACTTCATCTGCTTGTCCACTGCTTGTTCCACCCTTCTGTTTTTTCTTCTTCTTTTTCTTTTTCTTCTTTGATTTTACTTCTGTTGAAGTTTGATCCGTGGTATCCAATCCATTCTGAAGGCCCTCTGCGCTTTCCTCTTTTCCAATCTGATCTTCAACATGTGCCACCTCTTCGCTGTCAGATGGGGCATTATCTATATCATTCAACTGTTGTGACAGAAAAACATCAAATTAATGAAATGCAGTAACAAAATTCCATCCAGATCGCAACACTGGTTTTAAGTACATAGCCTTTGTCGAGATCTCATATGTCTCTCTTGCATTATCACTTATCATCTGCTATTCACTGCTAAAGTGATAAAATGACAGATATGAAGCTTAAAGGCATTGGTTCACATTGTTATGATTTTAAAAAAATCTTGTTTTGTTCCTTGAAAATGGGATAAACATAAGGGTTACAGTGTAAAAATACCAGTCTGAAAGTTTCAAAGTATAATATCCATAGAAATAATTTTAAATATCAAAAATGTGAACCAATGTTTGAAAAATATACGAGGGTCGGTTGCACAGAATAGACATAAGGAGTGCGCATGCGCGTATGACTCACCTTACCGTACTGTGTGTATTGGCGTATCACGCGGCGGGAGGCACATAACAGCATTTTCAAATTCAAGCAAAGTAGTCCTCTTAGTGATTGTCTCGTGAGACGAAGGATAATAAAATCGCCGTTTGCGTCTAACTTACACTTTTTCATTCCAAATTATGGTTGGTTTCAGGGTTTTTGAGTACAAATACAAGTACTCATACACATGTTTCATCTTAGTTTGAGAATTTTTTAAATCGGCTACTCACAAAGTTAGCCAATGCCTTTAATAAAAAATCAAATTAGTAAGGAAGGAAAATTTGCATTCCATGTAAAGGAAAATAATGACAACAAAATCTTGTAGAATCAAAATGTCCATTTTCTTTTCATCTACAGTGTACTTCGATTTTTGCAAAAAGTAAAGAGGGCACTGATCTATACATTAAGAATGCAATTATCAGCTAATCTCAATTTCAAAGAGATTGTTTGACATTACATGAAAAAAATTCTTGGCCCTCACAGCTCAGCCCTGCAAATATTTCACAATGATACTCATTTGTATTTATTTATTTTTTTTTTTTTTACCCATCTCACAGAATTGAGGAAGTGAGTTGGCTCAGTTGGTAAAGCATCTGCCTGTCAAACCAAAAGGGGGGGGGGGGGGGGTTTCAAGTCCAACTTGGGTGGATGACTGAAGCCTGTGTCATGTGTTAACATGCTGCTCCCCCGTTTCATAGACAGAGGCTATGTTTAAATGAAAAACACTCCATCCCTCGGATAGGATGTTAAATGGAGGCCCGTGTAGAGTCGAGTCACAACCTTTGCACATTAAGAACTTACTGCACAATTCAAAGAAGAGTAGGGGGAAACCTTGGTGTAGCAGTGGTGTAACACCTGCACATTCCAATTACTAGTAGATATATCGTGAGTAGAGACCCAAGGGTCACAGAGATTAAGTTTGCTTTTCCCCTCCCATGCCTATTAGCAGGTCACACCAAATACTTAATGATAATTTATCAGATATCTAAGAAAAGTGCAAGAGACAAAAACGGAACTATTGCCAAACATACCAACTCAAATGGATTCACAACTTTTTTTTCTTCTTCTTTCCCTTGAACTTCTTAGACTGGGCAGCCTCATCTGAATCTCCTTGGTCTTCCTCTTCATCATCTACTTCCTCCTCATCAATGAAGTCTGCATCCCTGAGTACAATGTCAGGTTCATTACACAGTTTCCTCAAAGCACGTGATGACATCTTGGAATATGGAAATGCTGCAAGGATGATAAGCTTGATGAATATCAATTACACTATTACTTCTACAACTAACAATAATTACTAATGCTACTACTAATACTACTAAAATATTTTAAAAAATAAATAAATAAAATAATAATAATAATAATACACATAGAGTAAGAGTGCCACTGTTCATCATGTTACGACAAATATCCAACTTTACACTCCTTATCACAGAATCATTTCCAATTTTCCATCAAGTCATGAAATTTCATTTTGTTTCTGTTCAGCAACAGAAAAGTCCTGAAAAAATGAAGAACTGCCATAAAAGTACTGATTCCAATTTTTAATGTTTTGGAACCATGCATTGTTCATTATAGAGGTCTTTGACCTCATGTACAAACTTAATGGAGAGTTTTTGGAAACTGAGCAAAATCCCAGCGAGCTGTTCCAGCATGCAATGCTGACAAAGACCAGTGCAGTGGTGTAAAAACAACACATGTATTATCATTCAAATAACAATGGAGCTATTCCCAAGTTTGTCTCACACATGATTGCGGCATGTGATGGGACACTCTTCAGTTTACGATTCACAAAAATTCAAGATCTGAAACTGAATTATTCTTGAAATACATGTGATAACATGCTGTCATATTGTACATTTAAAAGTGATTTTGTACAGCAAACAACAGACCTGACGAACACTGGCTAAAAAAGTATTTTAAAAAGGACGACCTTACTCCAAGTCCAACTTTGTTAGCTCTTGCTGGTGTGATCATCATCATATTCAGCAACAACTTTCAGCATGACAAAAGTATAATGTATCAACAACAGTAAACAATATGAACTACTAGTACTACTACAATAGTGATAACAATTGAAATCTATAATAATCAAGGTATTTTACTATTTCTTATGTGCTAGGAGTCCTGCAATGCAATGAGTGCAATGACTCACTTATATATCCACAAGCTTTTATGGGTGAATAGGCTTCAGTAGTTTTTGTGTGTATCAGTGGGCCTTTTTCCAGCCTAGTCCTAAACCTAGATCATTCATACATGAGAGAAAAATAATTAATTAAAACTTCACTTTCAATGCTGAATCACAAAATTTGTGGCACAGTAAGAGGTGAAGAGTCCCTGAATCTGGTAATCTATCAAACTTAGGAAAATTAAATCTTGCTGAGAGCAATTTTGTTGTCTGTTTTTGACTGCTGTAACAATGAATGGTATCTTCAGATAAGCTTGTACTACATCATACATTAGACCGAAAGTTCTGTCTCAAATTTCGTCATTAACCTCTTATTTGGGTATGGTCTGCTCTCCTCACTTAGAAACAGTAGCGTACTAATGCGTTGTGTATGTGATCTGACTGGCCACTGGCAGTCAGCGAGAAACCTCGAAAAATGGTCAGTATTCATCATTTATACATGTACAATAAAATTATTAAAATAAAACAGAGAAGAGTAAGATATATATATCTTTAACCCTTTGAACCTGAAAAGCCGGAAAACAGGCCTTGCGCAAAACCTGCAAATACCCTAAAGGCCAGTTTTCCGGCCCAAACTCATGTGACTTTGATAACGTGACTTTTAACTGTCAGGTGACCTTATTATACTTGTATAAATAACGCCATCCGCGATACGATACGGTGTGGAGAGATCCAGCCTAGTATAATACGGCCTGGATTTGGAAGTTTTGGACGACAAATATGGCAAAAAAATACTAATCTGCAGAGGATTCTTGTGCGATTATCTTAGGTGAAACATCTGCTGATTATGATGATTATAGTCAAAGTGGTGATTTTGAAGATATAAAATGGACACAGAAAGTGAAGTAGCTGCTGTACAACAAGGTGTGCAAGGGTACCAGAGGGGAAAATAACAGCTGGGATGCTGATTAGGGCTGGAATAGGTGATCATGCTCATGGTTGTTGAAGTAAACAAAGCCAGGGGGGCATGTCACAGTCAGTGAATGTGGAAATGATTTTTATAGCTAAAATTACTATTGTTGATTATCCTTGTGAATATCATCATTATTATACATCAGTACCAAGGCATATTTTATAAAACCAATTCATCTTCCATAGTAGGCCTATTAGCAATGTATTCAATCATTTACTTGCAAAATATGCTTTATGTGTGCAAATCATTCAGGATGAGGGTCACGACAGTCCCAAATAATTTAGGGTTCAAAGGGTTAAATATCTTTAACAATACCAATTTCATGATTTATTCCTTTTGACTCTCCATTTTCAGGTAAATCCAGGGTCCTAGGTCCTCTCGGTTGAAAATCTTGCAGCCAACCGTATTCAAACAATCACGATTGACCAAATGTACTATGCAAACGTACGAGTATGAAACAACAACATTCAAGATCATTCGTACGTACCGATAATATATGCCCTATGGTTCATACGTACGTACGTACGCGTACGAACCATAGGGCGATAATGTTGTTGTTTCGTACTCGTAAGTTTGCATAGTTTAGTACATTTGGTCGATCGCTTGAATATGTTTGGCTGCAAGATTTTCAACCGAGAGGACCTAGGACCCTGGATTTACCTAACAATGGAGCTTCAAAAGAATAAGTCAGGAAATTGGTAAGCTAAAGATATTTAAAGATATATATATCTCACTCTTATCTATTTTATTTGAATAATAGAGTCTAAACGATCAATATTGGCCGTGTCTCAAGCCAAGGTCCAGGACGTTTCTCGCTGACCGCCAGTAGTGGCCAGTCGTCAGATTACATAAACAATGCATTAGTACGCTTCTGTCTCTTGTGAGGAGAGCCGACCATACCCAAATAAGAGGCTAACGACGAAATTTGAGATAGAATTTTCGGTCTATATTTGTACATGTGAAGCTTGTGGCATGGCCATGACTGCATTACTGTAGACCCTACACCATTACGAGTAACATGGGACTGTAAAGAGACAAAAATGAGAAAAATGACGAGTTTGTTACAAGAAAAATCGAAATATGAAACAGCAATACATAAAATACATCCAAATTCATTTTCAGTTTCTCACCTTGGAGTGCCTTGTAATAAACGCAAAATATTTCCAATATAATTGAGGAACTTTGGAACTTTTCCTCTATATAGCAGCTTTTTCAAGATTCCTGATTCACGGACCATTCAAATGTTGTTGTTGTTGTTGTTGTCTTTCGGGGTTTTTTGTGGGGGGGGGGGGGGGGGGGGGGGGGGGCGGAATAAGATCTCTACACTAACTAGTGTAGAGATCAGTGGGAATAAGGCACTGTGAATGGTCCGGATGGTGCTGGTGGATAAAGCAGATATCCTAAACTATGAAGAAATGAAGTCACAATTTTTTATTGTTTCACTATAAAAGACTATTTTAAATGATCTTTATTCTTCATTACAGTGCAAAAAGTATTGAATCTTATTTCTTATACATTTTTTAAAATGTTTTACGTAGGTAGGTCTAATTACTGAAAACACAAGGAAAATAAGCTTTACATTCTACATGCCTATCTACAACAAAGTCTTGCTAATCATTTCTGGAACCTTATCTTGACCCCTCCACTCCACTAGAATAAAAAACAGAATAACCAGTTATCGTGTGTGTAGGCACTTAAACAACTGCAAAACAAAAAGGAACCGACGAATTGACTTTTTAGAGGGTACTGTGATACTAGATTTTGCATAAGATGCCTTATGTGCAAATTGCCCTGTATACTGTCATATTTGCATCTGTGACATAACAGTAGTTATATTTTTTGTATCTGTGGTATCAAATGATTGAATCATAAAATCTAATTGCTTCGTATTTTTTGGCTCAGATCTTGTATTCATCTCTATACAATTACACAGTTTATCTTCTTATCAAACTTTCAAGCTGTTTCGTGATTTTTTTAAATTTTTCTATAGTTTTCACAAAGGTTTCCATACAGAACAGTGAGTATATGAATACAGTATTTATTTTGAAGAGAAAATTTGAAGTGCAATATCTTGAACAATTTGTGTTCATTTTCTTTTTATTTCTCTTTGAGTTGACAATTTATTTATTGACTGATATGTACCCATATTTATGTAAATTTTTGTAAATTTGTAGACTTTGTGTCTTGGACTGTTTTCACAAGGTCTTTTTTTTTTTTTTTTTTTTTACCAATAAACCGAAATGAATTGAAATGAATGGAATGGCATAAAACAAATTTACATATTGGGGTATGTCATTGATGAGGAGCCCAGAAGAAGAAGAAGAAGAAGAAGAAGAAGAAGAAGAAGAAGAAGAAGAAGAAGAAGAAGAAGAAGAAAAAGAGTCTGGTCTAGTACTTTCAGATTGCAAAAATTATGACAATAATAATAATTATAATAATGAAAATAATAATCATGGTGATGATAATGAAATTTAAAAGTTGTATTCCCTAACAACCGAATTCTTGTGGAACTTATTGATATAACTCCGTTACTTTACGTAAATGAAATGAAATCCTATGTATTTTCTTTTTTCTTCTTTTTCGCTCATTGTGTATCCTGAATATATATTTTAAAAAACATTTTTATATTGTATGATTTGTATGTTTGTGCACACTGCATTATTTCTTCTGACAACCAGTGGAGAGCAAATTTCCTAATATATGGACCTATGATATGGACAATAAATTCGTATACTTATGCTTGTCATCAATGAAGTGCAATCCAGAAAATAAACAACGACATCTGGTGGCAGAATGATGTCAGCCTGGTAGTAACGCGACCGTGGTAATTAAACGACCATGTCCAAAATTTCCCTTTGAAATATCCAATGTATAATCGAAGAGGAAGTGCAATGCAATAAAGAAGCGAATAGTGATTTTCATCAGACTGAGATGTGAAATATAAATTTTCTTAACCTTATTTGATGTAGGAGATGGAAAAAAAATAAGGGCATCTATTCAGCTGCGCGTTTCAGGCCAGAATGACAAGAAATATTGTCTGGAGAGTTTTCTCCCAGGAACATAGTTTCGAAATACAATAAATTTTCACCAAAAAAAAAGTTCTTTAAGGAAGATCCTGAATTTTCCTGTAGAAAATATCTAAAACAGAGTACGAGTATGAAGCAATGTTTCAAAAACTCTTTCAGAATGCTGATTCTATCTTCACGTTTGAGCTATAATAAACGAAACCTTATCCCTATTATCTAACAATGGTGTTCACCATGTTCACGTTGATTTAATTTTGCCATTGACGTTTTTTCCGTAACCGAATATCAAGGTCATAGCACTGAAGTGAAATTGAACGTTACAGATAATGAATCTATATGATATCTATATACTATAAAGTGTGTTATCTGCGCAGGGAGGACAGGGGGACACTGAGCACTGGTAAACCGGTGATAAAAATGAAAGATTCTAATATTATATCGAGATATTGTAATCTGGTTCCCCCCCCCCCCCCAATTACTGATAAGATTCTCTCTCATGTTTTATTCCCTTTTCCCACATACCCTCCCTTGCCATAAGTATTGCAACATAGCTAAATTGCATATGCATTTGTGAGTTACAAGCCTTTCTGTATTTTGTGATATTTCGTTTATAATTACTGAATACTGGAGACCATTTGCCTACATCTTAAAAGGGAGAACTTGTCCTTTTTCTGTCCTGAGAGCAGTAGATATTCTGACACGGTCATGTCTGAAACAATGGAGAAGACATTAGGCCAAAGAAAAAAAAATGCCCATATAAGGAGGTGAGAGTTATCAGTGAACGAAATCATGATACTCCCCTTCATCTTTCTTCCCAACCTGTTTACATGGTTTGTATACACTTTCACAAGGAAATATGCCCATAATGTATCCCGAAAAGATCGGAGGAAAATGGCCACACCCAAAGAAGACAGTTTTCGGTGGGCTGTTGCCAAGCGTTGCCAAGAAGAATGTGCGCCACAATCATTATCCAGCAACATAATATTATAATAAATGCACGAATAATTTGCTGATGGGTGTGTGGTGAATATATCAAAATTTACTTCCATTAGCAAATTCTTTACAAACTTATTATATTTTGCTGGATAATGATTATGGCGTGCATCCTCCTTAGCAACGGCTTGGCAACGGTCCAAAGAAATATGTCTTCTTTGGGTATGGTGCATTTTCCTCCGCTCTTTTCAGATACATTGTGGGCATTATTTCCTTGCGAAAAGTGTATACAGTACACCTTGTCAACAGGTTAGGGAGAAATAGGGGGAGTATCATGATTTTGTTCGGTGATAACTCTTAACTCCTTATTTATGGGCATTTGTTTTCTTTGTCCTATTGTCTTCTCCATTGTTTCAGACATGACCGGGTCAGAATATATTCTGCTCTCAGAAGAGAAAAGGACAAGTTCTCCCTTTAAAGATATACGCAAATGGTCGACAGTTATGTAATATTGACTGGCATTAATGATATACCAACCTATATCGCCCAATCTGAATCCAATAGGCGCGGGCAATATTGGATTCAGAGAGAGAGAGAGGGGGGGGGGGACGGAAACACTGTAGGCCACCGACGTAAATCTGTTTTGAGAAGTGGAAGTGGGATCAATGTTATGCGAGCGAGAGAGAAAAAAAAAAACGAAAAAAAAATAAATAAGAAGCCTCATTTTGCCACGAAATATTTAAGCGTTTAGCTTTAAATTAAAGGCCCCCGCACACCGAATCCGACATCCGACGTGAACGACTTTTTAAAAATCGCTCTCTATGAAAATCTTATATGACACCGTGCCAACTGCCATGAGGCCCCGACACCCTTGCCGACTGTCGTGCACGACGGTTGAGTCGCTCTGTGAGTGATTTTTGCCCACATTACATGCAACATACGACATTAACCAATCAGTGTGGAGGATTTGAGATGACGTCACATTTCTCCAACTTTGTTAATTGATGACAAGTAACTTTAGATAATTATTTAGACCAATGTCTATGGGATTTCACCGGTTAATAATTTTATCGCACCGCGCAAAAACTCTCACAGAGCTCCACACAAAAAAATGCAGCCCTAGTTCTTGTCCAGCGTAGGCGATAACAGTTTTTCCTTCCTTTTCTTTTTTTTTTTTTTTTTTACACTTTGGGTGGTGAAAATGTACAGAAATTTCTTATTCCGGCATTGCCCAAATATGAAAAAATACGGGGGCCCTTATGCCAATATATGAGGATACTAAGGAGGGGGGGGGGCAAAATAATCCCCCGAATGAAGCAAGCATCTTCCCCATTACTTCTAATTACTATACGAGGGAGCGTAGTGACCGAGTAAGAAAATTTTGATTTTTGAATGCTGAAAGTTTGCATTTTAGAGCACTAATCATGTCAATATGCTCATTTTACATGGCCGTATATGATCCAAAATTTTCTTTTTTCTTTTTCCGAAGGGGCCCGGGGGGGGGGGGCAAAAATTCGATTTTGCCCCCCCCCCCCCCGCTTCCGGTGCCTATGCTTGTGGAGCTTAAAGAAGTCGCATTGCCATTAAGCTGCTACTTGTTAGCCTAACACTAGTAAGGCCCCCATTCCTCAGAACGGAGATCAGGTTAAATTGAGAAATTACAGAAAGACCAAAAATTTACAAGATCCCCCAGCAGTCTCCAAGACCAGAGAAAAATAGTGTCTCTGTAGAGTGGTTCTAAAAACCCTTGAGAGCTCAGCTCATTGAAAAACCAAGAAGTAATTTTCCAGCAAAATTTTTCAGAGATCTCTGAGGGACCTTGAAGATCATCACCACGCGTTTAATGAGAGACCAATAAGACAATCAATTAATCAAGTGAAAGAGTTAGGGAAATCTTCAACTATAATTGTTTAGCATATTAACTAAAAATGGAAATGGGCTATTTTTTAACCTTTCGGTTTTGAATTCAAATTGATGGTATGTATTAGTCTGTCGTAGAGATATCTCACTCTCTTTTTTCTGAGGTAACCAGGTTTGACAAATAGAATGTTTTGTCAAAGACTTAGCGAATCTTTTCCCGCAAAGTGCTAGTCTTCTGTCCTCAAAAGTCGATAAATTACAAACTTGACACGCATTGAAATATGAGATGAAATTGTGTCCTAAAATAATCTTGCAACCACTGCTATGAAAGATCATCTCACAGACTGACTGAAATCTTCGAGAGATCAATTAAAGTTCGCTGAGATCTATATTCTTAAAATCATGCTCTAAATATCTAATTAGATTTTTACTTCTTGAAACAATGAGGCTCAAAAATCTGTATACGTGTCAGTAATTAATTCATGGTGTATTGTGCATTGCATTTCATTTCAGGCAACGTTTTGTTCTCCAGTGTTATAGGTTTTCCCATCCGATTTCGCACTTAGTGCAAGCAAGAGTATTAATTGTTCATTCAATTTCGCCATAGGGCAGCCAAAAATTCATAATGGGCATATATGTACAAGTTTCAGCAAACAGAAGTGAATGGCCAAACATTTCCTGCCTTTGCTAAATCATCCAAAATAGTCATAATTTTTGGTTTATTTGTTTTATAAACAGCCAAAGGCCTAATATATTATATTCATGCTGAATTCTTTTTGGACAACAAAACAAGGTTATTACTTTTTTTTCTTCTAATAAAGCTTATGACAAGCGCGCCAGCTAGCGGCGTCTACGTCTACGTCGCAAATTAAAACAGCACTTCTATTTTCGTTCCCGCGAATGTCAAATTACCTACTGAAAAGGTAAGTGAAATCATGAAATGCTGTAATTTGATTTCTTTGTATTATAAAAATTTCCAGTTTGTGAATGCTTTTTTCGAGTTTAAAAGAGTATTTTCAGTCAACAGATGTGTACGGTATATTTCATAGCTGTAGGTCTAGTGTTTTTTAGTTTTTATAACGGCACCGTTGGCGGAAATCTCCTCTCCAGCGATCCAGGGAACTCCGCCGCGAGCCGGCGGGGGCGGAGCTCAGTGGACGTGCTGGTGTTACTGCTGGTATCGTACCTTACCCACACAGGCATGACAGGGCTACATAATGCTGAGACTGAGCTGTGGAAATGTATGTGACATGCTGCCCTCTGGTCTATAGTTGAAGAATGAACTCACTAAAATAATCAACAAGTTCATGTAAAGTACCGGTATTTGCTTTTTTACACCTACACGTAGGGTGTCTGAAGTCACACTGTGTCTGTGAAAAGTGTCAGCTTAAAGCGTGCGATTCAGGGGGAAAAAATGGCACAATTTTGGGGCAAATTCATCATGAAATTAAAATGTGATCTGAATTAATTTTCATCACATATTTGGAATGTATGGAAAGAGAAAATTCTGGTCCTCCTTTTGATCCTAAGGACAAGTTTTAAGGCTCACTAGAAATTAAAATACAAGATAAATTGCAAACCTTTAAACTGTGTATTCAGATTGCCATTTCCCATGGACCCATGCGTTTCCTATGGGAAACTGAAGTTGTCTGTTGTACACAATTTGGCGCTAGTGCGTTTTCGCACCGGATGACTTAAATCCAATTCTACCACGCAAAATCACTAACAAATAATACATCAAGTGTCAGAAACCCATTTCTAAGTCTGTCCCGTCATGGCTGTGCTGTCTTCATGTATTTTTCCAGAAATGCTCTATTTTATGACAAATTCACCACGTACACCTACATAAATGCAGTACCTGCACTCACTGAATTCAGCTCTCGCATGGCTTCTTTTAATTTGCGATTGATTTGCAGCACTCGCGCAGAAGATATAAACTGAAATTGGCAGTCAATATTTACGTTGAAGCTATGTTTTTTTTTTTTTTTTTTTCACTTTTGCGTTTGAGTATAGGCCTACTTGATATTCTAGACTAGTAGAAAGGTAGAAATTCAGTATAACGAGGTCCCTGGCAGTGGCAAGCGTGGATCCAGGGGGGCCGAGTAGGCCTGGGCCCCCCCCCCCCCCCCCCCCCACCAAAAAAAAAAGAGGGTGAGAGAGAAGGAAAGAAGGGAAAAGGAAAGAGGAGAGAAAGGGAAAAGAAAAAAAAAAAGGAAGAAAAAAGAAAAGGGGAAGGAAGCCGGGGGCCGAAGGGGTCTTACCTTTTCTCTCAATTTTTCTCTGTTATTCCTTGTTTTCATTTTATCAGTCTGTCTCTCTCTCTATCATTCTTTCCTTTTTCCTGTGTCACTGATACTTTATCTTTTCTCCCCTGTGCTATGAATTGTTTGCATTCTATCCATCTCCATATTTTATGCAGTTTCTGTTTAGATTCTAAATTTTATCTCTTTTCTTCCCTTTACCGGTATATGATATTCCTTGTCTTCAATCTATCTTCCTTTGTCAATTTTTCCATCTCTATATCTTTGTTGTATATCAAGACTATACTCAAACGCAAAAGTGAAAAAAAAAGATAAACAGCTACCAATAGCTTCAACGTAAGTATTGACTGCTAAATTCAGTCTATATCTTCAATCTGCACTGCAAATCAATAGCGAAGAAGCCATGCAAGAGTTACAGTGAGTGCAGGTGGTGAATTTGTCATAAAATAGAGCATTTCTGGAAAAATACATGAAGGCAGCACAGGACAGACTTAGGAATGGGTTTCTGACACTTGATTTGATATTTGTGAGTAATTTTGCGTGGTAGGATTGCATTTAAGTCATCCGGTGCGAAAGCGCACTAGCGCCCACAATTTTTGTCACTTTTTCTCAATTTGCACTGTGATCTGATATTCAAACCTATAAAAAAACACACACCTTTAGAAAGATTGTAAAATTTCCTATCTGGTCATGAAAAGGACAAGTTTTTTACATTAAGTAGATCTATAAAGTCGTATTGGACCTCGGAAGCTCAAAATTTGCATTAAAATTCTGTGTGTGTGCCATTTCTTAACTACATGGCCTATGGCAGGAAAATGCTGAAAAATGATCCAATTTCATTCTCTTATTTTGCAGTAATTAACTGGAATTTTTCCAAAAAAAATCATATTTCTGTCAGTTTCGAGGTTATTATTTTCCAAATTCAGGAAGAAAATTTAATGTTATTGTGAAATAAGCAAAATAATTTTTTTCTCCAGACACCTTACTACACGTAAGATAATAAATACCCTACTTCCAGGCATTACATTCCTCCAACTGGATGTAAAGTTAGATTTAAATTATCTTGATTAAGTGAATTTTGAAAAATATTTTTCTGATCACGCTCTCTTGCTGCTCTGTCCCAATATTAATAAACTGGAACAGAGAACAGGGCTTAATTACAGAATACCCCACCATTTTCTAATGTACATGTATGCATGTATGCCCCGTTCTAAAACGGGTATGGGTGTATAACGTGGTGGTGGGGTATTCTGCAATTGTTCTGAGAACACTAGGCCTATCTTACTTTTTTTATTGTCGGCAATTTGCATGTTACAGCACATCTGTTGTGCTAGCTTAAGGAAGCTCCACATGTTTTTATTCTGATATTTCACACAGAGCTTAAGTCCTCTGTTGTTTGCCCCTGTGGAGACCCATGTAATCAAAGATATATTATGTCTCCAAATCACACTTTCTCATGCCTGGTTAGCCCTGCAAACTACCTTCAAATTTTGCCAGTGGACCAGTAGATCTAACTGTGATATTAGAACCTAAACTTTATTTTTCAAACTCAAAATATTGACTTTTGAGTAAAACAAGACCCAACTTTCTTGGCGATTTTGCCAAGTGATTAATTTCAATTTCAATAGCATGACCTCCGACATCGTGAGTTCACCTACATGAAGAGCGGTACAGTGTTGCACTTCACTAGCCTCTTATGTGGGTAAGGTTGGCTCTGAGCCGGCCCTAAACACATAAGCGGCTAACAAACTAGAGACAGAATTTTGGTCTACAATTGTGAGTGTAGCCTCAGCTCGGACTTGGAGGCCCCAGCTTGACTCTGTATGAGACTTCCAGCAAATAAAATTATTGTCATTGAACATGATACTACCAAGCATATTGCGGTTATATCACGGTTTCGGAAACCAAAACTGTACAGTTTAAGTGCACACACAACTTCTAGTTGTTTCTTCCAACATTTTGCATTTCACCTGTAGAGGGGTCTGTATGCAACTACTCTTACACGCTTGATTTTACGGTGGGTGTGACTGCAATCGGAATATTTAAGGAAATGCTCTTTCAAAGTTTGGTGTCCAGAAACTTTTTATTGACAAAAGATTTTATGATTGTATTCATGAGAAGTTTGAGTATAACCAAGCATTAGTGTGAGTGGTTTGAGGTAAATTTGGGAGATCTAGATCTACATGTACATTGCATCATACTCATAGTCATCTGCACAATCCCCAAAAGATAGATGCATTCACAAACTGCAGTTTTAAGAGGGAAAATATCAGATCTCAAACGTCTACCTTTGGAACAAACTGCAGTTTTAAGAGGGAAAATATCAGATCTCAAATGTCTACCTTTGGAAAGAAAAAAAAAAAAAAAACCTTTTGAATGACATTCTTGCAAACTGCACTGTTTTGGATGATTATGTTCTTTGTCAACCGTTTTTTTGTACTTGATATGAAGTATTGCTTATTTTCATATCACTTTTCGAATTACTTTCATTGACAAATTAAACAGTTGGTATTTAGTATGAGACAGCCTCTTTTCTTTCATGGAGAGTTTCCTGATTCTTTTGTTCTGATGGCTCGTGCAAAATACAATACTTTGAATTCAAAGTTTGTAGACTTTATTCTGTTTTTTGATAAGTTTGGCACACCTTTAAGGCAAACAATATTGATTGGATCTTTGGAAAGGCTAAAACCTCAATCACATTGAAGCATCATGACCTCATCCAGTGATGGCAGTGAGATCTTGGAAATCAAGAAGGCTCTTAAGGTCTGGGAGAGTGATTTCAAGGAGACCAATAACCGCAAGCCAGGCCGAGATGACATCACATCAGCCCCTAAGGATGTTCAAGGTAATTAATCTCAATCTGTGTATAACAGTACTGCTATTATAATTATGGAATAATTCAAAAGGAATGATACTGATATTTGTATTTTGCTCATTTTCAGTTTTTTCAGTTAATACAAATAACTTTATCTTCCAAAGATATAATTTAGATTGGCTTATTATGAAAAAGGCTTTCCAAAATGTACATACATGTATAAAATAAATGGTTTTCAGGAAAAAAGAGAATATACCAAACAATTGTTTGTTGTATTATGGGAAAATACAATTAAGTTCTAAACAATTTGATAAATTTGTCTTTGTATATTTTTTCGCTTCTGTAATGTAGATTTATATAGCAAGTATAGCAAGTTAAAGAAAGGCCAAAAGCAGTCTCAGGAAGATGGAAGCAGGAGTAGCTGTGATTCAAGTCATCTAACTAGTGTGAAGAAAGTAAGTGGAATGCATTGTCTTTTTTGTTGTCATATTATTCAATGTCCAGGACCTCACAGTTATCCTCAATGTTTTACTATTTTTCCAATATATAACATGAAAATACATAATAAGTCAAGTACAGAATGGATGCCCACAATAAATTATTGGTCACAGATTAAAACAAACTTTTCCCGTGTACACTTATCCTATGTGTATGGTAATTTCTAATGAACAGATGTTACAGGAAAGGAAAAATCTAAGAGGGGAAAGAATTGCAAGTATGAACTCAGTATATGTCCCTGTACTAGACTTTAAGCACTTTAGATATAAGACTGCTGTGAGCATTATCATTAGCTGAGGGACTGCAAACAAGTATACAGTAGGAAGGTGATAATGACTACTACTTTTACTGATACGACACTAATTTTGCTGATATGACACTGATTTCGCTGTACCTATATCCCCTTGTATATCACAAAATTCACTAGCAATCATAAAATAAATCTTACATTGTCTCATTGTTAGTGTGGATTTTAAATGTAGTATAGATTTTTTACTTGATTTTGATGTGAATGTGATACATACATTCCCTGGAAACAAAATATCAAATACATACCATTTTCCATAGATTTTTTTTTTTTAATCGTCTAAACACAGTACAGCAGTCAAACTACTGAGCACATTTTCCCACTGTATTAAAGGGCTAAACCCAGAGTTTGGTTCTCATTCTCATAGCCATTCTAACTACAGTCATACCCCTTTGTCATATTTTGTTCAGGAGTCAGCCAGCAGTGACAAGAATGTGGAAAAGTTGAAGAATACCCATGACGGAAGCTCAGATTCCACCTGTGAAGATGTTTGGGGAGCTCACCTCAATAAGATCAAGAGGAAGCCATCTGGAGAAGAGGACAAAGTGGCTGAAAAGAAGAAGGAAACATTGGATTCTGCTCTTAAAATGTACAGCAAGAAGCTCTTCAACAATAGCAGTGGGTTAAGTCTGGTGAGTGAAGTTAAATAGTTGTAGAACAAGGGTCCGTGTACTTTGGGCCCATGCTAATGTATTGAATATTTTGTGGATGGATAGTTTTGCACCAGGCACAGATGTAAATGCAGAAAGTGAGATTTGTACTTAATGTGGCTTTCTTTCTTTTTTCTTTGTTGTCAATGTCAACTACACTTTTGACTTTGTGGAGGAGAAGTTGGAATATATTTTGCTGAATTCCTTAATGTTTAACATTTTTTTAATCCTCCTGACAGAAAAGTTTTGATGAAAAAGATTTTTACATCTATGACTAACTTCTTGATAAAAATAGCTTGTAATTGTAGATCTTGTTCATGTCCATTTTGCCTATCCACACAGATGTCAAGTGGTCCGAGACAGGGTAGGCCCTTTGGCAAAAAGCAAAGCTTTGGGTCAAAAGAAGAGACTTCATATCCAAGGCTGGACTCATCCAGCAAGCAGCAGTCAGTGAAATATGACATTGAAAACCAGACTGAAGATCATGGAGAACCTGCACCAGTTTTGGATTTCTTTGGGACCAAGCTTAGCACAAAGACCATCAGGTTTGGGTCACAGGTGAAGAGTAGGACTAGCATCAATCTAGCTCAGGTGGTCGGAGCAGAACTTCCCAAGACCAGACACCACTCATTGCAGGAAGACTGGCTGATGAAATGTGAGAAGGAGAATGAGTCATTTCTAGGAGATATCAGTATGCATAAGGGACCTGAGTTAATTAGTGAAGTAGGAAAGACTAATAGTAGCACAGAAGCCAATGTTCAAAGGAGTTCATTCAAGACTAGAAAGAATAGGATGAAAGGCTCTTTTGATGATGGAGCAGATACTGTCGGAGAGAGTGCAGAAAAACACACTACGTCTCATCAAAGTGTGCATGTGGCATCAGATAAAGGTGATGAGTTTACATGCATTGCAAAGAAGAATGATGTTGCAGATAGTTACTCTCAACATAACCAGATACCACCAAAGGAGAGTTGTAGGACTGGAAATGGCGTCCAGAATGGAGAAGAGGATTCTCTATCCATGGAAAATGCACCACTGAGAGATGATGCTCTGTTGGAAATTTCAAACAGTCATGATTCTTCACATGTAACCATAGTTACAGAAACTTGTAGAGAGAAACCATGTAATCAACGCTCTCGTGTTGAAGTCAGCTTGAAAGAATGTATTTTAGATGATATGCAAGAACATGATGGACCTCAAAAGAGAATCAATGTCTCTCCTTCAGCTCCCCCATCTAAGAGAAGGAAAACAGCTGAAAAGAAGGAGAGATTGCATGAGGATGGAGAAATGGAAGAACAGATGATGGTAGAGGAGGAGGAGGAGGATTCTCCAGTGAATGTGAAGAAAAAGAAGGTAGCGACTGGTGCCATCTCCTCATCCAAGCGCAACCTCAACGAAAACTTTGTACGGCTGAACATGCTGACCAAGAGCTACCGGAGAAAGGGGAAAGGGATGAGAGGAGAGGCATATAAGAGGATGATGTGGAAGCAGAAGACTGGTGCTGGAGGATCATGGAGGGGTGGAGGAGGAGGAGGAGGAAGAGGGAGGAAGGGATTCCGCCCAAGAGGAATGAACGAAGGAACAGATAAGTGTTTCAAGTGTGGAGGGACTGGTCATTGGGCAAGTAAATGTACAGGTAGGTTATTTTTGTCTAATGTTTACCACTAATGGAAAAGAATAGGTAGAAAGAGAAAAGAAAGGGATTTCTTAAATGGAATGTCTGTATCAGAGTATATGAACTAATAGTCGTAATGTTAGATAAAATTAATAGAATTTACTTTAAGAAGTTATTTGAACATAAAATTGCTATTGTGAACATTTGATCATTTTAGATTATGATGTATTCTCTGTTGACTTGAGACTGGATGCATGGATGAAGGGGGATGCATTATTAAGCATATTGATATAGATAATGTCAACATAGACGTTCTTGCTTAGGTGCATAAACTGTTTTTCTTGGTTATGTGATTTCGTCCTTCATGATAGATATGATATTATCATGCAAGATGGATCTCATGAACATGTATATTTTCTGATTTTCAAAACGCAGGTCAAAGCTCTGTTAAGAAGCAATGTGAGGATGAGCCCGAGGATCCCGAGGCTGTGATGGGTCCTCTACCAACCCTGGAGGAAGCTGCTCTTGCTGCAGCAGGTGCCAAACCTCAGCCAGGTTGGTTGATAGAAGAATGACCGATGTAGTCAAAACTTAACCCTGAATTTTTTTAAGGTTTTGTATAAATTAATCAAATTACCAACCAATTATGAAAACAAATTCAGTCCATGATTTTCTAAAATTCATGGAGCAATGACCCAAGTTTCCGTTACTAGATTTGTGATCACGTGCATACAACAGGGTTCATACGGGTCAGGGAATTTCTGGAAAGTCATGGAATTAGAAATTGTTTTTTCCAGAAGCAAAAAGTCAGGGAAAGTCAGGGAATTTGTCAATTTCTTCTGGAAGTCATGGAAAATCATTTATTCATGATATTTTTCGTGTTAATAAATTCGCACTCCAGCCAGCCCTGCATTCATGACACTCAGATCAGCTTTGAAACTCTTTTAATCAGCGTGCTTTTTATATAAGTTTTACATCACACATGATTGATCAGTCATGGAAATTTGCATTTCTCTGCTCTGGAAAGTCATGGAAAGTCATGGAATTTTGAAAATGTTTAAGTGTATGAACCCTGATACAAGTGTAACCATGATTAATCTCAGTTCTATGGTGTAAATATTTGATTAATGTTCCCCTCATTAGAATGTCTAATTCCCTGCTGCATTTGATTTGAAATATGTGATTGATATGTGCTAGAGGTGAACAGGAGTCCATAGCTTTTGCAGGGATACATGACATATTTATTTTAGAGATAATCAGGTATCAAATATTACAAATTTTCCCTAAAACTAACCCACCTGGCTGACTGTAGGTTTAGGGAAATTGGCAGAAAACGTTTGAAGTCCAAATCTATGTGATCGTCATTTCTTACAGGGAACCTTACTGATGAAGGGAGAGGGGACACGTTTGAACCTCTTAGTATTGCTACACCTATCTATGAGAACCCAACTGCTTCACGCTCCATTGAGCCTTTGTTTGAACCTACAGAAGAAGGCATTCCAGATGGTAAGGATTTGTAAAATTTGATATGATGAAAAATAATGTAATTAATGTGATCATTCTACTTCATGATATAACATGTTAAGTTTAGTTCTTTCATTGGCACACTGATTTATTGATTTTTTTAGGCTTTGTTTGATGTGCATATTCCTTGCATATGCTCAGATAGCAAGTATGCTTAAATGCTGACAAGAGAGTCAGAAATGTACCAGTATGTCATAGTGTTGCCAATCGGTCTTTATTCCTTGCATTTAATTTGTCCTGTTCTTAAAATTCCTTGATCTGCTTCTTTTATCTTCCTGTCACCCCTAAAGTTGTAAGGCTCATGGTTTTGAAGCAAAGACTTAGAAAATACATGTATAAAAACAGTAATTTATTTTTTTTTCACAATACTTAATGTTTTAAAGATCGCTGATTATGGAAAAATATATGAGTTAACAAAAAAAAATATTTTGTTGTTTTGTTTGTTTTTTGCAGTAACACCCAAGGCAGTGTTCTCTGCTTTAAAGAAGATGGGCTATGAAACTTTCAGACCTGGTCAGGAACAAGCTGTTATGAGAATATTATCAGGTATGGGAGCTGAACAAAATTGATTGTGTGGATAGAAGGATAATGATTATATATTGCATATTTGCAGGAGAAGTGAGGGAATTGATATGCAGGCATTGCCAAACACTGCTTGGTAATAATAATAGTAATAACTCTTATTTACCCAGGGTAGCCACTTCAGCTATCAGCTGATCTTCCAGCAGGCCCTGCATAACATAATATGACTATTTTACCCTTCTCCATTCTTATATGCCGAGCGCCAGGCTCGAAGGCGGAAGGTCCCATTTTTGTCTTTGGTATGACTCGACCGGGATCGAACCTACGACCTCCCGTTCATGAGGGGGACGCTCTATCAATTGAGCCAACATGCATGGTGTGTGCAGGCTTGTGGATGAGAATCATTGAAGAATTATTCAATTATTCAGAAGAATTTGTGTACATCTTTTATGGATTGAACGGATGCTAAGACACATGCTAGGGTTGCAATGTCGGCACTGTCCGTTTTCTACACTTGATGCATTCCTAACTTCAACTTTGGACTGACCACTATACCTGATCCTTTAACTCTCCCTAAATTCCTATTGCAACCTTAAGCCTAGCTCTATATTGTAGATTAATCAGAGCTAGGAACAACTGTTGCTACATTAGGTCAAATGTCTGGATACTCTTTTGTGCAAGTCCCGATTCTTCTTGTCCTCTCAGGCCTCTCCACACTGGTAGTACTGTCAACAGGAGCAGGTAAATCCCTTTGCTACCAGCTACCTGCCTACATGTACAATCAGCGCGGCTCAGCCATCACCCTCGTCATCTCTCCTCTTGTTTCACTCATGGAAGACCAGGTGTTAGGGCTCCCTCGCTGCCTCAAAGGTGCCAGGCTGCACAGTCATATGACTAAACCACAGAGAGAAAAGGTGCGTATAAATAATGCTACGTTGAAGATTTTGAAAACAAGCTTGAAATCGTGATAAGGATATTGATTAGTATAATTATTATTTGTACTTTTTAAACATTTATTTTACCTTGTTCAAGTTAATGTCTTGTGAAACGGAGTTGTACTTGTAAAGGTGCAAACAATTTCCAAATGATGAACTCGGGTTGTTCCAGCTAATATAGGTTGTGTGGAACTGAATGAGTAGGTATTCCAGAGAGCATTTTTGTTTTACAAAATGAGTTCATGTCAATAGCGGACTTGCCAAAATCAAATTTATAAGAATGGCTGTTGTCTAGTCAGCTTAGAAATAGTAATGCTTTAATAGTGAGGATCAAACATTTTTTTTCCAGGTGCATGCTGAAATTCAAGCAGGGAAGGTGCAGATCTTATTGGTATCACCGGAAGCAGTGGTAGGAGGGGGCACAAACTGCCTCCCCCACCCCTCTAAGATGCCTCCAGTTGCCTTTGCCTGTGTGGATGAGGCTCACTGCATCTCAGAGTGGAGTCACAACTTCCGGCCCTCCTACCTCATGCTTTGCAAGGTAAAAGCCTATTTTTATACTGACACCAAGTTTCTACCTAAAGGCCCGTTCAGATATGAAGGGGGGGGGACCGCAGGGTTTTTTCCCAAGGGTGTTTTTAAGCGCATTTTATAACACGCAAGTGGAATGAGTGCAAGACTTTTAAGTGCAGTGCTTTGTTGCTTCGTTGCTGTTAATTTTGTACATAAAAAAATATGCTTACACTCCCCACCCCATCCCATGTACGGTTCCCCCTCATATCTGAACAAGCCTTTCATCATTATTTGGTACTTCGCCAAAGATTATTATGTAATAAAAAGTGCATAATGAATTTTGCACATGTATCAGATTTTTGTACACTTTCTCAAACGAACGCCATGCAGCTTTTACTTCATGTATGAAGGATGTGAAATTTGATTCTCCTTCCCAGATATATTGCTGAATATTTACTCATTTAAAAAAAATAAATTATTATTTATTAAAGTTCTTCATGAAATACATGTACGTGCATTTTGCAAGATGCACTGTTTTCATAGTTGCTGTTCAGGTGACTTGGTATGCTCTTTTTTTTTGGGGGGGGGGAGGAGGAGGGGGAGGGGGGGTCCACTGTCTCTTCCTGTGAAAGAAAATTGTTGTAGGGTGTAGCGAATAATTTGAATGGCTATCCTTCATATAGCAATGTTGTGTGAAACAAATTTACTGCAACACTCCATTAATATGAGAAAGGTTTTCCAGTAGTGAAAATTTCATACACCATATCGTTGCTTTTTAGTGGATCCCTCCATTTCCATAACAGCTTATACTGTATATTTTTTTGTAGATTGACTTTGTTTTATATTTCAAATTATGTAAACGTATCCTGTTATTGTATGATAAATTATGTATACTTATCATATGTTTGATTTTTTCAAAATTTGGGGGTTTTTTTTGTTTTTTGTTTTTTTAAATGAACTCTTGAAATCTTGAACTCTTGAACTGTTGAATGTTAGAACCAAGTTTTCATTTAGCATTTTTTATGTAAATGGTAGGTTTTTCAGAGACCTGATGTACACTGCATTTTAGCATAAGCTTTTGCATTAAAACACCTGACAGTGTGGCCCATCACCTAGTCATGACAAACCATTTCATGAAAGTTGTCAACACTGATAAGTTCATTAGTTGTCATTCTCTGACAATTTCAGTAACAGCCTTGGTTTTAAGTGGCTGAGAAGCACTGGTCACTGACTGTTACTATGGTACATGTAATTGTCAGAGAATGACAACTTTCATGAAACGGTGCCCAGGTGTAGTCAGTAGAGGCTGCTTCCTCGTAGGTGCTTCACAGCAGCTTTGCACCCTTCACATTATTATAGTAGTTTTCATTTTTCCCTTTCTATGTACATGGTAGGTTTTAAAGGAGAGGCTGGGTGTCCATTGCATCTTGGCATTGACTGCTACAGCCACTAAGACCACCTCTGACAGTGTGGCACACCACCTTGGTATTGCAGACCAACCTGGTGCAGTCATCAGGGGCTGCTCAGTGCCAAACAACCTTCAGCTGTCTGTCTCAAAGGATCTGGACAGAGAAAGGGTAACTAATATATTTCAATTTTCCTTTTCCTTTACTCAGAGGAGAAAATTTATTTTATCAGAATTATCAGGTAACCAGTTCAATCCGTTGAGCATGATTTGACTTCAGTATATAGAACAGGCATTTTCCATAGACCCTAGCTTGAGTTATCTTACACATGGTGTTTAACGGGTTAAGATGAATATGTCTTATTTATTTTGGTTTCTTTCATCATTACTCTGTACTTCCTGTTCTCACTATGGATATGTGAATATTGTAAAGCTTTTAATAGTTGGTGAATATTTACCTGAAAACTGTGTTAAAGCATTTCCCACATAAGCTGAGATTATATGGAGCGTACATAGCAAAATATTTGATGCCTTGTTTCATGTACTGAATGTCATTGTCATTGGTTTACAGCCTCTAAGTGAGAAATAAATTTGTATGGGGGTAATGATCACATCCATTCTTCTTTTGACCATCCCTAGGCTTTGATTGAACTGCTGAAGGGTGAGAGGTTCCGCAAGCTGAAGTCCATCATTGTCTACTGCATAAGGCGGGAAGAAACGGAGAGGATTGCCTCTCTCATCAGAACTTGCCTACAAAGTGAGCCTTTCTACTCAGATGACGATGATGACGATAACGATGAGAGTGAGAAGATGGAAATGGCTGAGGATGGTCAGGAGGAGAAGAAGAGCAAGAAAGAGACCAAGAAGAGCAGTTATCAGAAGAAGATCAGAGGAAAGAAGAATAAAAAGCCTGGTACTTATTCTTTGTATGCCACATGGCATTTACATCAGAATAGACATTTTCCAATGTAACATCATTAATTTCCTTAACAAAGAAAATTACTCAATTATTAAAGAGATGTGATACATTATATTAACAACCATTGTTGATTAAATCTTGGTGTTCTCTAAGATTTTAGGGGAAAATTTTATTTTTGTAGAATTTTATCTCTACACAAAATACTCTCCTTATAGGATATGTCTGTTGATAAAAACAGACTTGAGTCAGGGAAATGCAATTTAGTGTAGCTTGTGATAAGGAAGCAAATTCAAACAAAAAATGGACCTACATGTAGCTTATTCATAATCTAGAAAAGAGATTCAGATGTCATATTGGAACTATTACTTGCTTACTATCTTTTACTTTTTGAAAAAATTTTTACATCCAGCTAAACTTGAAGCTAACTGCTGTGAGGCCTACCATGCAGGCAAATCTCCAGCTGAGCGCAGGAAAGTCCAAAACTGTTTCATGTCAGGCAACTTGCGCATTGTTGTCGCCACAGTGGCGTTTGGCATGGGGCTTGACAAAGCTGATGTGAGGGCTGTCATCCATTTCAATCTTCCGAGGACATTTGAGAGTTTTGTACAGGAGATTGGACGAGCAGGAAGAGATGGACTACCAGCGCATTGTCACATCTTCCTTGATAAGACAGTAAGTAGACTTCTTCAGAAAAGACACCCCCCAAAAATGAATAAGATAATAATAATAATGATAAATAAATAAGTAAATAAATAAATGAATAATCAAGGATTTGTTTTGAGGTGTTGTTTTTTTTTTTTCTTTTTGTACTAAAAATTTCAAAATGTTTATATCTCCAGGTTATTTAGAGATGAAAGAGAATGATGTGTATTATTATTTGTGTGAAAGATTTTGAGCGTAGAAAGAAAAATTGGATTCTCGTGATTTGTGCAAAATACTATGATAACCTAGCAGATTTATTTCAATGTCTCATGGTGTGGCGGTGTATTGTGTTTTGAACAAATTTTTACCTGGTATTTTATCAAGAAGACCTTGCTGACTCAAACAGTCTCTTGCTAATTTTTTTGAAGCAACAGATGCCAAAGTCTTTCTCCTACTTAAGTGAGGAACCACTGATCCTCTGACATGTAATCAATATCCATTCATTCTTGATAATGCTACTGAAGACCTTCCACAAGGCCCTTTCCAGGCACCCTATGTCATTTCAAACTATTTCTAATGTTTTTATGGGTTTATTGTTTCTTTTACAGGGAAGTGATGTATGGGAACTGAAGAGACACACTTATGGGAATTCAGTGGATCGTTTCACTGTCAAAAAGCTGGTCAAGAGAATCTTCAAGCCCTGTAAATGCAATCAAATCCACAAGCTAAAAGAGGTATGTGACTACCAAAATGGTATTTACCTCTCCCCCTTTCCATTTCAGTATGTGTTACAAGTCATCATTGTACAGTTTGATATGTTCAAGGTTCACCTGTCACAAGCTATGAGTACAGAAAGTTTGCTTCAATACTTAAAAATATGTATTTGTTAAGTGACCATGGGGACATTATACCACATGTGTAGTGACTTTATTGGTTAGCACAGTCCAATGAAAAAAACATTCATTTACCTGAGTACCAGCAGCACCTGACACAGCACAACCCTCTCCAGGACAGCATCTATGTTTTTTTGGAGAATACTTTCTCCAGGTTCAAGGTTCACAAATATTCACGGTCTAAGATCACTTAATGATTTTCCTTCCTTGGAACAATAAAGATTTGTATTTTAAAGATACAAATTAAGTAAATGCTCTGAATAGCTCATGTGTGTCCACATTGGTATTTCAAGAAGGTTTTTTTTTTTCTAACAACTGTTTTACAGGCCAACGAAGGAGGAGATGTAAATGAAGATAAACCATCTCAGAATGTATGTCCAGGTCATGCTTCCTCTTTACCTGTTGAGACCACAGTTCAAGACTTGGATATCAAAGAAGAAGGTATTGTATTTCTTGGTCTCTTCCCTTTTCTTTTCTTTGCCTTATTTTCTCATATCTATTACAGTCCCCTTACTTTGTTATCCAGTTCTCTGCCCTGCTTCTTTTCTTCATGTTATTATTTGTGTGTCTGTTTGTTATTTTCTTTATAAGGATGATAATCCAAAATAGTTTCAAATACTGTCAGTTTCCTTAGCTATATATTTGTTTGTAGCCCGTTATCAATCTTTTTCTTAGATTCAGAGATTCTCTTTTCTTTTCTTTTTTGTTCAGGCTCTAGAAATAAGCAATTTTCATAAAATGTGTAATATTTTCTTAAGTTGTTATGTATCAGTCTTGATTTCATTTAAAGGGTCTGTCACCTTTCTGACAACACATTTCTATCATATCCCAGGTATTGCAACCCTGATGTGTTACCTAGAGCTCCACCCAGAACGCTGGCTGGTCACGTACCCTCACACATACACCAAGTGCACTCTGAACTTCTACGGAGGCCCACGAGAGCTGCGGGAGTGTGCCATCAAGAGTCCTGCTGTAGCTGCGGCGCTGGCCAGAGAACGGATCAGCGGGAAGAAAAGTGCTAAGGACACTGGGAAGACGACGCTTGAGTTTGATGTTGTGGAGCTTGCCAGTGCCATGGGATGGGAGCTTGCACCGGTGAAGAGGGAGCTTAGACAGCTTCAGTGGAAGCATGACAAGATAAAGGGTATGGCACATTTATTATAGGATATGTGTTTGCATGATCTTGCCTTTCATATTGATTGCTATCTAAGAAGCATCTTGAGATTTAGTTTTCATCAGTGTAATAGAGGAAAGCTGCTAGATATCCTACTTGGAATAAAGTGCTCTATCAAAGCAGTGAATGCAACTTGCATTAGACTGAAAACTTGGCAGGAGGAGGAATCATTCATTATACAAGGACAACTTAGGGTATTTGTGTTGAAGTTTGAGCTTCATGTTGGCCTGCTAAAAGTTTTATAGACTTACTGGTTGTTCTTATTCCATTCCTTGAATCCCTTGTTTTACCCAGCGTAATGTTTTAACAAATGTTTCTCAAGTACTTTAGTTATCTAACCGTTCGAACAAAATATTGATGGATGTGTCAGTGAAGTTCAAGTACATGATTGACCCTTCAGTTATCGAAATTTTTTAAAAATGGAAGTATTTATTCAGATTCTCATTGTAAAGTCAGTTGTCCAAGAAACTTGCATACAGTAATCAATTCCCTCTTGCTTGCTCTAATGTAGGTTGGGTGAGGACTGGTGTAATGGTAGAGTTCTCAGACCTGGCCTTCTCCTTCCGTTGCCGTGGTAATCTGAGTGATGTAGAACTGGATGGTGTGGTAGACTTCCTGCATGGGAGGGTGATGGATCTAGAGAAGAGAGAGTTAGGACAGCTCAATGCTATCTACTCCACCCTAGAGAGGTAAAATTTTCTTTAAAAGAGGAATTTCTACATATTGTTTTGATAGTGATCTAATGTCTCCACTTCAAGTCTCCTCAATATCAAGATCTTAATACATGTTGAAGATACTTTTAGTAACTTGCATATCCAGCTTGTGGACAATATCTAAATAAAGTAACTTAGATCATACTTTGCAGGTTTTTAAAACTGATTTGCAACTGAACCTAGATGGATATTGGAGAAGAGATTATTGATCAATTTCTCATCAATTCTTTATTTTACCCCATTGCAAAAAGAGGGAAAGAAGATTGCAAAAAGAGTGAATTTGTCAAACATACCTTCACTCTCATTCTATACACACCACATTGAATTTTAATGAAACCAATTCTAAGCTGTTAGATACACTGGTTACATGGTGATGCTTTTTTTTTCAAAATTCGTTAGCACTTTTGGCACCAAATGTGCCAATAAGAAGTGTGTGATACCTTTACACTCTCAATCCAAACACATCACATTTTCTGTGGTATTAGAATGTGACCTCAAGTTCTTCTGTTTAACAGTGTATCCAAGAAGACCTATCTGGATTGTTGTGATGAAGTAGATGAAAAGCGAAGTGAACACCTCAGAGGAGAGCTCATCAAGTACTTCACAGAGGAGCTGGACCTATCAAAGATACAGGGCAGTCAAAAGGACACTTCCAAGGTCAGTTGAAAAAGCCTTGAGGAACCTCACTCCCTGCTTCAAGTATTCTTGAGTTTTATGCTTATATACAGTGTACAGTTTATAAAAATGTCAGTATGTTTAATTAACTTTTTAGATTGCACAAAACTTCCGAAGTAACTATTTGTATAATTAGTGCTTCTCAAGTACTTCTCCCTGTCTTTTGCACCTGAAAGATGTTTCTGATTTTGCTTATAACATGAAGGAAATATAAGACTTACTGCTTGTAGTGAATAATGAAATAAAGTAATGTACACCTAATATCAATGAAAGTGCTGGTAAGGTATACATGGCCATGTTGAGTTGGCTGTACTGTTCACCTGTTTCCCCTACTTGCTCCCTCCCATTCATTGAAATAATTGAAATATGAAAGTGACTTTGTTTTGATTAAGTATTCCTAAAGTGTAGTTATAGTCTAATTAGTTTGGAAAAAAAAACCTTCCAAACTTGAACTTAACTTCTATTATAAAGATTACATCCCGTTGTGATTTTTATACTCAATTGTAAATTGAACATTTTTAGCCTGTGAGCTGCTTGTTTGATGTGTTTTTTACTATGAACCAACCAATAAAAGATGGCTTACTCAAATATCCTTGTGTTCAACACACAGATTGATGTTTCAGAGGAGGGTCGCATCCGCATGACCATCCGACAGTTCATCAGTGTCAACCACGATCGAACATTCAGCGGTCGTGCTGTTGCCCGTATCATGCAGGGGATTGCCAGCCCTTGCTATCCAGCCCAAGTCTGGGGACGAGATCGACGATTCTGGAGGAGTCATGTGGAAACCGACTTTAGGACTATTATTAGAATTGCAAATGAAGAAGTAATGAGGATGAGATGATGAAGTGTCACTTATGATCGGACGTTCACCGGCCTTGTCTTTGCCTGCATCTTGCTGAATGTAGCGAGCCTTTTCCACCTGCTGTGCAAGTGATAGAAGGAAGAGATTAAGCTTTTGCACAGATGACCGAATTATACTATATGAATTTTCTTTCGTGAATGCCACATGCTCATGCATTCATTGCAAAATATTTGATGCATAGTAATGGTCATTGCAATTGACGTTTTATTTAATTGCTTTTAATGTATCGAAAGAACATAGCCTAGGATATAGGCCTTTGTTTCTCAGTTTCAGTATTTACATATCTGGAGAATCTATGATACTCAAACAGTATTTTGATTAAGCCTTGAGATGAAATTGCCTTGACGAGTCATCTCTTTTGCACTATTACCACAGATAATATGCACACATCCCTCTGACAGTGAAGAGCTCCCTCATGTGTTAGGCATTAGTGATCGTGCTCATGTTTCATGCTGAAACTTAATTATGACTCCTGTCACTTGATATCAGCATGGTGTTATTGTTATGTAAAACAGGAGGAGGAAGTATTATGTTATTACTTTCATATAAAGGGTCCTTGTCATATGGAATAATATATTGATAAAAAAATATCCTGAAAGAATTTTTAAGTAGTTTACAGTACCATGACGAGCTGTTTCATCATCATCTTAAAGGGGGTACCCAATACTGAAACAATGTTAGTTCATTTAAAAGAGCATGATTTTATTAGCAGAAAATCATCCGCCTAAAGTTTTTTAAAAAGTCGTGTTGCCAAGGAAACCCCCAAATGTGGTAAGATATCAGGATATTTTTGACTCCTCAGCTGTGACCCAGTTTCAACTGGGTACCCACAATGACGTCAAAATGACGTAAAAGTGGTTACCTTGTCGCGCAATTCCAGCAAAATGTGTGCAAGGTATAATACATATTGTACAGTCTAGAGCGCAGCACAACTGCAATGCGCGAAGCTGGGTACCCACTTTTACGTCATATCTCATACTCAAATTTTTTGGTCAACTCTTGACTTTTTATGAGAAAATTAGCCAAAATGCATTGATTTCAATTGAAAATCATCAATTTTTTAATGTTATTCTTCTTAGAATTCTATTCTCGATCATATATCAAAAAAAAATTTACCATGAGGAGGGAAACCACAGGATTTTTAAAGTGCATATTTGTGTACAAAATGAATGGCAATCTCGCAACAAAGGACTGAGCTTAAATGTCACACACTCTTTAGCTTGCAAGTTATAAAATGCGCTTAAAAACCCCCATGGTTTCCCTCTTCATATTTGTACGGGCCTTTAGTCTTAAGACTAAAGCAGGCAAGCCTTTTGAATGATAATCTGTAATGCTGTTCACATATGTACAAAAGAGGTTGAAAGCATCATGATAATTATTTCTTACATGTGAGTAAAGCTGTGATGTCTATTGATATCCTGTAGAATATATGAGGCCATAAATGATATAACACTACTACATGTACTACTACTACTACTAATAATAATTGCGGGTTCTTGTATAGTGCTAATCTCTGTCAGAATTGACACTCCTGGCTTTCCACTGTTATTACCCCGGCTTTAGCATGGCTGCCATGAAGATGCTCTAGCATTTCAAGGAAATTCTTCCTATTGGGTACCCATTTATTATACCTGGGTCGAGAGTGGCAGTTATAGATTAATGTCTTGCCAAAAGACATTAGTGCCACGGCAGGACTTGAACCGCCAACCTTGTGATCTATGGTCCAGTAACGTATCCACTAGACCACCACCCCTCTATAAACACAACACCATTCTTTTCTAGTGAGTATATCTTACAGAAACTAGTGAATATATTTTACAGAAATTTTCATATCCATCCTTATAGTTTCAGTACATGGCAGGCATATCGAACAGTTTTCATTATCAGTGGCAATGTGTGCACTGTACCCTATATTGTTTGATAAAGCTTAGTCTGGGTGCTTATCGCATCCATGCAATCTTAATGTTATTTGCATTGACAAATATTCTGTGGTGAAAATTAAAGTAAAAGAATAATTTGACAAACATAAGTATGCGGTTGCCAAGTCATTTACATTGTGAACATTTATATCAAATTTGTGAAGTATTAATCTGAAATTAATTTAATTACTTACTATTACTTGATTTTACTACTTTTTTGTGCTTTGATAAAGTATGTATTTTCCAGCTTGCCTTTCTTATACTTTGTGAGATGGTTTCATTTTTAGCATGCTTTTCCAATAAACTTCATCCAGAACACTGTAAACTGCCTCAAGAAACCACTTTAGCAGAATAAAACAATTTGATACATAACTGAATGGCAAGTGCAGTTGAAAAAATGAATCTACAAGTGCAATAAAACCCTTAAGTCCCTGAGGTCCAGACCATCCGAATTATAGAAGGACTCTAAGACCCTAAGATTTTGGTCTGAATCCCATGTGAAAAGAAAAGTGGGGCCCCACCCTGCCCAGGCAGACTTGTAAAAAAGTGTAGTATCCTACTCCAAAGTAATTTTATTTTGGAGGAATATCATTTGTCACCACATACATGTACATGTAGCATAGAAGCAGCAGAGAAGACAGTACAGTTTGTGTTTTTCGCACCCATGCAAAAGAACAAAAATAATTTGAGTAAATGCTATTTCATCTATATTGATATGTAGGTCAGCTTAACTTGTTTATTTTCTGTTTATAAACCACTCCTGGTATGAATTTCCAGCTGCTATCAAGCAAACTGCTGAAAATATCATCAGGATTTGAATTCTGTATAAATAAATACCTGGTAGACGATTAATTTGTTTGCATTTCTATCAATTTGACCATTGTGCCATTTTATTGATTATATTTCTAAGTCATCATAACACTTTGTCACTTTCTTTTTATATACCACTTGAAAATGAATCTCCAGGTGCTATTTCTGCAGAAAATGCAGGATGTAAATTCTGTGAATTTTGAATAGGGTGCTCATCACTTCTATTCGAATAAACTATTCACTTTTATGCATTTGTACTGATAGAAAAGTTTGGTTGCGTGCATTGTGTATTTGCACAGAGCCGATTTCAAGTCTCCTTGAGTGATAAAACGTGATAATGCCCCATTTGAAGGTAATAAAACATTTTGAGTTTCTCATGTAACAGCTTATGTCTGGTATCACTGTAATGTATCCCCCTATCACTGTAACTGATACGAACACTTCATGACCTAAAACAACCGTTCTTTAAGAAATAGTTTGACTTTATTTGTATGTCATAATCTGTCTTGTTTATTCTTTGTGGTTTATGATTTGTACAGAATATGATATGATTATGTATACAGGGGATTGTTTGCATGGATTGTGTGTTTAACTTTAATTCTGATTGATCTACAGCCAGTGGCACGTAACCATCCTGTGCCTCTCCTCTCCCCTATCTCTTGAAACCAAAAGGTCATACTTTCATACCTTTTTTAATTTTCAAAATGAACCCACTCCCCGCATACACCCCTTTTACAAGATTCTACAACTTCTCTTGTCTCCAACTATGTTATTTCAGATAGTTGATGTGTAAATGGCAAATGCTCATTCAGATATTCACCATGGAAAATGATTAATGAGATGCTCACTGAAGCATCAATTTTCACGCTAAAGGAAAATAAGGTTTTTCCCAAATTTATTTATTTATTCATTTATTTTTTAATTTATTTGTTTATTTATTTATTCATTCATTCATTCATTCGTTCATTCATTCATTCATTCATTCATTCATTTATTTATTTATATGTTGGTATAGAATCCAATATTGACCTGCAGCACAAGGCTGAAGGGGTCAATATACAATCAGATATACATAATTACATTACAATCAAATCATATATCCCCAAATAATTATAACAAATAACAAATAACATTAGTGCACAAATTTGCACTAACTTTATGAGAATTTGATTTGTTCACACCTTTTTGCCACCAGAAGGCAAAAAAGATGCTTTTTGCCTCAGCTGGTCCCCCCCCCCCCCCCCCCCTCCATATCCCATTCATTTACTTTAAAAAAAAAAAAAAAGTTCGGGGGATATGTGCAGAATAATTATATCATGTGCAATGAATTTATGAGTTTGTAGTTTGCATGTAATTCATGATTCAATTCTCATCTTTCTTATTTCAAAAGTTTATAGATGTCACTGCTTATGCTGTCTCTGCACTGATATTTCTGTTTTTACTGTGTCTTTTTTCCAACTTCATTATTTCTCTTTACAACCCTGAATTCAAATTGTTTCACCATGGCCACCTTAGCATATGGGTAGTTTTGTTTTTTCTTAGATATTGGAATACTGAATTATCCATTTGAAGGTATACTCTATTCCTTTGTTCTTTCGTCTTTTACTTATTTTGTAATTGTACCTAATAGAGATGAGAATTTCCCCTGTGAACTCAAAGAAACAAATGCAAAGCTATAGAAATGTCAGTTGATTTTCACTCTGTTTAATTGGTAATGTTGCCAATGCTGTCTCTGAGTCATTCACAGAGATTCTAATACCTTCCAATAGTCTCTTGTTTATGTACTAGCTTATCTTCAGCACAGCCGTTACCATTTCAATTTTGTCACTCTACAATGCCTGATTTAAAGATACACTTGATTACTGGTTAACCAACTGCATCCTGAAAAATGCTGCCTAGAATTGGTTACATTTGTTGGTGTTTTAATGAATTAGGAGGTTTTTAGTAATCAAAACATATATACATGTTTCATCTTTATTCAATATTAATGAAGAAGCAGTGAACAAACTCAGGTTCATGGCTCAGTGCAATTATATAAACTACAATTGTCCCATTTACAGGGTTTACAAATAAATGAGATATAGTGAATAATATATGCTAAGAATTGCGAACATGTGACATTGGTGTTCAGTCCAAATTTGTAAACTATATTTTGTCATATTTAGAATAGGATGGCATTTCTAATGTGATACCTTTCATTGGACATTTCTACTATGATCTCCTTAGGGGAATAGAAAGACCAAGAACCTCACCATATTTTCACCTTTATGAGAAGTTAACCCTCTCTTTAAGAGAATGCCATGCAGAGCTCCTGTGGGCAATAAATCAACATACCTATCATAACACTGTTTACATTGTAAGGGGCTGGATACCCGAATGAAGACATGCTGTTTGCAGTGTAGATATTATTTCGTTAATCATTGATTATCTTCATACCGAGTGCTGTTCAATTCTTTCTCTCTCTGAGATGGTTAATATTCAAAATGAAGATTTTTTTTGTGCCTAGTTACTGAAGGATTTTGCCTGAAAGCCTGGATGGAAAACATGTTTTGCCATTTATTCACCCAAGGCAGTAATGAAAAGATAGAATGGTTTAAAGTGTACCAATCACATTTTAAGTACCTATAAAATAACCCTTCCCCCCCCAAAAAAACGAATATATATGTATATAAAGAAGTTCAAAAGATCTGCGACGGGTCAAAATATCAAAAGAAAAGACAATAGTGCAGTGACAAGGAACCACTTACATTACAGAGCAGACTGTCTTTTTGTGATCAGTACACTTTAATATATCCTGTCATTCATGGTTTATACAATGTGTTGGTCATGGTCATGAAATTTTGAAAGTGTGTTCTTGGTGCAAATCCAGAGCGGTAAATGAATCCAGAATATAAACTCTCTCTAAGCCTGAAAACCATATTGAGTGGGTGAGCATACTGCCTCAAAAGATAAAAATTGTTGTTGAACAAATTTACATTCTGAACTCAGGGAAATCCAGACATGTGTGTAGGTTTTGTTTTTCCTGAATAACTTTGAAAGGAACTGTTATACTGTATACCTTAACCCATTTGTGACAGAAGGTCCACATTATGTGGTTTGGCCTTATAACCTTTGATGCAGAGCCCTAGAAATCATTCCAAATACATGAGTATAAAGAGCAAAAATTTCTACACAAACTGTGCCCATTTTGGTTGCGTCAATATTTTCTGTTCGATGTTGAAAATTTTTAAAATGAAAATAAGCATTAAAATCCTTAAATTGGCAATGCATTGGAAATTTTAAAATCACCATTTTCCCCTGCAAATTGGCAACTTTTTGAATTAATTCTCTTCATACTTTTTGCCAATTTATATTTATTTCAGATACATGACTTTTTATTTTAAAAATGTAGCAATAAAAGAAAACTTTTGGTGTTGCCAATTTGAAGAATAAAAGCTGATCAAATTAGGCTTTAAATAATTCCTGTCACGAATGGGTTAACTAAAACATATCATCTGTTCTAAGCCAGAAGGGCATTAACTCATATCATTTTATACAGACTTTATGCCCTTCTCTCTCCAAACAGACAATATGTAGAATGAGAAAATGAAGACAATGCCTGATGTGACTTACAAAATGATTTACATGTATTTTTAGAGACTGTCTGACAAAATGAGAAATTGTAACTTATTTGCTTGTATAACAAAAGTGTTTTGATATTGATATTGAGAATTTTTTGTCACATTTTAAAAAATGTTTGTATCATGATATATTTCTGTCATCATGGATCAAGTGTGTAATATATCATGTGTGTGTTTGTATGGTATCTGAATGAATATTAATGTATTAAATTCCTGTTTGGGATTTGAAAAAAAAAATCTAATGAATGTATCTGCATAGTTTCAAATGTTGTGTATTGTATTTGAGACACTCAATCAGTTTTTACTACATGCTAATACTGTAAGAAACCCATTAACAAAAAAAGAAAAAAAAAGTCTCTGGAACCTATGTAGACTTATCCTTCACTTTGAGAGGTAAGAATATTTCTCTATATCTCTTGCGAAATATGCAATTGGTCAAGAGGTAAACCTGATACAAAGTGGGACATCCTTTGGAAGGGATGCATATTCCAATCATCACCCAGCAAAGACCCACATGGCACTACATGAAGTACACATCATTTACAAAAGAAGAATGTCCCCCAATTTATAATAATAATAATAATAATAGTGGGTTCTTGTATAGCACTCGTGTCTATCAGAATTGAAGCTCCTGGCACTTCACTGTTATTACCCTGGCTTTAGCAAGGCAGCCATTAAGGCACTGTAGCATTTCAAGGAAATTCATCCTAACGGGGACCCATTTACTACACTTGGGTAGAGAGTGGCAATTGTAGATTAATGCCTTGCCAAAAGACATTGGTGCCATGGTGGGACTCGAACCGCCAACCTTGTGATCTATAGTCCAGCAACCTATCCACTAGACCACGACACCTCTACATCCCTGGCACCAATTTTAACTCCAAAAGGGCACCTGCAAAGAGGCAACCTTCCCACTCCCTTCTCTCACCTCCTCTGTCTCTCTCTCTCTCTCTCTCTGTCTGTCTGTCTCTCTCTCTCTCTTTCTCTCTCTGTGTCTCTTTCTCTCCTGCTTGTTTTGGAATAATGGACAAACTAAAAAAAAATTAAAATCTGATGTCTTCTTCCCCCCTCTTTGTAACAGATTTTTTAGGGGCAGTGCACCCCTTTTCCCATCTGCAAGACAATCCTTGATCTACCATTGAAGCTTTTGTGTGAAAATATGAATAATTTGGAAACACCCCCACAAAAATGCTACCTTGGAACATTTGCATGAATGTTTGAATTATGTTAACCATGTGCAATGAAAGGAGGGGAAAAGTTCATGCTCAACAATGCTCAAAACAAAACTAAGCAAAAAAAAAGGGGGGGTTGGGCTCATGATACCACTGCTATTGTGTTGAAGGTTACTTCTAACAGCAAAGAAAAAAAAACAATTCAAGTTAATGCCATTTCTGTTCATTTCACACAATCTGCCTTTTGTTATAAGTATATGTCTTCCCAAACCCTAACAGCTCCGGTAAAAGCTGTAGCACCGGGCTGTAGCAGCTCGTCGAATTAACTATAACTGCATTTTTAATTACAAAAAATCTACTGAATTTGTGATAGGTGGTTTGATATTTGATTACTTCTATTCTCTTTCTGTATACATAATTGGTGCAACTTGAGAGAAAACGCCATATCCGAATCTCAAGACAAGTTGATTACGCGTGCGGAGATGAAAGGGGGAGAACAATAGCCCCACTACAACGAAAGTTGATTGGCCGAAACTTTTCCCTTCCTCTTCGCTTACGAGGAATATAAAACTTTCCTCGAATCGGACTTAACGTTCGGTATAGTATAGGGGGCGCGCAACAAGTGGTAGTCATGAGTGGGGAATTCCAGGCAATGCGGAAGTCGTGGTATAAATTTGCCCATGCGTGCGGCGCGAAGTATGTGGACCTGCCCCGTATAACCTCGGCTACGTAGCTTGATAAGTGGATTTGGAAACAGCTCAAATCTTTATTGCGTTGATATTTACTTTTCCGATGGGCTTATGATAAACGCTGTAGATCTCTGAGTTATGCATTACCGTATACCAAGTAAGCCAACAACAACCTGTCGCAAAGATGAGCGTGTGTTAGCGCTTCTGATTTGAGCGGGCAAAAGAGAGCTCCAGAGAGTCCGATACTTCGAACGAAGTCCAGTTCCATTCACGATACTTGGTATAGATCTAGGTAGTAGCAGACATCGACAGGAGCCTGTGAGGCGAGCGAAGTCCACTCTAAAGTCCAAAGATTTCAGTCATCTTTGACCTCATCACTTGCTTTGTCAGGACAAGAGGGGCTTCCAGTTTCCTAACCGAAGTTCAGATCGAAGTCGTCGACATGAGTTTGAATAAGAGTGAACCTGCTGAAGGTATTAAAATCAAATTAGTTTATGGTTATGATTTGTGATTTATAATCTCACGCATTGAGAATCTCCAGATTTAGGTTTAGCGAGGGGCTTTCCGCGGTAAATTGTGGGGGCGGATCCATAGCCTGTAGACAACACCTTGTGCACATATACACATGCATATTTCACTATTTTCAGTTGTATTTGGTCCTTTAGTTCAGCACAGCATTGTTTTCTAAATTCTAGGCTGTAATGATTATGCATGATTACTAGTTTTCTGTATTGTTTCTATAAATTATCCCTTTGCTTCCCTTTTCAACAGTCAGTTAAGATTAAGAAGAAGCCAGCAGGCATTGATATTTGATTGATTGACATAGATGAATGATTTGAACTATTGGCTACTCCAGAGCCGGATGACCCTATGAGAATGAAATTGAGAATTCGGTAGTCAGCGGGTAAATGTTCATGCATACCTCTGTCGTGCCTTCATCAGTTATTAGTAATAAAACACAACTGCCACAAGACTAACCATTGGCAAAATTCCGGGGGGGGGGGGGGGGGGGGTGGGGGGGGGGGGGATGGGAGGGGATACATGTACATGTATTTCCACCCCCCCCCCATACACACTTTTTAGAGAGGGGGGATGGCACCAATATACCCCATGCTCTTTTCAAAGAAGACATTTTATTTGATCAGTTGAAATTTTTGATAAGTCATAGACAACGGTTATAGTAGTACAATTTCTATTTGAAATGCTTTAAAAAACCAGAGAGAGGATTAGGTCCTGATAATGGGTGCATGTGTGGGTTGGTGAGGATGTACATGTACGTGTGTACTTGTGTGCAAGTTTGCACTAGAAAATTTGGCAAAAGACTTTGCTCACCCCCCCCCCCTCCTTGAAATGCATTTATGCCAATGGTAGAGTGAGGGATATAGTTTTATTACAGTCTTACCATTTCTTGAATTGTGTCACCTGAATACAACTATATGTCTCCAGACTTTGTGAAACCTAGTTATGTGCCACTTACCTGTACACACATGCAACCATGGGTTTCCCAAAACTATCCTAACAAGTTTTATCCTGTGGTCAAAATCACCCCCTTTTCGATGTTTTGAGCCTCTTTTAAAGAAAATTACCCCATATCAAGTTTAACCTGTACTCGAATATACTTGTACCCTAAGGCGTCTTATCTTTTTGTTGTCGTGCAAAAGAACGCGTCTGGAACGCAAAATGGAAAATTATTGACAATTAAATTTTTCAAACAATGATTGATAATTTCACAGATAGCATGTAGACCTAAATTGATATACGATCTTTTTGTGATATGATCTTTGCTAAAATGTTGTTACAATTTGTCAAAATAGACATTTTGATTTTTGCATTTTTGTATTTTGTGTTCCGGAGGCATTCTTTCACAAAATGACATAAAGATAAAATGCCTGAGTAAGGTTTCTGTCCCATTTTTTTTCTTTTTCAGAGGATATTTGTGCAATATACATAGGCTACACAAAGTCTAGTCTGTGGATGGGAAAAATGATACCCTAAGAAACTGCAAAAACATACCCTTTTTCTTGAATCTTGTGCTTTTGTGCACCCTGAACGTATCATCTGCGTGAAGTACTTTAATTGGCAAAAACTACCCTTTTCATGCTTTTTTCTGGTCACGCATATTTGTTAATATATTTGACTGCCCGACGATCCTGATCACCATCATTTTTACCATCATCATCACCATCCCCAATAGCACTCTTAAGTATCATCAGGGTGACCAGGCGAGTGTTTCATGACGAGTCTTGTCAGTGATTTTCACTGACTAATTTGCTCTCAGCCAATCAGATGCGAGGATTTTCAGTATCATATAACAGTTGTTAGTGAAAATCACTGACAAACCTCTTCATGAAACGCTCCCCTGATTTGGATTCTGAAATACGGGACTTTGTTGGGCCTTCACTTCAGAGGGCAATGAAGGCACCATAGTGATATCGCGAGCGAGCACAGCAAGTGAGCAAAATTCATGAAAATCTGCTTCATTGGCATCTTTAAAAGTTGACACTAAGCAACACTACACAGTGGAATCCCCTCCTCATTATGGGAAAGGGTGATTAGGTTAGAGGGAAGTTAGATTGTTGTATTGATTCTTTTTCTGCATCTCTTCTAACAAACGGATGAGGAGGTTTTTTTGTAGATTCTTTTTTTAATTCCAAGTCTTGTATTTTCAAACGAATGAATAGTGAATTCTGCTTGCGCAATTTATGCATTGCATGATTTTATATGTAGTATACTTGTATTTAAGGAGATGTAACATTTTTTGAGACATTTTATATTTTAAAGATTGTGTATAATAATAATAATAATAAATAATATTTTGTACATTTGTATAGTGCATTACATTTACATGTAGATTTCAGTGCGCTTTACAAAATTAAGAAATAATACATAGATACATTTTACATTACCTTACACTATTTTACACTACCTTACAAAATATAATACAACCTTACGTTACCTTACCTAACACTACCTTACCTTGAATTACATGTATTTTCTACGAAATAATTGACATGATCTTGTGTGATTAGAGTAATGAGCTACATTGTACATTAGTGACTTTGTGTCCCTAGATTGAGCTTACAGGTATTAATGAAAAACAAAAAGCATCAAAAACTGTTAGAATGAAAATATCAGAATTATTCCTCATTGGTTTCATTGAATGAAAAGTTTGCAAATCTAAACCACTGTGGAAATTCTGAAAGTATCGCGCATGCAAAAGCTTCTGTAATCACAGTACATGTACTGTATGAGTTTGCTCATTGCATTGCCACAAAGATTTCTTGCAAGGTAGCGAACAGTTACTAGCTGTGCTGTATTATATGCAACAGAGATAAGCCCATTGCAGTTATTTGTGGCAAGGATGTCATTCTTTAATAATTTTGACAAGTGATTTGTATGAAGGAAAGAAGTCCTAAACATTTTTGATTTATGGTTTCATTGTTTCGTTATGAGGTTGATAACTCTTTAAATTGTAACTGAAGGTAGATTGAGGATCAGCCTTTCAATGAGGATGGGACTCAGGATGGTTTGAAACTGCCAAAGTTCACAATTTCTGAGGTAGTACACAGCAAATGTTACATGATACTAAAAAGAGGGGGGGGGGGGGGAGGGCTACAACAATTTCCTTTTCCATAATTTATTGATTAATTGTCGCTATACCCGAGCCCTTTGCATAATGTCGGTTTATGAAGAACAGAATAGGTGTGACATGGGCCTTGTGAAATGAAAAGTCGGTTTCACTTTGCAATTGATTGTTACATGTATGTAGGATATAGCACTGGCCCTGTATAAAGAAAGCATATTTTGATCTGAAATTAGTGTCACTTTGTATTTGGAGGCAGGAACTGTTTTGAATTACAACTTCCACATGGCCTTGTGGAACTTTGTTATCTTTTCAATAACAAAATAGAATTTCCCATCCACCAGGCACCACATAAGTTACATACATGTACAACTATAAATGTTTACTGGTAAGTGAAATTTTGGCCAGAAGATAGAGAGAGGTGAAAAGAAGTTTACCTGATTAACTTTGCTGCATATTTATATCATGTCGATTGCAAATGTCAGTTAATGTGGCATTATGGTGCACCCAGAATTGTTAATTAGATATATTCTGGAAGTCCTGCCTGGGTGCCATAGACATATATTCCAAATTGGATTACCTTTTTCAAGGTCTTAAAGGGGGTGGGGCATATGTTGGCACCATCCTATGCTGGGTATACCCTTAAAAGTGGTTACACATTGTTACATCATTGTGCTGTGTTGTGATTGTATCTTGATTGATTCATTCACCATCAGTCAAGAGGTTTAGAACATCCTTCAATTTGAAAGATATTCTGCCACTCTCTACCCAGGTATTAATGTACATGTACCTGATAGTGCTTAGGGACTGCACATTAGTGGCTCTGGTATAGGAGAAATAGTATTACAGAGCCAGTAGTGTCCTTGGTTGACAGATATGAATGCTGTGCAAGAAGAAGCTCTCTTCACCATCAAGAAACAAATGATACTGGCATTGCTCCTGGAGAGCATTTCACGAAGTGTCTTGTCTGGTGATGTTAATTATTCCAAAGGTTCGTTATTCCAAAGGTTCGTTATTCCGAAGGTTCGTTATTCCAAAACATGCAAATTGCGTATATCTAGATGTTCGTTAATCAAAAAATGAAACAAGGTTCATTATTCCAAGGGTTCGTTAATCCGAAAATGAAATAGGCTGTGTTATTCTGAAGGTTCGATAGTCCGAAAATGAAAAAAACGTTTGTTAGTCCGAAAATAACTAACGAACTAATGAACCTTATTTCATTTTCAGACTAACAAACCTTTGGAATAGCTAACCTTATTTCGTTTTCAGATTAACGAACTTTCGGAATAAGGAGTAACCGTCTTGTGAGTGATTTTTACTGACAAATTTGCTCTCAGCCAATCAGATGCAAGGATTTCAGTGACTTATAACAGTTGTCAATAAAACTCACTGACAAGTCAATTTATGAAATGCTCCCCTTGCCTTGATACCAGACCTACAGTGTTCATGTAGGAAGTAATTGATTTTTGTGGTAGCAGTAATTTCATTCCATTGTCAATATTACTCTTGGCTCAACTTATCTCGTTGGAGCCCACTTCCTTCAACATGTTTCCAGTATACATTTGTGAGAATGAAAAAAAAAATTAGAAAAAAAAGAAATGCATTTCTGGTACATTACCTCATAGCATGGTTTGTGGTACATGTATATGACTTTGCATCATGACACGGCTCTATGGTCATAGTGTGTCAGTGATTGAGATATAAGATGTAAACACCTGTAGCGCAGGATCTTGCCAAATCTAAGCGGATCTTGGAGCAGAACTTTTGTCTAGAATTTTGCCCCAGTATGATCTCTTTGACATAGAACTGACTTTCCATGTACAAAGGGAAGATGGTGTTTACTGAAAACACTTCCTCTCCTGTAGTTTCAAGGTTACAATGGTCAAATCAAAGTCAAACAAGGACTCTGAACTGTCCAATTGAAATACCTGATGTAGTGAATGATTTTAAACTTAACTGATACCCCTTTCACAGTGAGCTCTTCCCCTTTACCCGTTGAAGTTCCCCACTTAACTTTACGAGCACGCATTCCTCACTTCACCGGCAGTGATGGAGTCGAGGCCAGCAGTTCCAAGTCACAAGGCCGCTGGATAAAAATCTCTCCCGTAGACTTTGTACACGTGACTCGGACCGAGGCCAAGGCCAAGGCCGGCAAAATGTGGCTCCGAGGCCGGCCTCGACTCCATCCCTGTTCACCGGTGAAGAAAAAAGTGTCTCCTTTCACACTGCCTTCTCTTTGCCGGTGAATGCGAGGCGTGCGCTGGAGCTCTGCCGGAAGTACAGCAGGCTGGGGTCATTAAGGAAGCAGCTCAGCGCGCGGAATCTAATGAAAAGTTTTGTGGCAGAAACTTGGTTCAGGCGGAAATGAGAATTGACCTCCGAAGTCATTAAGCGGCGAAATTCACGCTGCCCAGTTTAAGTAGGTAAACCGCTTTCCTGCATAACTTCACCACTTCTTCTCCACCTCCACCTTTCCCCACTTAAGTTCTACAGGGAAGAGCTCACTGTGAAAAGGGTATTAACCTTAAAACCATTGGGCTTTTGGGGGTGTCTTAAACCGGGGGGAGGGGGCTTGATCTCTCTCACTAATCATACAATTGCTGCAAAAAAATTTCTTAAAAGTTAGAGGGCATTGTTATCTACATGACTACATGTATATAGTTGTATGCTTCAAAATGATTTTACTCTATTTTAACATGAAGTAGGGATTAACTCTCTAACTTAAAGAGAAGCTTGTGTTCTGGGAAAGGTTGAAAGTGATTTGTTAGTTTTCTTGTTCTTTTTATGCAAGTTAGAAGAATATCAAAGTTAAAAGGTTCCCTGTAAAGGATTACTCTTCAAATGCCCCGATTTAAAGGCATTGGCTAACTTTGTGAGTAGCTGATTTAAAAAATTCTCAAACTAAGATGAAACATGTGTATGAGTACTTGTATTTGTACTAAAAAACCCTGAAACCAACCATAATTTGGAATGAAAAAGTGTAAGTTAGACACAAACAGCGATTTTATTATCCTTCATCTCACGAGACAATCACTAAGAGGACCACTTTGCTTGAATTTGAAAATGCCATTATGTGCCTCCCTCCCGCGTGATACGCCAATGCACACAGTACGGTAAGGTGAGTCATATGCGCATGCGCACTCCTTATGTCTATTCTGTGCAACCGACCCTCGTATATTTTTCAAACATTGGTTCACATTTTTGATATTTAAAAATACTTCCTGTGGATATTATACTTTGAAACTTTCAGACTGGTATTTTTACACTTTAACCCTTATGTTTATCCCATTTTCAAGTAACAAAACAAGATTTTTTTAAATCATAACAATGTTAACCAATTTCTTTAAGGAAAGTATCCTAAGTGTTTGAGGCTTTTAGGGCCTTGGTTGCTTTTGAGTACCCCTAGCAGTTGAGTAAATTAAAACCATCAAATCTTTCAAACTTTTCTAGTGACAAAGTAAAAAACTTCTTCTTTTTTTTCTTTTTTTTGGGGGGGGGGGGGGGGGGGTGGGGGGGGGGGTACGGGAGAGCTATGCATTTGCAACAATCAGGAGGTCCCCCATTTGTAAAAGTTTTGTTTGCTTAGATCTGAAATAAGTAACCAGTGTGCATACAAGGATAGACACTTGAATTACTGTATCTCCACATTGATACTGGAGTTGGTAGCCTTGTGTAGAGTCTCAGTGCCATATTGTTGTTCAGAAACCGCCTATAGCACTTGATGGCTACTTCAGTATGGATATGCCCTGGCAGGTTCCTTTTCAAACTATTTAAGGTTTAAACATGGCTCTATACTAACTCATTTCTAAGGGGTCTGGACGGTAAATTTAGTGTATTGTTATTGAGCTTTATGTGTGAATTGATAAATTTTACTGTCTTCATAGGTTTTTGATATGAGTCCTGCGGAGTGTTAGTTTCGAGTCCTGGACTTTATGCTGTTTGCTTGCTTGAGGGTGCCTATAACCACCCCCCCCCCCCCATTTCCCTGACCATATGACTTGATTTCAGATTCACCTATGTGGTATTTTAGGATAACTCCAGTTATTACTTATGTATATGGTCTAATGATGTCATTAATCATTGATGTATGGTGGCCCTGAAGTAGGCTCAACAACAGGTCATGTGTGACATGAATTTCGCAGCCACCTTTGCGCCCAACTCGTGAAATTCACGATCCGTGACGCGAAGTTCAGGACCCGGGACGCGAAATTCATGACCTGGGATGTGAAATTCATGACCCGTGACGCAAAGTTCAGGACCCGGGATGCGAAATTCATTACCCGTGACACGAAGTTCAGGACCCGGGATGCGAAATTCATGACCCATGACGCAAAGTTCAGGACCTGGGATGTGAATTCATGACCCGGGATGCGAAATTCATGTCGCGCATGACCTGTTATCGAGCGTACTTCAGGGCCACCATATTGATGATCTGCCTTTCGACTGTTAGATACATAGATGCGTGTAATTGTGAACAACATGCAGTAGGATTCCTTGAAGGAAGACTAGAACTCAATGCCAAGTCAAACTATCTTTATGTGTTTGAGGACTGAAGAGATAATGACAGGATTTGATAACTGAGACAGAGAGAGAGAATGATTAACTTTGGGATTATCAATGGGACACCAAGAATGATTAAATGATCTTGTAGAGAGGTATGTGCAGGTATTATGGAAGATGAGGGAGAGCAGAAACAGAAAAGATCTAGAGAAATGGAGGGCTCCAGAGAAAGAGAGGGAAAAGGGAGGAAGGGAGGTGATTGAGAGGAAGGAGGGGGAGAGAGACGAGGCGAGGGAAGAGATGGTGAGAACAGAGGGATATAGGGAAGGAGGGGGAAGAGAGGGATTCAAAGAGAGAAGGGAAGAAGATGATGGCATACAAAAGACAAGAGGACAGGGCTGGATCCAGAATTTTTCATAAGGGGGGTGGTTGGCTTTTTCAGGTGTCTGTTTTACCCGAAAATAGGGTCCTCGGCCTCGGCATTTCCATGTGTATTTTACCCTAGAATTTTGCTTTATCTGCTTTTCATTGGGGGAGGGGGGGTGGTGGCCGATTCAGCCACCCCCTGGATCGGCCCCTGGAGGATAAGGGGGACATTGTTTTTTGTAAATGAATACTTTGTTTTAAAATGTTGTCCTTTCAATATAATTGTAAACAAACTGTTACCATGAGAATAGCATTTTCAAGGCAAGGCAATGAGGCACTTTGAAAGTGATGGGAGCTTACTGAAATGATTCTTTGTTTTTTCTTTTTTTTCCCACGAAAAGGATATTACTGTGTTGCATAAAGTGTACAAAAAAGAGGCTTTGTTCATGTTAAGAATGTACCCTATCGATTTTTCATTTCTAAGATCATTGCTTCAACTAAACTTTTGTTCATTGTTAGATACCACAGTTGCAAGCATGTGTGGTCTTTTTTCAGGTCTGAGGGCATGACCACGTATACAGACCCATCATTTATATTGTACTTTAATACTGTGATATATAGTTCAGAGCATATAGTATTAGCCATCGTTTATGAGGTCGCATATATATCTATTGTTGTCAATATAAAACAGTTCAGTCAAATAAAGAAGTAGGCCAAATTAACTAGATGGGAGGAATAGATTTTTTGGAAATACATGTATTTGTAATTAAGAGCATTATGAGTGTGATACCTACTTCAACCATGTCATTATGGCCCTGGAGATTTATCATCTCTTGGTTATCTCTTGTTTGCTTATTTTTCATGAATTACTATTTTTCGCATGTCAGAACCATATTCTCTTATCATGGAGGTCAAATGCTCTTCACAAGTTCGATGTTTGCCATAAGGACCATGTGACCAGTGACATCACAGCTCCAATTTATGAGGTAGGAAGCGGGTAGATATCGCAAGTTGCCGCTGCTCCTGCATTTACGTGTCAAGGCTGGAATTTGCTACCTGTAAAATCGATAGTTCGTGCAGTCATTGGACATCTGGCTCGTCTGCGAGAGTCTGAAGTCTCATTCCAACCGTCGAACCCACTTATCTTCTGCGAAAAGAGCTTTTGGCACAGCTCGTAGTGGTCCAAATTCCTCCCATTTTGCGGCTTTTGTTGTTGTTGAGTCCTCTTGATAGACCTTTCATCTCTAGACTTTCACCCTTTGAACGTCTTATTTATGTTTTTCGAACCAGATATGGCCGAGCCTTTTCCATACCCAGGCTCAGGAAACCAGAAAAGTGTGCCACCTGCGTTGCTATGGCAGTCAAAGATCATTAACGGACAAGGTAATAATTGTAAAGCTGTCTCGAGTTTCATCTTTGCTCTCATAATCTATCATGTTTCATGTTTCAGAACTATGTTGATAGCATCACTAAAAAGTGTACATCCAGTCTGCTTCCAATTTGTAATAAGATACAATTTCTTGCCTCATGTCAGTGAAGGAATATGATAGTAATTCTCCAAAATAATTAATTTTTTATTCTAAATGTATCAAGTTTCATCTTCTCTAGTATCTACCATTATCCATCACTTTTCTGTCTTTTGTGGCTGAACATTAGAGTATCAAAGAACAGGGCTCTACAAACCCACTTGCCTGCTTGCCCGGGGCAAGTAAAAATCATGAAAGGGCAAGTGAATTTTGAAGTCACTTGCCCTTTTGGGCAAGTAAATTCATTGAAGGCTATCATGAGAACAAATTTTAAAAATCAGTGAATATAATGCTCATAGTGCAGGTACATCTTTTGCAATGGCTAAGTAATATCAATGTTGCAAAATGTAATTTAAACTGCAAAGAATTTTCATAATATGTGGAAATAGAGCAAGTGAGATATGTTTTCGGGCAAGCAAGATTATGTTTTGGGCAAGCAATTTTCAAAGAAACTTGCCCAACGGGCAAGCAGGAAGAAAATTTTTTGTAGAGCCCTGAAAGAATATATATACTTTCTAGTGCAAGTTTGAGTACAGAAACTATCCTCTTTAATATTGTCAATGAGGATGAAATGTAAATCACTTGTTTTGTGTCATAGCAGTCATATTTCATATAGCAATCAAGAAAGCAAAATATATGTTACCCCATCATATTATTGCAGATATCCTAAAATACATTTACATGTATGTGTTCAGGGAGCTTGTGCAATACAAATATTTTTACTTCATCTTCTTTTTCTGCATCTATTCATGCTTTATGTCTTTCAGTTCCTTTATTTTTCATGACTGGCAGAAAAACTACACATTTAAATGCATTGCTTAAAGAATTTTGTGAAGTTGAGGATATAATAAACAAAGTATGTTTTGCCGTCATGTGATAAGAATATTTTATCGGCTTTAAGTGAAGAGACATTTTCTACTTACTTCTGTGAATGTTAGCTAGACCACAAAACTCTTTATAAAGTCATGTTTATTCATTTCACTTTCATTCTCCGTAAATGCAAGTAAAAGAAGAGCATTTGTGGAAAATTACATGTCTTCACAGGCACATGCAAATAGCTGTGGACATTATTCATTACTCATATTTTGTATTACACTAGCTTTAATACAACTCAATACCTTATGATTCGCTATGTCAATTTTTAAAGTGTCATATAAGAAACTTTCTCTTCAAAGTGTTAAGTAATCTCCTTCCTTTGCATTTGGAAATGAATTCAATGCTGTATTACCAGGTCCAATGTTATTCACCATCAATTCATCATGCTTTTATCTGTGACCTCTGTATGACTGTGATTGCTTGATCCATTCTGTGTTTGGTATTCTTCCCTTCATCATGTATTTTGAAAGCATCTGTGTATAATTTACACAGATGCTTTCAAAATCAGTACTATTGATGTATGTTTTAACATATTATGTTAAAACATACATCAATAGTACTGATTTCGTTGCTACTTAGCCTACAAGTTACTATGAACAGCAATGATGACTTCACAAGATACAGTGTTTAGTTTATTTTTGTTTCCTTTTCAGAATCTATCAAACATTAAAATTACATGTGTTTGCAGGCAATTTATCATAACTTTTGGAAAATTGGCCGTGTGTAATTGTTATAAGAAGTAAATTGATATTTCACATTTTTCCAGTGCACATCACTGTTTAAGTCCCATGTAGTATTAACGTCATAATAAACTGTAATAAATGGTGAACATAGATAGACTGAGTATAGATGCCATCCATGAGAATAAAAACTGCTGCAGTTACCCTCCCAAATTGCTATTACCTGACACATGGTTTACTTTACACCGTAACTATCAACTTTGATGCTTAAACGAAAATGGTGAAAATGATGAAACCTTACAAACTGTTATAACCAGTAGCAAGCAATCAAGAGAAGAAAAACCTGGGAGCCTTTTTCTTACCTTTGGAAGTCGATGGCTAATTTAGCAGGCCCAAAGGTTAATTACTACCCCAATCATAACAATACAAAGGTCAGCTTACTTCCTATAGTACTTCCTATAGTACTTCATCAGGGCTCTCATCCCAGACATGCATGTGGTTGGACATTGTACAATTGATGTACTTGTACTCTCAGGACATTGACCATTGAGTGATAATATAAACTCCGTTCCGTGTTCGCACAGGCCCATCATATTTCTAAAACTTTGAGTTTACAAAGCTACAAAATTGTATTCCGCAACCCACAATGACGAGAGTTCATGGACCAAAACAGAGACCACTCATAGATTAGACACTCTGAGCTGAGTGAGCAGTCTTTTTTAAAACCGGAAGTACTTGAGTGCACTTAACATGTCGTAGGCCAGCCTCAACTCTTGCTCTCCCTACCTAGCTATATACAGCTTGTTTAGCCACAGAATGTTCACGCAATGTGTTTATAGCGGTACTTTGCTATATTTGCAACTCATACATGCAAAATTACATGCGCCTGTGGTCTGGATAGGACTAAGCCGAAAGCTTAACCTGATCAGAGAGGTCAATCAAAGCTACGACTGGCCGAAAGTTATTGTGTCCTCATGAAAAGAAGGACCCCCCACTGCTTGTAGTTTCTGGACTAACCATATGCTTGCATTAGGTTTTGAAAGTATGAGTATGTCCACATGACCTAAAACTACAAGGTAACGTTCAGATTTCAAAACTACAGGTAAAATCTAAGTTTAGGAACGGTTGTATGACCTTAAAGGTCATGTACAGTTTTGTTCGAAAAGAGAACATTGCCACGAAACTGATAAGCGTGTGAGTCGGTGATATATTCCATTCATGATTTCCGGTGAATTTGAGTGTTAATGTCTGAAAGGAACGCAATAGAATGGTTTCACTCTGCTTACACTTTGACCTCTGCACACTGACAGCTCCACGCACTACATTCACAGTGCTTTGATGTGCTCACCGCACAATAGAACTCTCAATGGTTTTACACATGTGCAGGAATGGTGTGATGCACGTCACCGTTGTTCACTTTCGCGGTCCTGCAATCAAAAGTATTTTTGCCTCTCATTTGCCTGATATTCAACTTAGGAGGAGCAGACTTCATAGCATTTTAGTTTTGCTTTTATCTTTCTACTGAGCAGCTGAAAGCAAAGAAATCTTATGAATAGTTTTAAATTGCTTACCAAAACTTTCCATAACCTTTAACTTCTGTCTGATTTCTTATAATGAGTCCAGATTTAGTCCTTGACTTTTTAATACCAGAAATGCAAATATTCACAAATCCTTGCCTGAAACCAACCAGGTAAAGCTGTCTAGGGAAAAATAAGGGAGATGACCTTGTTATTTTTCGTCCGACAAGTTTGGCTTTGATTTGTACTTTATTTCATGAAAGGATATTTATTTTACGTAAGCCATTTTAGACAATGTTACAGATAACGTCCTTACAAAATAGGTAATAGTCATATCCACAGTTTATATGTAGCAATATTGAAATAGGAACCCCAAAGAAACTGTTCTGTTCACTGGCGTAAATCCCGGGGGGGATGGGGGGGATATATCCCCCCACTTTTTGGAGAGGGGGGGATGGCGTGTACAAATATCCCCCCCACTTTTTAAGAAAGAAAATATATTTTAATTAATCCGTTAGTAAAATCTTTGAATATCTGTCATAAACAACCATCATATTTTAGAATTTCTATTTGAAAATGCGATTGAAGACCAAAAAAGTGGTTATTTTTGGCTCGCTCGCTTTGCTCGCTCGCAAAATAAATATTAAAATGTGTGTAGGGGGGTCTGTGGGGGTTAGTGAGGGTGTGTGCTTATACTTAAGTGTGAGATCGACAGAAAAAAAATCGTCAAAAAAGTCAATCATCCCCCCCACTCCTCAGAGTGGATTTACGCCGGTGGTTCTGTTAGTTCCCTTTATGTACTGTGGAAGATATTTCCAAGTTCTCTCTCCTTAGGAAAGGTGAAGGTCATGGACAAGGTCATTCCTATACTAGCATAAGCAAGTGAAGATCATCAGAGAAAGAACCAAAAGAGATCTATATTACAGGAAGGATTTCCAATACCATTTTAGTCTTTTCTGGCCTGACTTGTCAGTGTCTCAAAGCATGAATTTGGTCAATTTCCTTCAATTAAATGAAGTGTTTTTTCTTGATGTTCATTGGATTTTACCATCTTGTATATCAGGTTACATGGTTCATTTCACAAGAAAGATCTGATTGCTGTATCCTTGTAGGGTTTGCCAACAAAATCATATGGATACACATATTTACAGACAGTTTGAAATAAATCATACATGTTTCCTTCTGGCTCAAAAATTTGTGAATGTATTTCATGATATCATTTCTAAGCAAACATTGTTCCTATGTAAGTTTTATTTGATAATAAAAGTTTTATTTGATACTAAAAAAATCAGGAATGTTGTCTGGGAGGAAGATCACCAGAGATATTACTTATTTTGATATTGTATCTGTATCACTGGAATTGCTCATTTATTTGAAGTAAAGATTTATGCACCGCTACTAAAAACAGACCCATTCCTTTTTATGTTTGCGGTGCATGCTACCACGTATATCCGCTACCTAACGGAAACACAATATGCATGTGTCAAACATAAATACTATTTTGCAGACTTGAATAGTACCTGACTCTATTATCTCTCTTTTACATTCTATTGATATGGCGGTTTACTGTGGAAGTCCTTGTGGTAGATTTGCACTTGAGAGCACACGGTCCCTCTCCATAATGTCTGGGGGTTATTTGAGATGGGACGACCCAGATATAGTGCACACACTCGGGCTCTGATCCGGCTTAATTCCAGCCGTGTTTGGTGATTAATTGTTCCTGAGTCAACCTATTCAGGTTTTCATGATAGCGCATCGATAGCCCATTGAGTTCCAGGAGGGGATATGGCAAGTCTAGATGAGGGGGGAGGTGGAGAGGAGGATAGAGGCAGGACTATGAGTTCTATTCCACAGGTATTATGGGTTGTCACAAGAAACCAACATATTTCCTACTTTCTAGATATTTTACTTTCTACTTTTCCAGACTCAAATAAATGATTTCATAGGAGGTTTCCACATTATACTGGTATAGATGGTGCATATATAGATGATAAACTTTTGGACTTGTAGTAGTTGAAGTAATGTTCTCTGTGAAGTCTTGGAGATGAATCTTGTCTCCTGTATCACATAAAGGTTAAACAGCAGCCATCTGAAGATGAGATCCTTGCTACTCTGGTCATTGTGAAAGGAAACCCAAAATTCTTGCATTCTTATTTACTCTGTAATCATACAATGGTCTCAAAGCAAAGGCAGGATATAATATCTGGATGATTAAATCCATTCATTACCATAAGCCATGTAACTATCTAGTGATGGCATATTTCCAAGGTTTTAAAGGAAGATTAGGTGGGAGACACCTGTATCCCATGTCCCCCTGTTTCCTACCCCTCCACAGAAAGATATCCCCCATGTTTTTCCCCATTTCTTGATTTCATGCCACGCCATGTTTACCCAACCCATTGGGTCTGGTTAGTGTTTAACTATTTATGATTGTTCCCTATTCTTGTGGTAGTCTGCAGCTTCAGACTCAAATTTAAACATTAATGACATCATCTATGAAGAGCCAGAAAGGCATTAGCTCCACATAGAGTTTAACACCCTTTTGGATCTCAACAGACAATGTGTTCTAAAATTTGTAACTTATGGGATGAAGGCTAGTAGGCTACTTCAGCTATCTCCTTCTATGTCATGGAGTTGAGATTAACTTTTCAAAGATAGTCTATATCTTTCAGACTCCATATTGTGATAGACTAGGGATTGTTAATGTAATAAGTTATTTGCAAGAATTGTTGACAACAGTAGCAAAGATATCCAAGTGTAGGATGGGAAAGAGTTGTTTATATTTCTTAATACTTTAAAATCTTGATACAGTCTGAGGCTAGTCTATTAGACAGTTGACAATGGCTTAGATATTTTGGGCAGTAGAATAGATAAGTGAACATTCATTTTCATGGAACATAATTTAGAAGATAATTTTAATCCTTCTTGAACAGGCTAATATTTGTGGTTTAATGTACAAATAAAGATGATGGTGACTAACATCTACGACATTCTTGCTCATGCACTTTTATAGTTTGTAAGCCACCATATGTGGATCTGGTACATCAGGTGTGTACACATATCACTGGAGTTGTTTGGAAGGGTGCTGCATCCTGGAACAATTTTAATAATTCTATTACATGTGAAATTAGAAAAATGAAGCAGGAATCTCATATGATAGATTGGATATTTGTAGTCCAAGTGGTATGTGGACAGTGATATAAATGCATAATTTACTAGTCTGTAGATACAGGCTCTATTTTGATACTCAAGTACATTTCAAATGAAAAAAACCTTTTGAGTTACTTATTCTTTCTTTACTCCTCTCGGGTAGGGCCAGGAGCACCTACAGCCTGTAGCCTACAGCAAAGGGAATATTATAACTAGTCTCACAGTTCAAACAAATGTCTCGCATTTCAATTAATGGGAATTTGAGCCTGTGATCTATTCTAATGTAGATGCTGACTCCTGACCTGTAGCTTCAAAACTTTGAGCAGTAAATGTTCCTGTCCAGTATGAACCCTCATTGTTTAAGAGCCCATTTACACTGTAGACCCAATCTCGGGCCGCCCTGAGGCTGGCCTAAATTGCGGTACTCGGTACCACAATTTTGTGCGTTTACACTGCCTATTCTGGGCCGGCATATTAATGTAAATGTTTCGCTCTGCATGTAAAAAACGATTTTAATTGAGGGGCGCACGAAAAGCGGACCCACATTTGGCACCGCATTTGGGTCCGTGTGTGTTTACACCAAAACTAGGCCGGCCCGAGGCCGGCCTATTGCTCAGTGTAAACGGGCTCTAATTCCCGCTTTGTAAAAGTCAAGGAAGGCAAATGCACTACATGTATGTCATCCTATAGCTCTTCTGAAATGAGACCCAACAAGGGAATGCATAGAGGGTTCCTTGTTTTATTTATTGGCAAACTGTCACTTGGCCATACTGTTAATTTCCTGTCAAGAATATATGTATTCTTTCCTTTCCTATAGAAGGTGAAATGTTTATGACAAGGAAGTGTTTCCTGTTCCTTCCACCATTGTGTAGTAAACATGTCTTCTCCATTCTTTTGATTTTAACATTGAAATTTATAATCAATTAAAGTGCAAACTGTGTTCATTATACCATTCTGATTTTTACCAGGAAAGTTTTGTTGACATGTACAGTGGAGCTGATGCGGGCTTATCTGAATGAAGCAGCTAAACAAGCAATCTTTTGATAAAACTGTATCATTGTAAGTTTTCTAAAGGTTTGTTGTGTGCAACAACCTCTCTGTTGCAGTGAACATGAATTGTTTGTGGAGAGCGATGAGGGCATAAACTGCATCATAATTGTGTAAATGATAGATGAAATGATGCATTTTTGGCTCTCATCAGCAGACTGTTAGTTAATACAATACTTTGATGGCCTCCTTGATCAGTGTTCTTGAGAATCAGATCAAAAATCATTTTAAACAATGGCTGGAAGAATTTGCTAAAAGAAAGAAAATTTGCTGGGTGCAATGCTGAATTCTGTGCTATTGGTGATATGATGTAGCAGTTGCAAAAAAGAAAGAAGCAACTTCAGAATTGTCCTTTGAGTCGCCCTTGTTTCAGATGCTTATCAAGATGACTTGGAATCCTAAAGTCTGTTGGAGTCCATGTGCCGTTCTAGGTTTGCTTGACTCCAAAATTCACTTTACTTTCATGCATTTCTGTCTGATGCTATCTCCTTATTCTAATGCCATTTAGTATCTGGTCACTGGGATGAGATAGTGTCTTTGATGATGCAGAACACACAAACATTGTTCTGGAACTGCATGGTGTCCTTACAGGCAAGCTTTTGTTGCATAGGTTTTCCTTGATGACAGGGATTCCAGAGCTGCCAAGTCTCCCTGATCGAATGATTTTTTAGCTTGAAAAACTACTAATTTTCAATGTCTCCCTGATTCATGCATTGATAACCTCCATTGGATTGTGTGTAATTTAGAAAGATCTTCCTGATTTCTCAGCAAATTCTTTCTGAAAGGTGAATATTAAAGTTGGCACCTCTGGGATTCCCTGTAGTCTGACTGAAGTCCACATTCCAGTCTAAATTTGTCAAACTCCATAGTCCACTAAAGCACTAGTTCTTGACATAATATCAAAGAATACTCTTTGTCAGAATTTACAAACATGAAACTTTTGTTCTCAGCACTAAAGTGTTTAGCTCATGTGTGCTTTGAGGCTTTCGGGCCTTGACAGAGTAATGCCGATCAGAGAACAACTTCCAGTCTGAAGTCCATAGGTTTTCCCATCCCACAATTTCCTTGATTTCTATAGTATTATTAGTTCTAAAGCTCTTTTTCCTGAGTGTCATAGTCCAATCTGAAATAAAAACAAAACAGCATGTGAAAAATATACAATAACTCACACCAGTCTAAATATTTGAAGGTCTACCCCACCCCCGTGAAAAAGGAAAACATGATGAAGTCCAATTTTGTGAATGAATGAAATGCTGGGGAGGTCTATTTTTAGGTGCCATTCATTCAAGGTGCTTAATTGCCACCTGATACGGTTTTGAATTTCAAGTTGAAAGTCCAACTTTGGGGGATTTTCTTCTGGAAAAAAGATCAAATGTGGGCATTTTTTGTATAGGTGGGACAGCTAGTCAGCTTGATGGATCAGTGCTTGCTTTATTGAAATCTGCTCTATTGAGGTCAATAGACAAGTGCTACAGATAGGGCATCAAATAATTTTCCAGAAGTATTTGGGTTCTCTTTCATGTTTTCATATAATTTTTTAAAAATTTCTTTTGTGTGCAGTTCATAAATTCTATGTAATTTAATACATCTTTTTTTTTTTCTTTTCTTAGCCAGGGTATACAAAGTAATATTTTGTGAAAATCTGTGGGAGCTCATGCATATTGATCCAAGATTGATGGTTTTCTTTAAAAAAAAAACAAAAAAAGTTCAGTGATAATAAAAAAAAAGAAGAATCAGTGGTGTTGACTAATCCATTTTGTTTTACAAGGTTTCTTCTGAGTGTCAGAGGTGTTAAGTGTATGAAATTATATGAGATAATGCCTTGCTTGCTGTCATTATTCAAATATACCTGCAAATTTCTCATATTGCTTATCACTTCTTTCAGTATTGTTAAAGAACATACATTTTTAGCACCAAAGACAGACAACTTACTGCATTAGTATTAATACTTCATGGAAGTATTTGATGGTCCTAGTTTCTCTCCATTTGTTTTGCTAAACAAAATGCATTTGCAGAATGTATGATTTTATGTATTTCATCTCTGATTTGAGCACTTCCTGTCAAATGACATTTTTAATTATGCAGGTAAATTTATTTCCATCAATACCACAATGTCTATATTCATTGTTATGAAAAAAATATTATATGACATTGTTCGAAAATAATCTTTAAAAAGTGATCCGTATAACCCAAATATTTTTTTATTCATTGCATTTTAGCAGAAACAGATATAGTTACAGTAACCAGTCTTGAAAATTGTGAATGTAGATATTAGATAAAAGTGTATTTCCCTAGCAATGTAAAGTAATTTCAATTGAATCAGTATTGCAACAAAAACAAAAAAATATCTGATCACAATTTAGTATCAAAATCAGCTACTAAGACATTTCTAGTGTCAATGATATGCTACAGAAATAAAGCAAAGCAGAGCTGCCAATTAGTGGGATTTTATCCTATTTAGTAGGATTTTTAAGGGGAATATGACACTGAATAGGATTTTCCCCACTGAAATAGGGTTTTTGAAACTTGTAAGAATGATGCTTTATACTGTTGGATGTTTCAAAATTTGAAACAAATAGGATTTTTGGCTTGAAAATAGGATAAAAAGAAATAAAGAATAGGATTTTTGCCCAATTGGGGTTGGCAGCTCTGGCAAAGTGCTCTTATGTAGTGCCATCCTGGAAGTAAGATCCCTAAAATTTGGTGTTCACACATCACAAAATGAAAGCAGTACATACAGTGGTAGAAATTGACAAGAAACTATATAATTTAATGGAAAAGTTTTACCCTATAACTAAATTTGCACTATACCAAGTCTGGAAGACATGTTAGCATATACCAAACAATAGTCAGGTGGACAGAAAAATAGTGATGGGAAATTCAAATGAAAAGAAAAATAGAATAAATATGATTGATAGAGTCCTTAGCGATAAGAAAGGGGGCGTAGGCAATGTTTGCCTTATTCTATTTGCAGTGATATTTAGTCTGGTAGGCCAGTGTAAAGATGCCTAATATTTTCTGTTCCTTTTTTCAAAGGCCTGCAATTGAAAAATCTGTGAATAAAGTTGAATAGGGTGCCATAAATGTAGAATGCATACCATAAAGAAGAGAAAATGAAAAGCGAATGCTCTCATATTTCAAATATGTTGTGTATCTAATCTGTGTCTATTATATAGGATATATGGTATGAATAAAGTCATCAGTAAATATCAGTAAGCATAAAGTGAGTTTGTTACCTTAATGACTAAGTACCATATTTACTAGACTTATCTAATATAGAAGCAGCAAATTTCAGCATTTTGAAAATGGGTTTGAAATGCTAAATCTAAAATTGTGAATATCTTAAATACCAACTTGTTACCAGTTTTACTAATATACATCTCTCTTTTCCATATGCTTTTCAAAAAGCCTGTGCAGAGATATATCCCCACATACAAAATGCCCAAAGTGCCTTTCAATTAGCTAGCTGCATAAAGCCTAAAGAATGTTACCTCAAAATAAAATTATATGAATCAGTACTTTGTTGAATTAATAAATATTATGCAAATTTGGAACAGAAAAATATTTAGAAAAATGTCAGTGAGTGTTGGTGTTGTTGGGGGGGGGGGGGGGAATTACATATTATTCTGTCAGATTATAGGGTGTGTTTGAAAACTATTTTTTTTAAAGAGTACATACATGTAACTATATTGCCTATCTCTTGTGACTTGGTTAATTGCCAATTTTGCATTGCAGAACTTCCACAAGAAAAGGCTAAATTTTGTGGTTTCCTCTCAAAAAATGTCCAAAGGAAGCTGCAAGTAACTGTACAATCTCTGGTATTCACTTGTTCTTGTTTCAACTTTTCTTTTCAAAAAGAGATCACAAGTTGCGGTTTGAAACATTTATTTATTTATAGTATAGCTTGAATTATGACATCACACTATAGGAAATTTCCGTTCAAACACACTGTTTAATGTTAACTTTTCTCTTTATCTTGTGACTAAAAAGTATTCGTGAAAATGACATGAAACAATAAATCAGAGGGCTGGATATACTGGATGCATGCACTGCATCTGTAGGTAATTCTTTTTTTTTTTAAATAACCAAATGGAGTGGGCAGGAAGGGGGTTGTCGGTGCCCTCTCCAAATTAAATTATGCTTTACATATCCCCCCCCCCCCCAGCAAACACATCTTGTGATAGAACATTTTTCCATACATAATGGGTATTATGGGAGAATATGCCTGACTCCATATCTATAGAACAGGAGATATCTATCAGGGGTATTGTATTCAATTTGTGTACACATGGCTGCATGTGTGATTGACAAATAAGTCTAAAGTGGCCGAAAAGATTAAGAATTTTAATGGCTAATGTTTTAATTTGTAACTACATCAATTCAGGTATGCAATTTGTAAATTACCCGGAGAATACCCTAGCAGAGTTATTATGGCAGATAAGACTGAAGCTGTAAGTTAATCATTGACAAAGGTTTTTAAACAGCTTTACAAATACGAGAAATATTCCTTCTCAAGGTAATGGACGTTAATAATAAAACTGAAATTGTTGGATGTAGATATGGGCCAAAAAATTTTATTGTGGAACAGGGTAGGCCTTCTGTTGCAAAGTGTTTTTGCTCTAAGAGCTTATACTGGCTAAATAATAGAGAAATAGTCCCACACTTTTCTTATCATGAAGGATGCCACATTATGGAAGTTTGACTGTTTATTGAAATAGCATTTCTATTTCAGTTTATAATTTGTCACATGAAACATTTCATTACCATTTTTTATTTTCAGATTGCCCTGTTAGTTGACATCATTCTGAAGAGTACTTAGCAGTGCATTGCTTTTAACTTCATGGACTTTCATGGTCTATGGTAATTTTTTTGCTCCTAGCTGAGTTAAACAGTCTACAGACCTTACTTTGAAAAATTAATAACTTTTGAAAATACTGGGGGAAAAAGCTCCAATCAAGCACAGGTGTAGTTTTTATGTTTTTCTCACAAAATCTACCAATGCATTACATACTAGTAAACTGTGCCTCTCCTTGACTATGCTGCACACATTCTAACACATTCATAATGATTCAGGGATTCTTTTCTTCGGCAAAACTTTTGATTAAGTTCAGTTGGTTGGAAAAAATCCAGGTTCATTTGAAGTCAGTCATCTTATATGCAATATTTTAACAATGCAGTATTCATTGAATGCAGACACCATGTAAGATTGGTAATCAGCAACAACCTGATTGAATTCCAAAGACTGTATTTTGGTACTCTTTGGCCTCTCTCTTGTAGCTGGCAGCTCAGTTACAGGTGTCTCCTAGGCCTTGTTTTCAAGAAATTGCACTCTCTTATCTGCAGGTCTTTCTTGTTCTCTGTCTTATTGTTCCTTTTCATGCAGTGATACATATTTCTTTTGAATCAGTCTCAAGGGCAGTGTTTTGGGTATGTTTTTTTTTTTGTTCGCTCATATAGTAGTATTCAATCACTAGTCTATCTGAACACACGTTTCTCATGAACGCCCTCTAATACTCACTCTTTAGCTGTTTGCATTTATCAAATTAAGCATTATTTCCGATAGTTTTGAGAGTCCTGTAATAATTTGCTAGATATACATGTAAGTCTATGAGAATCTGTAGTTATTCTATTATAAGTTGATCATTTATAATTGTTTTGCCTGTACATATAGATCACTACTGCAGGCAAAATATGCACTTCTAGACATAGGTTAGTGCCTCACACTTTGTCCTTATCTTACCTCATCTAAAGTACAGTATACAAATAGCGAATAGACATGAGTGCGATGGTACGAGATTTCGCATGAGGTGAAGGAGCGACCTTCTATTTCGCCGAATGCGAAATCTCATACCATTGCATGAATTTGTATTGTACAATGCCTCAGAAGTCTGAGAAATGGATGAAAATCAATAAAAACAGTAACATTTTGGTTTAGAAATCAAGGTTTGAAGCAGGGAAAGAAGTTCCAACTGCAAAATGCCTTGCTAGGCTGTGCGCATATCTGGAATTTGTAGTAGTGCGCGACTTGCTGGCTGAACAACAATTGAATACACATATAGGACCTACTGCGCAAGCTAATTGTGACCTCACAAAAGATATAAAACAAGTACAATTTGTGGGAATCTACTGTGACGTCATAACCGTGCAATGGTACATTTTGGATGGTACACGTGCAATGGTACGAATATCGCACGTTTAGCTCCCGTAGACTTGCGTACAACAAGCTCAGCAGGCGTTGTACAATATGATATGTCAGAAAATGTTCTTTTGTGTTAAAGCTTACTGGGATCTATTTCAATAATATTAAACCATACTTCATTAGGAAAAAATAGTGAACAATCCCTATGATATCAGGATAAACAACTTGGGTTGTGTAAAAAGCTGAAAATGAAAGCTTTGGGATATGTAAGCCAAAACAGGAAAAAGCTGGCCATTGTTCAGGCCAAATTGGGTGGTGGGAAAGAAGAGAAGATATTCTCTGCATGTGGGTTTAATAGTTTGGTAGAGAAAGATTGGAAGAGCGATTCATGTTACATGGTGTGATACAGGTTTGGTACTGCATTGTGAAAGGACAGTACTTGGCTGTCCTTATGGTCAGGTGATCAGTGTCGGGGGGGGGGGGGGGGCTGAGAGATTTAAAGAAATGACTGGACAAATAGTAACATGACCAACTAAAAAGACAATTATTATGATCTGCATGTACTAAATCACAGTTTTCCTTGATTTGTGATAGATAGTTATCAATAGTAAAAATATTACCAGGTTAAGCCTAAAATTACTAAAAGTTGAAAGGACACTAATACCCTTCTGTTGGTCAATATTGTAATTGATATTTCTTTAAGAGTACTACACTAATACAGTAATGGTAATAATGTTTGTACATTTAAACTAAATTCATTTGATTAACATGATACCCATAGTAGCTACATTGATTTTCATCATTGTTAGTTGTTGCTGCCTTTTGCAGCCTTTATTTGTATTTTGCAAAGCATGTAAAGGGAGGTCAAAAGATTCACATTTGTACTGGAAATAGGTCCATCATCAGAGGTCAAACACTTGCCTCTTTTATGTTGGTTTTAGCAGAAAGTGTGTCTGACCAAGCGCATATATTCAGATACAGCTATCATTACTATTATTAGGATAATTACCACATATTATCAAAAAGTCAAATATTTTACCAACTCTTTATCTATGTTATGTAACATGTATTTCTCATACATCATTGAAAAATGATTCAAGAGCATGCATGCTAACTTATTTTGACAAGTCTATTTCTCAGCAAATTTATTACTGGAGGAAACGAACAGGGGTGGTATTCTGAGCATCATCATTTTATCTTTAAGTTTTTTTAAATTTTATCTTTAAAATGAAATCGGTATTCTGAGACCACTTTAAATCTCAGATTTTAGCTTCATTTTATCTCAGTCCCTCATCTCCAGCACGCGTACATGTACAGGTAAAGACAAATGCGCAGCTTTTGCACTTGTGCCCATTTTACTTTGAAGGAAAAGATAAAATGAAACTTAAAATAGGGTAGGGGCTATTTTATCTCTTGGACCTCCAATATGTACAATATTTCTGGATAAATTCGCTATTAGTCTTCAGATAAAGATAAAGAAAAATGCCATAATCATCGACTGCATTACTCTAGCAACATTCCTGTATGATGATTTAATTGAATTTAAAGATTTTTATTGACTAATATCGGCCTTGAAATGATCCTCGAAAAGGCATGCTGATACCTCGGAAAAAACGAAGTTATTTCTCACCAAAATACCGGTCAAAATGCATTTGCGTTTGAATGCAAGCGCAAGCAGTGGCGTATCAAAATTTGTGCAAATAACGCATCCGTGCTCTTTTGCCCCACCTACTGGCGGAAAGCAATTTCATTGGCTGAGCGAGATGACAGTGCGATTTAACAACATTTCTTATTGGTTACTGCATCATAAATGGGCGTGTCTGAGATGAAATACAATCAAGATAAAATGGTTCTCAGAATACCAATTTGAAAAGATATTAAGGGTATTTTATCTTAGATAAAATAGATTTGAGAATACCATTCCAGACCATTAGTAATCATGATGATATATGAAAATAATAATTTTCATATATTGAAATCATAATTAGCAATTGAGGAATATGATTTATGGGCAGGTACAACATTACCAAAAGAAAGTATAGTCCACTCCAGTCACTTTGTCAAATTTATTTGGTGCACATATGTATGTAGTTCATCAATCAATTGACTCCACTTGGCAGGGTTTTGAATCGTGCAAAATGCCTGTCATTTTGATACTTATGCATGCACATGGAACATAATCTAATTTTGCTCCCAATGAATCAATGAATAAATGAAGGAAGGAAGAAGGAAAGAAAAATTGAACAGAGCTATATACAGTTGGACTCAAAGGTTTACTTACTTATGGTTGAAAAAACAGCCCCCCCCCCCCAATCTTTTGAACTTCGGTCTTTTCACCCCATGTGGACAGAGAATTTGGGTTTCTACTTCACATCATAAACATCAAATACAATCACTTTGAGACAATGATATGATTCCAGATACTTAGATTTATAAGTTAGAGAAATGTGAAGAAAACTGGTCTTCAACTGGATATCATATTTTGTGCCCAATTGTATGCTACATATATTTCTATCGGCTGTTCATAGCTTTCTTGGTTATGTAGATCAGGGGAATTGGTGTGATATGTGTCTGTTTTAACTGGGGCAGAGTGCAATTATTGAACACCAACTTGACCACAGTTGAGCAAATAAGAATAAACAAGACTTGCTTTTGTAGTATTTATGCCTATGGCCTTGAATCTTCTTTTATGGTCTATGTGTGATCTACTTCAGATGCAGTGCATCTACACGTATGTTCACCCTCCTTCCTGGCAATGACGCAGCAAGTACTACATCAGTACCCTCCTGTCGTGTCTAGTCTGTTCCCCAAGGGCTACGTGCACACATACACCAGTATAAAGTCAGCTTTGGGAACTGTGCAAGTTCTTTCAGTTTGACTGTGAGCCTGGTATTGTCACAACAACATATCTCATTCAACTCTCCTCATAACTTTTTTGTTGTTTCCCTGTGTATTATGTGTTGTATTGATACAGACAAAAGAACCAAGTGGGTCACCAATGCAATAGATATCCTTCGCCAGCAGTTTCACATTTCCCAGATAGCTCGACTCGTCATTTTTTGTTCCGTGCTTTTGAAATCATTTCCCATCTTTGTATTGAATTTGTTAATTGTGTGTGGCCACTCAACTGCAGATTGTTGTGGCATCTGAATTCTCTATACTCAACAGGAAAAGATTACTCAATGTTTCATGACTGGATCCACTGAAAAATTATAGTCATGTAGTGATAACAGTATACTACATGAATTTAGTGATAGCTATTGAATGCATAAATGCATCATTCTCATACCCCTTAGATATGGGAAAAGGTATATGATATATTTCAAAAAGAGCTTTTAAAACTTTTAAAGCTTTTTTTAATCCTGGTTTTCACATGACTTTTGGTTAACCTGTAGAGGTACAGTGTCACCTTTAGGAGACGCTTTTGCAGTATCTGTTGGTCCAGAATGTTGGGCAGTACATATTATACATGAGCAGAAGGAGAAAAATGCACTGACAAATTTGAGCCCATTCCCATCGCTGTATGGTGTAGCGTTCTCGAATTAGAGCAGTTTAAGTGTAACTAATCATTAAACTCTTTAAATTGGCAATGCAGTGAATAATATATAATCACTATTTCTGTGTTCAAATTGGCAATTTCTGATTAAATTTTGCAATCATAATTCATTTTGGTTCATGTTATATCCATATTTATTTTTTTCAAACTATGTAAGTGTGGGAAAAAAATAATTGTTGTTGCCAATTTGAGGATTGAAGATGATTAATTTAGACCTCCAGAAAGCTCTGTACTGCTATGGGTTAATCCCAAAAGAGGTGGACCCAGTTATCTAGTTTAGCTGGACTCAAGTTGAATATTCCTTGATGCAGTTTCATTCCACTAATGCCAGTGTATATATTTGGAGAAGGGAATAGAGTGAATAGTTTTCATTTTAAAAAAGTGGAACAGTCAAATACAATTTCCAGATTTATATATCCCAGTCCTTACAGCAGAGTTTATAACTCCTGTATATATGCTGAGTAAAATTCTTCTTTATATTCACTCCTCTTCTTTTCATCATGTATTGGAAACCACAAACAGCCCTTGAAAATCCTGCTCATATTGGCTCTGCAAAGTTGGCCGTATTTACTTTGGTACTACACAGTTTGCTGTACATGGGACCAGGTCAGATTTGTGTCCCTGCAGCCTATATGTGCAGACCTTGAAGTATTGTTGCTTTGGTAGAGTAAGCCTTAGTATCGGTGTTTGTTAGCAGTTCGTATGATATATTTGTACTTGACATGACTGATCATCAAAATCAAGCAACTAGCATATGGTACATGTGTAGAATACTGTATGCTTTCAAGTCATATCTTATGATTTTTTTTTTCAGATTGGTGCCTGTAATTAGCATAATTTTAAACGAGAATACTGAAGATTATTGGAAAATAAAAACAAAAAACTCAGTTTATTTTTCTATCACTGTATTTCTTTTCTATCTCAAAGGATTTATTGGATTAAGATTATGATTATGAAAATTATGAAGTGGCATGTGTCCTGTGAATATTTTGCTGTATAATCTTCTAAAAATTTACATCTGAGTTAAGCAGGTGATTTTGCATGTTATGAACCAAGTACTTCATCCACTTGCAAGGAGGCAGAAGCCTATTGTCTAGAATTGCTAAGAAATATACCGGGTATCTCCTTTTTGGTGCATATTTTCCTGTTTCTTTGAGATAACATACTGCCATAAATTCCATTGTGTATAAAAATTTGAAAAAAACAAAAAAAAATAATTTGGAGCAATTCCTATGCTTGATGAAAAATGGCTGACTAATCTTTAAATACTATATTGATGCAACAGATTTATATTTCTTTCCAAACAGGTTGTTACATTGTCCTGTATAATGTGAAGTTTAAAACAGAGAAAGGCAATAAAGATGACATGAAAGATATCACATGGGCCAGTAGTTACTCCACTATTATACAGACTAATAATCAGTTCACTTTTCTTGCTCTCCAACAGATGATATCAGTGGACAGCTTTCACAGTGCTCAATCTGTAGTGACAGGTCAGTGGAAAAGCCCTACAGTGCAAGCTGCAATGGCTGCAAGAGATTCTTGCAAAAAAGCACTGGCGATGATGATCACTGATCATTCTTTCTTTTTGCTTTCCCACAGATATAAATGGACAACCCACATAGTGCTCAATTCGTAGCCAAAAGGCAACGAAAACACTATGGAGCAGCAAACTCTGATGGCTGCACAGGTTATTTTCTAAAAAAGTATGCATATGATTCACCAGTGATAATTGGAGAATACTCTATTTTCTTGCTCTCCTACAGAGAATGATATCAATGGACAGCCCTCACAGTGCAGCATCTGTGGCGACAGGGCAACGGGGAAGCACTATGGAGCAGCAAGTTGTGATGGCTGCAAGGGTTTCTTCAGAAGGAGTGTCCGTAAGAACCACCAATACACCTGTCGTTTTGCCAGGAACTGTGTGGTGGACAAGGACAAGAGGAATCAGTGCAGATACTGCAGGTTAAAGAAGTGCTTCAGAGCAGGAATGAAGAAAGAAGGTACTGCACAATCATGATCATAGCTATAAAGGTTGGAAACTCTTTGGGCCATGTCCATTTGACGTATTATCACTGGATTTGATTAAGGGCTTATTCTATATAAACTTATGTTTGAACAAAACTCCAAAATTAGACAGAATATGTGATGTTTGCTTGTTAAAAACCAGTTTGCTTTTTTTTATTTATTACTTGAGATGCATTTAACTGGAAGTCAAATTAGTTGTTGGTATTGGTTGAGTGGGAAATTTCCTCATGCTCGAAATCAAGACATCGGTTTTGAGAAAAAATGTGTTTCATGTTGTGAGTGCATTTATTCTCACGTTTAGTACAACAAAATGCAAAGAAGTTATTAAAATACCTAGGACAAATTTGACAAAAACAAACTTAACAGATGTATAAAATTCTTAGAATTTAATTTTGGAATGTTGTACAAAGCCAAGCAATGAAATGTATAGTAATGTTCCAATCTGTCTTTTCCCAGTCATTTCTCATCCATTTATCAAAACTATGACATTCATGTCTAGTCCAGATGATACATAATCATTTGAATGATATGAGTAGCTTGTTCTTCCCTTCCAGCGGTACAGAACGAGCGGGATCGCATCAGTACCAGGAGACCAAGCTATGAGGACAGTCTCCAGAATGGAGGAGTCTCCATCCCACAGCTTGTCAATGCAGAACAAATGTCAAGACAAGTAGTATGTATCTTTTAGAATGAAACTTTCTATGATTATCTAAATAGGATTTTAAAGGTACCAGTAGTTGTCTAGAAATAGTCAAGCAAAAGATTCAGTGTTGTTATTTTTATGGCAATAGAAGGCTTCATGGTACACCATGCAATCTTTCTTGGAAACGAGTGTGGTCCTGAAAAGGACCAATACAATCAAGAACATGCTCTACCAAAACATCAAGAGTAAGTAGGTCCTTTTCAGGACCACCCTCATTTCCAAGAAAGATTACATGGTGTTACCGTGAAGTCTTCTACTGCCATATGTTCTACCACCATGGAAACCTTCCAAAGATATTTTTTACATCAAAATATATCAGTCATTAAAGGAGCAATTTCCTATTTAGTTTCTTTAGACTTGATAAAACTTTGACCAGGTTTAGGGGAAAACAGTAAATAGCGAATAATGCCAAGTGTGAAATCTCATGTATAAAGTTCAAAATTCTGATATGGAAATTATGATAACAAATGTATTTTCAGCATTTTGTGCCATGGAAGAGAAGGTTTTATCTGCTGTAAATCAGGGCATAATTGTCTTTGATCAGAGCCCATTGGGTTTGGGTTGTGTTTTTTTCACATATGAAGGGGAAATCCCTTGCAATAAACCCCCACATTTTTTGTATGTGTACAAATGAATTGATGTGAGGCAGGAAAAAAAAACCAGCTGGGGCAAAAATTATGTGGACAATCATATTTTTATAAAGTTAGTGCAAAATATGACATCATGAGGTTTCCGCAACTTTAAACAAAACTCTCTTTTATACGAGTGTTGACACAGTAATGCATGTTCATGCCATATGTGAACACTAAAAAAACATGGGTGTTTGCCTTGGGATATCTCAATGATCCTTTCTGGTATGACCCATTCTAAAGTTGTACCTGTAGTCTTAGAATTTTCAAGTGTAAATGTGTCATATTTATTGTTATAGGTGGTTAAAACATGTGTTTCTATTTCTCCTAGATCCCAAATCCTGTAAACCTCCCTGATGGGAGCATAGCAGGCAAGAAGATAGCTACAATGAACGATGTGTGTGAGAGTATGAAACAGCATCTATTGGTTCTTGTAGAATGGGCCAAATATATCCCCAGCTTTTGTGATCTGCCTCTTGATGATCAGGTATGCAGTCTTGGAATACAGTGTTTACTGATGATATTGATCTTACATGGAATACTTAATCAAATTATTATTTTAAATATGAAAGAGCATTAGCCTGAATCATTTATGATATTTGAGTGAGAGAGGAGGTTATAGCTTTGTATATAAATTGTATGAAATAAAATTTCATATAATCTGAATTGGATACTCGGCATGGACAGTATGAAGGATTTGGTATGCACTGGCCAAAAACAACGCTTCAGACCCTCAAATTTTAAAATGTAGACCAGGGCTCTTTACACATACAGACTTTAAAAAATTCAGTGTCAGTGGTGCATCGTTGAAAAAGGGAAGTTCTGAGCCTTCATGGGCAACCAAACTAGAAAAAAAGTTGTTTGCTCATTTTGACAAAAAAATGTTTGGTTTAATGCCCTTTCCACAACTTCAACAGCTTGATTTTTTATTTGGTACATGTATTCCACAAAGGATTTTCATAGTACAAAAAGAAATCTTGAAACCTAATAGAAAATTCAAGAAAAATGTCTAGCTTACAAGTCTTATCTTTATGTTGTTCTGCGAAAGAACGCGTCCGGAACTCAAAATGGAAAATTATATTTTTCAGACAGTGATTGATAATTTTACAGGTAGCATGTAGACCTTGTAAATTGATATACAATCTTCTTGTGGTATGATCTTTGTTAAAATTCTATTCCAATATGTCAAAATAGACATTTTACTTTTTGCATTTTTGTATTTTGCATTCTTTCTCACAATGACATAAAGATAGAACGCCTTACAGTTAAGTTTCAGTATCCTTTTTAGTGTTAAGTCTTTTCTAAATCTTACTTTACCCCCATTTCATGTCCTTTTTTTTTTTTTTGCTGCTATGCCAGGTTATGCTTTTACGATCTCTTGCTGGTTAGTACCTAGTTCTAGAAGCCACAAGTTGCACTTTTAAAAGCTCATGCCGATGAGCACTTAGTCGTGGGAACTGCAAGGCAATATCTACCTTACAAAAAAATCTGCATGGGCTAAATGAGTTGAATCTGGAGAAAAAGTCTAGTTCACATAAGCTTTCCTGATTAATATCAATCTTTGTCCATTGTCCTCTATTTTTCCACTTCGCAGGTTGCCCTTTTACGAGCCCATGCTGGCGAGCACCTGGTCCTAGGAGCTGCAAGGCGGTCTCTACCATACAAAGATATCCTGGTGCTAGGACCTGATGTGATCCTTCCTAGACATTCCCAGGATCAGATGGATATCCACAGGGTGGCTAGTCGTGTCCTGGATGAACTGATTACACCTATGAGGGATGTTGGTCTGGATGATCACGAGTTTGCATGCCTCAAAGCTATTGTCTTCTTTGACCCAGGTAGGTTTTCAAACCCTTAGGGCCCAATCCGACATGAGTCCGCAAACCGCTTTTTAAAAATATTGATACAACATAAGTAAAAGACCCATAAGCACAGTATGTTTTAGATTTCTGTATCTTATATTGGTTAGTTTGTATAGGGACCATTGTAAGATGTTTAGCCTTGAATCTATCACCTCTTGCCATTCATTGACATGCAAGCTTTACTTTTGTAGGTGGTTCACAGCGACTTGTCTGAACATGGACTGGGCAAAAAACAATTACAATTTTTGAATAGAGGTAGTGAATTGGAATGAGACTAGAAAGTTCATTAATAATAGGCATAATTTATGACCTTTTGTGCATTTGAACACAGTGATGTTCATAATGATGCAAACTCGGGTAGTCCTCAGATGTTTCAATTAGAGCTGCATTCTGGTAATGATGTAAGCCTTTCTCAGCACCTTTTCCACTGGATGTGTTTCACTTTGAGATGCCATCCCTAGTTGAGCAATGGAGCTACATGTATACTTAGTTAAAAGGTGTTTCATTTCAAGGTATCATAAAAGCAGACATGCAATTCTGCATGAACAGTTATAATGAAACTGAAAATGGGATTCCAATTTGCTTTCAGATGCCAAGGGTCTGAGTGAGCCCCACAGGATCAAGATGCTTCGCTACCAGGTCCAGATCCACCTGGAAGACTACATCAATGACAGGCAGTATGACAGTAGAGGGCGCTTTGGTGAGATCCTTCTCATGCTGCCACCGCTGCAGAGCATCACATGGCAGATGATTGAACAGATTCAATTTGCTCGTCTCATGGGTGTTGCTAAGGTGGACAACCTGCTGCAAGAAATGCTGCTTGGAGGTACATACGGTTGAGCTTGGCAGAAAATTGTTTACACATGATCAACTTTTAAAGATACATGGCTTTGTGGAATCTTACAGTTACAATATTAGAAGACCAAACTGTTTTGCAGGTTTAAGTCTGCAGTGACACATTTACATGTATTGGTCCATATTGAGTGAAATATGACCTTGTGGTATTCAAGAAAGGTGGTTTTATCAATGTTATCTTAGGTTGAAAGAGGTTTCAGAATACCAAAATTAAGTTAACTATGATGTTAAGTCCAGGTATGAGGCTTGAGTAAGATTATGCATGCATATGCATACTGCATATTCCTGTTAAAAAAATCTGTTGCCATGATTTTGGACTTTACTTTATATCATTTTTTGAATACCAATTATATTAGCTAATATATTTATCACTAATATTTTCATTCCCCCCCCCCCCCAAGTTGAATAGAAGCTATGCCACACTTAGTATTCTTGATTACACATTTCCACTTTGACTCTTGTTTCTCAGGTTCTGCCAATGACCCCTCCCAGCAACACGTGCCAGCCAGCATACCTGGTATGACTGGTCACCCCCCTCCGACCCCACCCGGGGATCAGCACAGTATTGTCAATGGTCATCTTGTGCATGCTGCAGCACACAGTTCAGCTCCTCATCTTACTCAGAACTCTACCACAGCTCAGGTATGAAAGAGAGTGGTGGTGGTAGTGGTGGTGGCAGTGGTAGTGGAGGTGGTAGTAGTGATGGTGTTGGTGATGGTGGTGATGATGACAAGGGCATGGTACAAGTGATGTTGGTGATAATTAGTTATAGGAGTAGCACAGCATCTGTAGAGGTCATCTCATGCATGCTGCAGCACATAGTTCTGCTCCTCATCTTACTCAGACCTCTGCTACAGCTCAGGTATGCAAGGGAGGGGTGATATGGGTGGTGGTGGTGGTGGTGGTAGCGGTGTTGATGATGATGGTGGCACTGGTGGTTGTATTGGTGGTTGTGATAGTAACGATGAGATGAGAATCAGAATGATGATCATGATGGTTGTAGTAATGTAGATGGAGATTGGGGTAGGCAGAACTGTCATTGTGTGGTGGTGGGTGGTGGTAGTGGTAGTGATGGTGCTGGTGTCAATGAAAGTGGTTTATGTAATAATGATTGTGGCAAATATATTGATGTCAAGTTCGTATATCTCCAATCTTAATAAACAAAAATTTTTAATGTAGATTCTCTTGTTGCTTTTACCTTTTACTACTCATCTGCAGGTGATAGCAGATTTCAAACTGCAACAAGCGAGCCAGCCAGCAGTCACTGTCACCCAGACCCAAATATCAGCCCCTCCTCCTCCTCCACCTACAGCCACCTCCGGTCCTCCTGCCCCTGCTGCCGTTGCCGTGACAGTGCCCATTCCCAAACAGGAGCGAACCCAGATCAATGCCATGCTCAAGGAGGAGGTAGTATAATACCACAATAGAGAGGCATCATCCATATTGTTCTTCTTGTCTCTGTATAATGCATCCATGGTATAATGGTGGAAAGTGTTTATTAAGTCGCTGTTCTTACAACATGTTGTAAAGTAGGTTTCATTCTCCAGAAAAGGTGATATGGTTCCAAGATGGAAAGGCATCATCCATCTCGGTCTTCTTTTTTTACGTCTGCATCTGTACTGCCAGTAGGAAGTTGGTACAAATCAACATGACACAGAAGAGGAGGTAGTTCAGTACCAAGATGCAGAAGTATCACCCTTCTTATTCATCTCAACTCTGTCTGTATCCATAGTACTACCAAGGCGAAGTTTACAGACTGTTATTGCTCTTAAAACATTGTACAGTACATTCCATGTTCAGGAGACAGTGGTATAATACCAAAATAGAGAGACATCTGTCAGTGGTTCTCTCATTCCCATTTGCATCCATAGTACTACCAGTGAAAATGTTTGTATTGAATTATTTCTCTTAAAACATGTTGAAGTAAATTCCAGTTTTAAGGGGAGGTCATTAAATACCTTGCAGGCAGGTGGTACATGTAAGACAGCGAGGCGTTATCCAACTTTATTTTTTTCCCTCCATTCTCTCGTTTAGTACTACTGGTAGAAAACTTTGCTATGAAATAATTTTTCAAACACTGTTGTGTATGTACAGTACATTCCTCTTTTAATAGGAAGTGGTATATAAATGTATATAATATGACAGAGAGGCAGGAGATATAATAGCAAGATGGATAAATATCTATTCCATCCTTCCTACATCTGCACCCATAGTACTACCAGCAGAAAGTACTCCTACTAAATGTTACACATACATTCCTGTCTTTAAGGGCAGCTGGTAATATTACCATGAAAGAGTGGCTTCATCCATCTTGGATGTATTTTTCTTGATCTGCATTAAGGAAAATACATCCAGTACTACAGGTAGAAAGTTTGGGTTAAGGCATAACTCTTACGCACATGTGGTAAAGTACACATTCCACTCTCAAATATCATTCAGTGATGGAGTTTGCAGTGGTTATATATGTAAAAAGAGTTGACAAGTCACTTCTCTCATTTGGAAGATCTTCTGTAAAGATGATCCGTGACTTTCAGAATGGAGTGTTCAAAGCCAAGATTGCTGCTTTGTGTGATCGACGTCTGGATGCTGTCAGAATGCTGACTTCTCCCCTCGCACAGCTAGTGGTTTCGTAGGATTGATTCTGTGGCAGACCCTAAAATACCCTGCTTCTCTTCCATTGGAAAACACCAGTATTCAGACAAAAGTGAAAAGGACTACTGGTGCATGTACCTTAAACAAAGTTGAATAAACAGTTTTCTGCAGCCATAGAACTAGAGCTACTGTCTATGTATGATGGGATTATGGGTGTGTTCTGACATGCTTTACACAAATGTCTATCATTCTAGTAAAGTTATTGTCTTGTACAAAACATAAATCTATTTTGGATTTGTTGGATTAGTATTGAAGGGCAAGATCCAGTACAGATTAAACTTTGAAAGAAATATTTTGGTGAGAATTCATACATTTTTTCCCCTTTTTCTGAGTCTTAATGAAAGTATGTTTCATACTGTTAAACAGAGATGGACATATAAATGCATGTTTGATGACTGGTTAATTTGGTTGATGTAGTGTAAACTTTAATTGGCTGTTATGCTCACTATATATGTTATTTCATACTGCCAAATAGGTTTAGCTTTTGCTGGAGTTTAGTCTTCTAAAATGTTTCAGGAATTATTGGACAGGAATATGCCATATTACCCAATTATGAGGAAATTGGGTTTTTTTTCCCTTCAAAATGAAAACAATAAATGTTAGAGATTAGCACATTAATTGATTAACTATGGGGGCAAAAACGCAGGTTAAATGGTGCTTTTTACATGCTTTTGTTAACTTATGTTAGAAGGAAGTAAAATGTATATATGATTACAAAAAATATTGATAAAATATGCATGTAAACAGAAGTTTGTTGAGGTCATTTTGGTCATTTTCGTAGGCATAGTGAATATGAGAGAAGATTTGAATGAAGTTTGAGCAAATTAGCTCACTCTTATTTAGCCCACACAGGGTTTACTTCACCACCCTCTTTTCTCCTCCCCTCTCCCCCCCCCCCCCATCTTTCTCTCTCTCTCTCTCTCTCTCTCTCTCTCTCTCTCTCTCCCCCCCTCTCTTATTCTCTGATCTCTGCTGTTCCCTTGTCTCCAATTCATAATTCTCCCTTTATGTATCATGCTCTACCTATGCCCTCCCCCCCCCCCCCATTTTTGTAGCTTTTCTGTATCGCTATTCCAATTACCCCCCCCCCCCCTCCTCTGTTTTTCACATTTTCATGATGCCTTTTTTTTTTTTAGATTTGCCCCAACAACCAACTCTGTAGCACATCTGATAGCCTTGTAAATATCCTAAATCATCTTGATGCATTCCACTTTCTGAAAATATAATCACATTTTCTATCTTTGCATGGTATCCAAAAAAGTGAGAAAATATTCAATGAGCCATCTCGTTTCTCTTAGAAACATTTTATTTTTGTTTTGCTTTGTTTTTGTCTCACATCAACAGGTTGTGACTAGTAACGATATTGATTATTTGCGTAGTTTCACACATGTATTCAGTATTTCAAGGAACCAATTGCACTAATAATGTATTATTTTGTTGACATGAAAACTGACAGATGTACATTTGTACTTAATATTGTTACTCCAGAAAATTTGCACACAAAGTTTGGTTACTGGTGAATCTTATTAAGAGAAAGGTTATCTGTTAGGTTTATCACTTACTGAAATGAAATTATTGATTTCCAATTACCAAAAGTGCTTTTGTTACCAAAAAATATATAAAATAGTTATAATAAGTGCCTAATTTTTCTGAAAGGAAATCGATTTTTCTCACAAATGCAAATGCCAGAACAATTTTATAGAAATATACAGTGCTTTCAAATCTAAAATTAGAAATTTATTGGAAGATATATTGTGTTGTAATGGGAAAATAATTTCTTTATTGAGGTGGTTTTATATTCTATTCCTTATATAAGGCATTCAACATTTTAGTGGAAGACATGTGCTTATTTGTCACAGAGTATGGATACAAATCTTACAAATAGACACCACAGATATAAACATTTCAGTCCATATACTATCCATTATGTTAAAAGGAAAAGATTCTTGAAATTTGACAAAAAGTTTGTTTTTGTGCCATTTTACAATGAAAAGTGCTTCAGTGATCATTTTGTTAACACACTCTTAAAATCCAGACTAGTTCCTTTTAACCAATTGTGACCTTGAGAATTAGAGAGGCAACAGTATCTTAGAAACATCACCATGCAAAAAAAAATTATCTTGTTTCTTTTTAACAGTACTTTATTAGATCTTCACTGCAAGTATACTTCCATGAAAGATCATGTGTACTGTACTTGTCAGTATCTATTTCATGATTACTTGTTAAGTTCGGTAATTTACAGTTATTAAGTACTAGAATCTTATAACTAGAGTTATAATAATTAGAGTTATTATAGAACTTCACTAAATAGTATGTGAAGAGATTGTATTTTGATGTGTAAGTTTGTATTAATCAACTCATCAACAAGAAATTTCCAGTTTGGATATTGTATATAGCAAAACATGAATATACTTTTATTTCAGAGTATATAGATGTATTATACTATCTGTTATTGTATGTATCTGTGATTTTACGCCAAATTAAATGACATCTCTCCAATGAAACATTTATGCAATCAAGCGACTTCCATTTTTGGTAATTAGTTGAGCTTTTGATCAATCATATTAATTCTTTGAGGCAAGTAAACCAATATATATGTATGTATGTCCATGTATATATTCTTACTTCAGTCAAATCATTTGTCTTTCATGAATGTGTGGAGACTTTGACAAACTAAATTTCATAGATTTGTTATCGATATTACATATTTTATATACTGTATATAAAGATATATTTCAGTGAATTTTCATCGTATTTTAGTCTCTCTTTTTTTAGAGAGAGAAATGATATTGATAGTCTGTTGTATATTCAATTGCTGCGTAGTCTTTTTGTTTCCAAAGAAGTGATATTTGAAATGAAGATAAGTTTGCAGAGTGTATATAAAAACATATTCTTGAGTGACACAAATCCTGTGCCTGAAGTTAGATCAAGATTTTTTAATTTGCTGCATGATAGTTCTTAGAATTAATTTCTATATCTTGCATATATTATAAACATTGCTAAAATCGTTTGCTTGTTTGTTTGTGGCTGTATCATTTAAGCTGTATTGATACTATGTATGTTGCGCTATGTAATGATAAGATATTTGGTCATCTACAATATTCTACTTTCATGTTAGGAGCAGAGACAAATAATATTCAGACTTTTTTTTGTATACACATCAGTTATCCATTTATCCTAAACATGTATTTATACAGCTTACCTCAAATTGTTACTTCCATAATGTGCATACACAGCCAATGATATATTTCATGTCTCCAATTAACTTTCCACCATTTCAAGATCTCTGCAAGATTTTTTATTTATTTTTTTTTTTGTCATTTAAAAGAGAGAACACATAGATGGTATTTTTAGATTCATTAGATAAACACTTTCTCTTGAGTTGCTTTTAAATTGATATATTTCTGTATTCATAAACATATTTCGTCTTCATCTCTCTCATTTTATAGTAATATCCAATGTTGGCCGAATACTTAAAACTAGGGATTACCATGCTGTTTTATACATTGGTTACAAGCTGTATTAAACAACATATTAATTCCTGTGACAAAAGGTGATATTCTATGTAATTATTTGCAGCCAAATCCTTAATTTAAGACCATTAGAAAGTGAACTTAATGTGTTTTGTAAATTTTCAACCCTCTTTTTTTCTATCCCAAGTGGGATTAATATATTCAGAGTAATTTTATATGGTGTATCTTTAGACATATTAATGTTTACAACCTTTAAGAGTTGTGGTAAATGAAATAGACTTGTTGTCTACTTATAAACCAACCTTTTTCCCCCATATTTTAGGGTCAATCTTAATGTAACGTTATGAGGACATGCTGCCAACTTTAAAATGCGATATAATGCATATTCCTGGGAACACAGTGTTTGTCTAAGCACTGCATTTTGCAAAATGATTTCTTCCTAATTTTTGTATTTTATCAAATTAACATTTGCATACTCATGGAGCGCATTCTATTAATATTCATTGTGCATAATTTACAATCCCATGCAACTCATCTAGTGTACAAAGTTAGTTTTTACATTTCAAACTTGCCTTTATTTTGGACAGTCATGTTCATGCAAACAATGCTATATATCCTGCTTGCTAGTTTATAGGTAAATATACATATAGATGCTTTTTTGTTGTTTGTTTATATTGATTTTGGTTGTGACTTTTTGGAAATTGTGATGAATATTCATTATATCGGGCTCACCAAAAGTGCCACGTCATAATGTACCGTGCCCATCTCAGCAGGTGCCCTTTGTATCAGAATGAGTATCTCTTGTGTCTTCATGGGGGAAAAAGTCAAGTTTTAACTACTACTATTTTGAATGATGCTACTAACCTGTGATCAGCAGACAATCTGAAATATATTTTTGAGAACGAAAAAAAAAGACAACCAAACTATTGATTTGTACTATTTTGGATACTGAAGAATGAAAACAAAATTGTGCAATAAAAGATTTAGCATTTGTCAAATGAGAGGTGGTGCAGTGACTGGAATTCTGTGTTTGTGTAGCTTTTATGAGCTAGTATTCTGATTATTTTACCATTTTCATTTATTATTCTGTTTATTGGAGGAGAAAGAGGAGTGGTTTGATTTTAGAGAGAGAGGTAGGGGAGATGGGAGATATGGGAGATAGAAGAAAGAGAAAGGAAGATGGCATATCGGAAGTAATAAAGAGGAGAGAGTAACAATACTTCGATGAGGAGGCAAATTGAAGATGTGCCATTCATTGTGATAACTCTCTAGGTCATGATAGAAAGCTGTTCCAAGCCCACAACATTCATATTTATTTGGGTTCCAGTACCGGCTATTGCTGATTTTTACAAGAAAATAGATTTCCAGATGTTAAGAAGGCGTTATAGAATAACGGCAGATGATAATTCAACAGTTCTCAAAATTATTCAAATTTGTCTGTCTTACAACACCTTTCATTTTCACTGGTGATGTTATGGCAAAGAAAGGGAGGAGATTCAAATAACAGTCGCGAATAAACGAGCAATATAACTCCACCCACCTTGAAGAAGAAGACACTTGAATTGTTGCCTCCTTTGGCAGGAAAGCAAGTAGTTATACTCTTTGAAGGAGGAGGTTTTAAACAGAAGTATCGTTAAAGAAACATTGCTCCGCCCATTCGGCCTTAAATACATGTGACTGGTCGCCTCATTTCTGTTTCAAAATTGGTGCAGCGCATACGAACCGATATTAGGATAGCAGTGGAGTGTGGGCGTGGTCTCGAACATAGGCCCTCAGTCTCAGAGCACAACTAAAGACACAGCATACATAACCCCGCCCACCTGGCGCTAGGGCTAGAGGCACATGACTGGATGTATGTTTCGGTTGAGGCGTAAACCTATTGGAATTCAGCAACCAGATACCGTCGTTACGTATATGTCTGTCTGTTCGGCAGGAGCTTGTTGAAGGATGTATCCTTTTACGGGTTTATTTACAAAACATTTTTTTTTCTGACTTGGCAGATATCGGGAAAGAATTTTTGTTGACCTCAATTCTTTACCACTGTAGTATATTACGAAGTTTATTCATTAAGTTTAGTCCTACTATTTGTAGTATGAATGCAATTTAAATTCACTGAAAGTTTCAATTTATCTTTGAAAAGGTGGAAAACATTTATTATTTAATCGCATATAGGATAATCGTGTTATTTCTTTAGACCATATATAATCATGAACAATAGAACAATTTATTGATTGATTTATTCATTAGAAGACAATCACAATGACTTTCAATAAATCAACCTTATAGACTATTATCGCAAAGGCCTTGTCCATCACCTTTTGAAATGTATGCACATTACAATTTCGTATTAAAGTGCATATTTGAAAAATAAGTTGTATGAGCAACATAGTAGGGTATTACAACTGCCCTTATCAGTGCTTATGTTGATTTCTGGAAGTCTTTGTGATCTTCCTGTAAATCGTAGGGTAAGGAGGCAGTTCATGGTGCATCAGGATAATTCAAGCTGCGTATGTGTTGCTCCAAAGTGTTGTTGTTTTGTTTTATTTTCTTTCTGATTTTTGCTTGATATTCGCAACTTTGCCAAAGCAAACAGGCAAGCTTCGGACTTGCGATTGATTCGAATCAGTAGGGGTCTCGAACTTTTAGGAGTCCTGCATGCCACCGCTTAATGAACAGGATGATTCAGTAAAGGAGCAATAATTTCACATTCGTACAAGAAATTGAACAAACTACTCAGAAAATGAGATGTCGTGCCCTCGTTGATGTCTGAAGCGCTGCAACGATCCGAGAATCTGCAGAGAATGTGTCGATTAGCTGTATATTCTTGTTCCTTGTACAAACGATGCATTCGAAGAAAAAAAAAGGATAGACAATAAATCAGATTAATTCCCCCCCCCCCCCCTCCCTCCCTCCCCATCCTCACGCTGACCCCCGCTCCCTCTCCATGGCTTCATCATACGCTAAATATTGTCCTTCACCGTTCACTCAGACTGATCAGTCACACTGCTAAACCGACAACACACCAATACCAAATGACCAACTCTTAGCCATTCAGGATACAATGTAATTTCGTGCGCGATCTGTTATCGGTTTTGTATCGGTCTTGTTGTGACTGAGGCATGAGTCGTAGACAACATTTTTGTTTGGGCCCAAGTGCCTCTTCGCTTGACTTTATCACTAGACTGTAACGAGGGCTCTACTGAGTGATGCCTCGCATTTAGGAAGCTCGATGGTCTAACATATCAGCCGATGATATGGCAGATGGCCTCATTCAATGTTTAGTGGCGAATCCGATGGGCATGGGGGGGGGGGGGGTACAGGAGAGCGGCAACATTTGCCCCATGATTTAATGCAGCGTTACTCTGCCCATTAACGCTAATAAGTTGTTCTGTTTTCTTTTGTTATATGGATTCTCAGTGGTTCTTGGACATTTGTTGTGATGACCTCCTATTTTCCCTCTTGTCAGATATTTTTTGTGAATACTGCATGGGGAGCGGCAACATTTTTCATGTCCCTGTAAATGTTTTGTTTGGGTTGGTTCATACGACTTACTCCCCTTAAAAAAATGATGACCGACCCTCTTTTATAGATATTTGGCAAATACTTGCTCTGGCCCCTGGGAAAATGTTCCTGGGTCTACTTCTTATGCAAGTGAAGTCTATTTCATTTTGCGTATCGTGAATCAAATGAAAATAGGGAGTGAGGTGGTAGGCCTGCAAAATCCTGTTCCAATCATATTTTGACAATATGTAACTTTAGTCAACGTTTTACTAGTTTCATTCTTTTCTATTACCATGCCTATAATATGTACACTCTAATATCTGCCGCGTCAAATTTGACTCGGAATGGCGTCAGCTGGGAGTCAACTCTATTCCGAGTTAAAGTGACTCAGATTTTGACTCGGGATGGTGTGGCATCAACTGAGAATCAACTAAATTTGAGTCAAAGTAACTCCATTCTGAGTCAAATCTGTGGTACTTTAAATCCGAATAGAGTTGACTCCCAGCTGACTTCATTCCGAGTCATATTTGACTACGCAAAAATAAGAGTATAGATACTATTCATATTTACTTTATTTAGCAATTTCTCTGGATGATCTTGCCAGAGGTTGAGGGAGATTCACCTAAATCTATAATTCCAAAAATTCCTTTAAAAAAAAACAACAAGAAATTCATTTGCGATTTCACGTAGTGATCTGTAGCTTATGTTGATATTTTCCATGATCTGCGTTTATTTTGTCTCGAAAATCTGGGTCTCGCATCCTTCCTGAAGGTATTCCCGGGGGGAGTCTCACCTAGCAAAACAAATCAACCCTTCTCATTTTCATGAAGATATTTGTCTTAATTCAAGATCTCTCCCGCGCCGTGACGTGCTGTTTAAAAGAAAAAATCGAATCTAGATGTTTACTTCGGCCGAGAAATTTCGTTGATTATGGGATGCAAGCTTGGTATATTTCCGATCAGACAGTTAGCGATATTTCAAGGTGACTTACATGATGATGATGATTATGATTTTAGGCAGGAAAAGGGTTAGGGGCTCTCCCCATGTGCAGAATTGAGGGAACATGTATACTAAAAAGTGAAAAGTGAAACCGCGACAGCAACACTGTATCCATGAATTGTAACTTGTATCACGAGGAGCGTTTCATCGAGTGTCTTGTATAAGCTACTGACATCCTTGCATCTAAATGGCTGAGAGCAAATCTGTCAATAAAGATCACTGACAAGACACTCGATGAAACGTCCCCGATCATTTCATCCACGCTCTCTCACCCCCGCCCCTCCACATACTATCCCTCTTTCTTCAAATGCCTCTTTCCCTCCCTCTTCCTCTCTCTCTCTCTCTCTCTCTCTCTGTGACCCCGTATGTGTTTTTCTATTTCTCACCCGCTCTCTCTCTCTCTCCCTCCCCCTCTGTGTCTTTCCATCTCCCCTCTCTCTAATGCTCTCTCTTTCTCTCTTTTTCTCTCTCTCTCTATCTTGCTCTGCCTCTGTTTCTCTGTCTCTTTCTTCCCACACGTGTTTGTCTCTCGCCCCCCTTCACTATCTTTCTAGTTTTTTCCATTTTTTTCCATCTTAACTCCTCTATAGCCTCTAACGAAATAAATAACAAACAGATGGAGTGGTCTACAAAATAATGCTGGTATCGTCAACTGCTTGTGAAAAGGAGTCCATTCATGACCATGTATTTATATTAGGGCCATTGTCCAATGCAATGTGTTCTAAATAATCACAGGCACATAAGTGGTTCTTTCATTAGTTCAAGATTCCTACACAGATCCTCCATAGTTTCGCCATCATGGCCATAGAACAGATTTCCTTACCCCCCCCCCCCCCCCTTCTACCCGTCTGGTGCACATTTTGGGTGGAATTTTTGGAAATTTCACAATAAAAAGACATTTTTATACGCGGGGGGGGGGGGGAGGCAACTGTCCACCCCTGGTGAGTATGGTAAGGCCATGAACTGTTGAAATATTCTTTCATTCAGTGTCAGTCTGTGGAAATTGTAAATGCAATGATAACGGTAATGTTTGCTATAAATGGAATGTGGATGTGTAATAAGCAGGGTAGCTGGAAGGATGATTGTCATTATGCCCCCCTCCTCCTCCTCGGAGTTTGGTACAGTCATGAACTGTTGAATATTCTTTCATTCAGTCTCAATCTTTGAAAATTGCTAATGCAGTATGGATGCAAATGGATGTGTAATAATAAGGATCTCAGGTCTAATCTACGAAGAAACACGAGGTGTACTCAAGGTCAAAGATACCACAAATTGTCATTTCATACAAGCGATTTCTTCTACTGAGTTTTTAATACAACGTACATGTAATATATCCTACTGAAACCGCCGACTATACCATGGGTTATTAGTTACTCCTGAATTCATATCATAATATCACAGAATAAGGGCTGGAAATGAAGGCTAAACCTATGTTACACTCAATCATGTTAATATATATTAAATTGTGGTGGTATTACAGGATAATTGATTATGGAGATAATTGGTTTCATCTTCTAGATACAAAAATTGCTATGTTTCTAATTATCAAAGGAATAACAACTGTTTACATAGTCTTCCAAACTAGATCGATAATTACATAACACAATATTGATGTTCACTTATATGCTATTCATGTTATATTAACAATGGGTACAGCAGTAAAAAACTATATTTATTAAAAAGAAAACATGTAGTGGCCTTCTACCAACAAGCAAAAAGCATTACTCAATAATTCATGAAGCTTTGATAATATCTACTGGACATTTCAGGTACGTTCCATAGCTGGAACCTAAAAAACAGGCAAAAACCTCGAAAAAAGTACCTTGACCTTAGTTGGTAAAGGGGCTGGAAACATAGGCTAGGGAGACATGTGACCTTGGAAACATCATTTTTCCATTAGAAGAGATACAGATGAAGAGAATGATGTGATGTTTGGCAGAAAATATATTATTGGTGGTGCATGAAAAAGAAAATAAAACTTGAAATCGATTTTTGAAAATATTTGAAACAGAAAATCTCCACATTTAATACTATGCAAATTTTATGGCCTAATTTGCATATGAGAATGATAATATAAATGGCTAAAATTTTGCATGTTGATTGCTGATGAGATGAAAATTATATGATAGAAAGCTCAACCAAATTGAGACTATTTTGGTTGAGATAGAGCCCATTTAAAATCTTTAAAAATGGCATACCTCAAGAAAAGGGTCAAAATTTGAAATACATGGATTTTGACATTGATTTAAAGAATGACTTAAAAAACAATGCATTTGAGTTTATTCCTGGAAACATTCGTTTTTCTGACACTAGAGAAACTAACGAACAAACTGATACCCAAGATGGGGGGTCAGAGGGGGGGGGGGGGTGCACGGTAGCCCCCCCCCCCCCCCGGCCCATGGACTATGTCTTGTCAGTGCTCTTTACCGACAACTGTTATAAGCTACTGACATCCTTGCATCTGAATGGCTGAGAGCAAATCCGTCAGTAAAGATCACTGACAAGACACTCGATGAAACGTCCCCGATCATTTCATCCACGCTCTCTCACCCCCGCCCCTCCCTATCCTCAGTCTCTTTCTTCAAATGCCTCTTTCCCTCCCTCTTCCTCTCTCTCTCTCTCTCTCTCTCTCCCTCCCCGTCTGTGCCTTCCATTTCCCCTCTCTCTAATGCTCTCTCTTTCTCTCTCTTTTTTTTTCTCTCTCTTGCTCTGCCTCTGTTTCTCTGTCTCTTTCTTTCCACACGATTTTGTCTCTCGCCCCCTTCACTATCTTTCAGTTTTTTTTTTCCATTTTTTTCATCTTAACTCCTCTATAGCATCTAATGAAATAATAATAAACAGATGGAGTGGTCTACAAAATAATGCTGGTATCGTCAACTGCTTGTGAAAAGGAGTCCATTCATGACCATGTATTTATATTAGGGCCATTGTCCAATGTAATGTGTTCTAAATAATCACAGGCATATAAGTGGTTCTTTCATTAGTTCAAGATTCCGACATAGATCCTCCATAGTTTCGCCATCATGGCCATAGAACAGATTTCCTTACCCCCCCCCCCTCTACCCGTCTGCACTTTCCATAGACACGCCACTGTATTGCTGAATTCTTCTTCTTCTTCTTCTTCTTCTTCTTCTTCTTCTTCTTCTTCTTCTTCTGTAATTTTACTATGGCGTGTTAAACAATCATGTTCTGACAATTTTGAGCTTTACTTGGAATATTCAAACAATATGCAGAGGAAAATATGAATATCACTTTGCACAATCTTCCCCTGACCCCCCCCCCTCTCTCTCTCTCTTCTCTCTCTCTCTCTCTCTTTCTCGCCCTCTCTCATCTCTCTCACTTATCATGCAAGGCACTGTATACTGAATTGAACGAGCGAGCAATGCGACTCAGTAAAAATGTTCGACATATATGTATCTTTTAATATCCATATATTCTGAAAAGCATTGATTTTTCATTATCATTCGGGCGTACTCGGCACAATTTTGTTGCTTCATGAAATTCTACGCCCTATTTCCCAATGTTATATCTTTGAAATATTAATTTTGAAATAATTACTAAAAGAAATGAATAGACTTATTACATTGAAACATGAGCTATTTATTGATTCATATCGATTTAATCTCAAATCGTCACATGAGTATATGATATAGGCAACGTTTGAAAATAATTATAAAGAAATACAAAGAAGTGTTAGATTGAAATACTTAATCACCCTCTAGAAAACTATTTGTCACGCTATGTCTTTGTCTATTAATTAGAAACTAAAACGTTTTATCTTCTTAACTGATTCATATTTTACCTTGCAATACCTGAATAGGTAAACCCCTGGATAAACTATCATACATAATATCATTGCGAATGAAAAACACAAAGAAAAAATCTCACAATCTTGCATTGATTATCGAGCAATAAGAAAGCTAAACTACTTTTCTAAATTATTTGAATTTGAGTTAGTTTTAGTTTGCATGACCTATTAGTGAGCTCCACTCACGTATTGGATATTTTGTATGCAAATGTGTAATGTTAATTGACCCCCAAAGAGATAAAAAGGAGAGGTGCTGAACAATAACTAGAAGAGGCTAGCAATGAGGAAGTCACATTCTTTTAGAATTCAGGTTTGTCAAGTATATTTCAAAGCATTTTTCAGACACAGCTTGTGGGATTTACTTTGACTCAGGTTTGACTGTATGTTCTGCCTAGTAATTTCATTTCCTCTGAATTAAATTGATCTTTCTACTCGTTTCCTTGAGATAAAGTTTGTTCAGCTCACAAGGCTGGATTACAGTAAGTGCTTCTTTCTTTTTTTCTAAGCCTTATGAAATTTTACACCCTATTTTGTTGATATTTTGTTTACATGTTTGTTGTGATTAACTGTATGCTCGGGATCCAGGAAATATAGGGTGCTTCGGATGGCAACACGTTATTCTGAATTAAGTCATGTCGCCTTACGCACACGATAGGAGTCACCATGCACTTCACATTGCTAGATCATGATGATGGCCCTGAAGAACGCTCGACAACAGGTCATGTGGGATGTGCGCCTTGAATTTCGCGACTGGGAATCAAAGTTCGCGTCCCGGGTCATGAATTTCGCGTCACGGGTCACGAATTTCGCGACTGGGACGCAAATTGCGCATCCAATGGCCGCGAAATACACGTCGCACATGACCTGCTGTTGAGTGTACTTCAGGGCCACCATACTACAGTGCGTCCCAAAAAAAACTTTACACTTTTGAAATTGCTGCCAAATAAAAAAATACATGATTCTGGAAGAAAAGGTTTATATGTATGGATAGCTCATGGACTCAACTTTCATATGAGACCAAAAAGGTCGAAAAATAATTCATGCTTGGGTGAGCACTGCTCACTTTTGTAAAGGGTATGAAAATTAGGTTGCGCAGGAATTGCACCTTTCAGTTTGTGAGAGGTGAGTCCTTTGGAGGTTGCAGAATTGAGGGTGATATGATGAGTTCAGATCAGTTGCAATCAGTTTAGGTTTGCTGAGTGAATTTTATGGTTTATTAAATCAAAATTTTATGCATGAGTGAACGGGCATTGCATTCATTATTGTAGCATTTTACCTTTTTTCCTGGTAGACTCAGTGGTGTGTTCATGGGAGTCAGGATTGGGTGAAGGTACATGGTGCAGGGGAGGTGAGATGTAAGGTAGGACTTTGTTGGGTAGATTGGATAAGGGTTAAGAGGACATGCATGCTCCCCCCCCCCCCCCCCCTCTCTCTCTCTCTTTCTCTTCCTGGGTGTGCTTGTGCATATCTTGACAATTCACATCCGTTGGTCTCCTCTCCAAAATATCCCGACCACATTCCCTTATCCCGAATTCTACCTACATTTCCAAAATTGGACTGGGACTGGTATCACCCATTGACACCTGAAGTCAATTGCATTCTATCGGTCAATCAATCAATACCGTAAGTTAGACAATCAACATTTAGGTATCAATCAACTAATCAATGTACCAGTCAATCAATTAATCAATCAAGCATTCAGTCACCATTCAGCTGTTTCAATCAATGAATTATTCAATAAATCAATTATAATTAATCAATAACTCAGTCAATCACTCCATCAAAGTTTATCCAACCAACCAGTCATTTTAGCAGTTGAGTTTCGGACAAGAAAAACGGTACAGTGTAACACAAATTGGTAAAATGAACATGTCAGTCTTTGTTTTCAGTTGATTTTCATTCATGTCAATTTTACAACTGTTTCATCTTGTAAGAGAAAAAAGGGGGAAAATAAATGATAATGGAAACTAAAAATCAAAGTCTGCTAGTTCAATGGTCTTCATGTCCACCTCGTCCTTCGATGCACAGTCTTGCTCTCTTCATGAGGGATAAGGGAGGGTGGTTTGGATATTTTGGAGTGGAGACCAAAGAATGTGAATTGTCAAGATATGCACCAACACACAGGAAGCAAGAGAGGGAGGGAGAGAGGGGGGAGGGGGGGGGGCATACTGTCCTCTTGACCCTTATCCCATCTAGTCAACAAAGTCTTACCCTATCTCACCTCCCCTGCAACATGTACCACTACCCAATCCTGACTCCCATGAACACACCACTGAGTCTACCAGGGAAAGGTACAATGCTACAATAATGAATACAATGCCCGTTCACTCATGCATAAAATTTTGATTTAATAAACCATAAAATTCACTCAACAAACCTAAACTGATTGCAACTGATCATGAATTCTTCATATCACCCTCAATTCTGTAACCTCCAAAGGACTCACCTCTCACAAATTGAAAGGTGCAATTCCTGCGCAACCTAATTTTCATACCCTTTACAAAAGTGAGCAGTGCTCACCCAAGCATGAATTATTTTCGGCCTTTTTGGTCTCATATGAAAGTTGAGTCCATGAGCTATCCGTACATATAAACCTTTTCTTCCAGAATCATGTATTTTTTTTTATTTGGCAGCCATTTCAAAAGTGTAAAGTTTTTTTGGGGACGCACTGTATAATGCTAGGATTCGACCGCGTATCGATTACGGGGTCGCGGAGAAACCTGAGAGACCACTCCTCTCTCTAATTAAAAAAAAAAAAAACGCAGAAGGCTGTTCCCTCCGCCTCCTCCCCAAAAATGAAGGGGAAAAAAAGAAAGAAGTGAAGAAGAAGAAGAAGAAGAAGAAGAAGAAGAAGAAGAAGAAGAAGAAGAAGAAATAGACACCTCTCCCTTGCGTTTTGTAGCGAAATTTGCATTACTCGTATGATCTCTGACCACATAATTCATTAAACCTACTTTTTAATACAGAACTCCTACACGATTATACTAGAATTCGTCGACCGAGGAATTCCTTCTTTTTTTTCAAAGTGAAACTTTTCATTGGAACTGAGAATGTAATTTTCATATCGTTGTGTCACATTAGATTAGAAAATGTTATGCATCCTTTTGATCATTAATCGTCATGAATTCTGTTCTTAGGTTGCTGACCGTCTGAGTCTTCAAAAGCCCTTTATGATCCTGGTCCGCCTAAGAGGGAACAATTGCAAGGATGTATGGTCTTCGCTTTAACTTGTTCATGACGTTGGCAGTTGCGTCAATGATTAATCAAAGAGAGTCTGTTGTCGTTGAGGCAGTAAGATGTCCAGAAAATTACCTCCTGAAGATTGCCTTCTGTATTAAAATGAACTTGAGCTCCGTTCCTGTATTTCTTTTCCCCGATCTTAGACAGCTTTTTCTAGATAGCAATCTTATAACAACGGTCGGAAGTTCTGACTTTTGGTTTTATCCCAAGCTCGAGACTCTTAGTTTAACTAGTAATAACATTTCTCGTATAGATAAGGGTGCCTTTGAGCCCTTGGCGGTCTTGGCAGACCTAAGGTTGGATTATTGTAGTTTGGAGTCATTTTCAGACGATATCATTAGACGATTACCTCCAATGGTATACTTGAGTCTTTCTGGAAATAAACTTCAAAGCATACACTGGACCAGTACCAATAGGCTTTCCATAGTTGACCTGAGTTGTAACAGATTTCGGCAAATTTCAAGGAAAACGTTCATGCTTAACAATTATGTTAAGATTTTAGATCTATCTGAAAACCCACTAAAAGTAATAGAGGCCTCTGCTGTGGCCTCCCTCCATGTTGAATGCATTAAATTAGATAAAACACGCCTTGCAAATTCACAATGGTCCAATTTATTTGGAGGCATCGGACTGTCGTCCGTAAGTGAGTTATCACTAGAACTTGGCTATTTCCACAACGTCGAGCCTGGTTTCTTTGCTCCGCTAACGGGTGTCTCTCGACTTGTATTAAGCTCCAATGACTTTCAAATAGTCGAACCCATCCAATTTAACGGCATGACTTCTCTCCAATCTCTTTTATTGGATAAAAACCAGATAACATCTATCAACAGTCAAGCCGGCACTTGGAATCTCTCAATCACAAACCTGAATTTAGCCGACAATGCGCTAAGAATGATAAAGAATTGTGCATTTCAAGGTTTGACAACTCTTCAAACATTAGATCTAAGTAAAAATTCCAGACTGCAGGTCATTGGCAATGAAACATTTACACATCTTCCGTTTTTCACGACATTGGACCTTTCTTCAACAGATATAACAGGCCCATTTTCTAGTCAGCTTCTTTCCCTTCATACCCTGCTCTATAGAGATGGAAGTGGATATGGCCTTTATGAGTTGATCAGACCTGGCAACCTGGGAAAAGAGACACCCTCTTTGTCAGAATTAGTCTTGGCGAATAATCTAATTGATGAATATTATTTGTTTTACAAAGGAATTTCTTCTTTCTTTGGCTTGCATCATCTTTTGACACTTGATTTATCGGAAAACCATCTGTCAGGCCTATCCGTTGGGGTTTTTGATAATTTAACAAATCTCCAAATACTTAACTTAGAACATTGTTCACTCGAATGGCTTAAGGGCGAGTTGTTCAGAGATCTGGGGAATCTTCTCGAACTAAATCTAGAACACAATTCCTTGGACGCTCTATCCCCTTTGTTATTTGAACATATGAAAAACTTGCAACGCTTGCAGCTTAAAGGGAATCGGTTAACATATCTTGATTCGGATTTGTTCAAACACTGTACAAGTCTTGTAGCTTTAGACATATCCCACAACCTTATAGCTGGTCTTAACAGAAGTACATTCGAACCTTTACAGCTTCTCAGCGAATTCAGAATAGCCTTCAATCCGCTGGTTTGCAGTTGTGATTTGAAGTGGTTTCCTGGTTGGTTGAAAGGGTCAGGAGACAGGTTTATCTACTCCGACGAGGCGATATGCCTCGATGGTCCCGGTACCTTGAAACATTTCAGAGGCAAGAAAATAGTCTACTTTGAACCTGGTGAGGAATGTGATCCAGACATCGTCCTCTACTCTTGCCTGGCCTTGGTAGGTGTGACACTAATCTTTACTCTGGGTTTGATCTACTACCAACGCTGGTGGATCAGATATCGATTGTTCCTCCTCAAGCTCTGCTTCATTGGGTACGAAGAACTACACGATGATGTCCACCGAAGAGAATTCCAATACGATCTCGCTATTATGCATCATGAAGCCGACAATGAGTGGGTCAATGAAAACCTGAGACCAGCCTTGGCGGATCGTGTCCCCGACTTCGATCGAATCGTGTGCGGTGATGAAGAGCTCATGCTTGGTATGTACTACCTTGACGCCGTCCACTACGCTACCGAAGAGAGCTTCAAGACCATTGTCGTGATCAGCCGTGAAGCCCTGCAAGACCAGTGGTTCATCATGAAGTTCCGAACCGTCCTCGATCACGTGAATGATTTGGGTATTGAGAAGATGATTCTCGTCTTCGTGGAGGACATCCCGGGTGACGAGCTCCCTTTTCTCATCAGACTGTTTCTCAGTGATCATAGACGGTATCTGGTATGGCCGGACGATGAGAGAGGGCAGGACTATTTCTGGGAGGAACTGATCAAGGATCTCACCGTCAACATCAGGTGTAATCATTTAGTACCCCCTTGAAAAAAAAAAAACCCTCCAATAGTCAAAGCTTATCATCGACAAGGAGAACTTTCATTTGAAACGACCATTTTTCAAATGTTGTTCTGACTTTTACAAATGAATAAAAATTCAACAGTGATAACGAAGTTGGAGGTGGAGACATGCACATAAAGTATCATCGCCTAATGAAAGTAACTTGACAGAAAATGTGCACTCACTTTTAATAATCAGCATAAACGATTTTGTCATTTGTACATTAAGAAGTGTCCGTTTTGTCTTCATATCACCAAAGCTAACGCCATTGTATCTTATTTTAGTATCATTATCAGACGGGATAGGGGTGCTTTTTATTATCTTTTTTGGATGTCAAGGAGCAATGAATGGAAAATAAAGGTCATTGAATTCTAAAGTATCTCGAGGGTGGAATAATCGAAAATGTCAAAACAAAAGATATCAAGTAAGTCTTCCACGTAATCCTATTTCTCCTTCTCCACTTGTAATATCCTTTCATTTTCTTTTTAACTGATAAGGCTCGCATCCTTGGATCACTTGCAGAAAACTTTTATCTCAATGGTTGACAAAGGGCCATTATGTTACAAGTATGAGTCTGAGTTTGAGTTTGATTTTATTTCCACATATTCAATATGCATGTATAAACAAAAAGACAAACAATACCAGTAGTGGATACTACAGCTGGAAACAATAGTGTAAAAATAATCAGTAGTTTGTTACAAAATTGAACCAAATCAGTTTCAACATTACTGAAAGCAAAAACTGTAAAGCATGTGAAAAAGAAGGGCTTATTGAATAGCGAGGCTTATAATGGTAAGCCCCTCTTGAAAACATAAGATGGTAGAGTAGTTATATCATCAATAATGTAAGACACTGTCATGGATAGGTTTAGAAATAAAGAGGACAATCAGAATGTAGAAGTTCTTTTATCAACTTGCTGATGATTTTTTTTTTTTTTGCTGTTTCGATAGCCCTGTCATTCAGCATTCAGATTTTGGAGCTTTACCTTGACATACATCATCGAAAGGTGATGGCATACAAGAGAGTATTGAAATAGCTCTTCACTGTAAAAACGCTGTTGAAATTGGCGATGTTTAAAATTGTGTTGTTTAAATTTTGAGCAATAATATTTAAAATACATAACCTGTACTGTAAAAATTCGTTGTTAAATGCATCGATGGAATTTCCAATGATATTGTTTAACAGTTTTAAACAGTATCGTTGGAAATTCGCTGGAAAATATTAAACAACAAACTGTTTAAAGTTTAAACAACATTAGTTGTTTAATATAGCTTAAACAATACTTGTTAGAGTGACTGGCTTAAACAGTTGCTTAAGAGTTTTAAACAGTTGTTTAAAATATTGTTTACTGTGTAAGTTTGTTTCTTTAAAGTCTTTCCGATCGCGTTGTCTGTGTTGTTTTGGATGATTATTTTGTTGCTGCTTTCATTGTTGATGATTATTCTTTTGTATATATTTGTCATTTAATAATACTATTCAAATTTTGTTTCACTTTCAGTCATGCACATCTGTTTCTGATATGTATATATATCGAAAAAAATACGAGAGAGATTTGAGAATCTTTGGGATTCTTCACTACAAAGATTTGCTTATTAAAACTTGTATTGTTAAGTCAGGATTAATGTGAATTTCTCTCATTAGAAATTATATACATTGCTTGTATCAATTACATTTCAGCATATGTCGTAATAATTGAGGTCTTCATCACGTTGTAATTCTTATGGAATTATGGCAAATTTTGTATACATGTATATTGATCAGTTATTGTGGATTCAGTCCTTTAGATGTTTACACATTTATTTACTTTTTTTTTTAGTTTACAGAAGGTATTGATATAGGCTCACATATTGTATATAATGATTACTAGTCATGTAGCATCTTAAAAAAAATATTATTGTGTACTTTAGTTCGTAAATTCAAGTGATTGGCTACTGAAGCAATGATTGAATACATTACATTGTCATGGTCTATTTAAGGTCCAATAAAGAAGCTTTTCCATTTTATCTGTTCTTTTGTTATGTATTGTTCTGGTATGAAATTTTGTCTCATCTATTCTTCTGGATTCTTCTAGATTTACTGTTGTCTTTGATTTTTGTCACTTCAGGCATGAGAACAAAAATTATTTCCCAAACGCAGTCAATTTATTCCATAATCAACCAGCTCTATCAGACAGTGTGTACCCCCTCTTGTGGTGCGATACGTATACTTCCGCAATACTTTCCGCAACCCCGGTTTCATTTGAAGAAAGTAGACTGATGACCTCTTTTGAACCTTTGCCGTCGAGAAGATCTACATATCGTGATATACATACATGTACTCTTGCAATTGCTCATCAACAGATCAAGTTTATCATGGCTGTAATCATTACACAGTGTAGCAGTAGCAGTAGCAGACACCCCCCCCCCAAAAAAGGAGGGGTGGGGTAGGAGATGTCATGTTTTCTCTCTCAGTCGTTGAAATCCCTAAGAGAAATAATTAACACCTTACCTCAATATTCTGGTGCCGCCCTTTGCACACTGAAAATTCCTGGCTACGCTCTGATATTCATCAATTAATTTACACTGACCAGCGTGTTGGTCAGCCATATACCCGAGACCTAACTCGAGCTCCAATCACAAACATTTACACGGCTCTATAAGGGTGCCTCTCAGCGTGTTATCGACTTCATGAAAGTGACCCAACACTCGAAATGTATCGAATTGAAACTTTAGGGAGTTTCCGTGGGGAGTCGGTATTTAAGTTTGTCAAAATAAGAAATAGGCGGGGGAGGGGTGCTTTTAAGGTGGGTTAAGAAATTCGGTGTGTGAGGAAGAAAATGAGGAGACAGGATGGAGGTGTAGATATAAAAAGGGTTGAAAAGAAAATGATCGGCATCCCTGCGATGCTGAAGAGATTTAAAAGAAGGTAGAAAGCGTCAACTGAGAGTTAAAAGGGCCTTTACTCTATATTAAAGTATGAGTTAATGCCTTTTTGATTCTCTGCAAACGACAATGAAATAAAAACAAAATGGACAGGTAAAGATAAAATGTGATGCTGGGCAAGTCGTGAAATATGATGCATTGATGAGACGCCCTTCTCGCCCCAAACAAGCATAGTCCTATGTTAAAATCATAGAAAACCTAACAAAATAAAACAAGCGAGAATATTCTCTGAAACATGGACCCTAGGTATTGATTATGACATGTGTCATTTCACTTTCTCCATTCAGATAAGAATGAGTATGGACTCAGTATACATTCAGGAATGCCTCGATTTGTTGTGAGATAGTGTGATTTGTTGTGATGTGAAATATTTCACAATCATTTCTGCTCTTTGTGATCGCCGCATTAGATTTTATTTACCACTCTACTGTAATATCAGTGGGAGCTAGTAATTACAGACTGAGGCTTTAAATATCCCGTTTTTGGCACTTTAAATGAAATATTCGGTAATTTTGAGGTTATTCAATCAAGTCTTTGGTACTCCTCAGGGCACGTTCTTCGTCGAGCTGGTCAGTGGACAATGATTGTTGTATTGCACGATTTTTTTTCTTCAAAAATTAATCATTTTTGGTGCAAGAGTCTTTCAAAATAATGTCACTATTGCAACTCAGCCAAAATAAAATATAACAGTTTCTGTCTTAAGATTATTAGTATCTTTTGTATAACAAACAAGTTATATGCATTTTTATTTCAGTACTCTGTGACTCAAACTTGTAAGAGGAATACTGATACTTTGCAGTGTATGAAGTGCATGGCCGTACCCAGCGGGGGGGGGGGGGGGGGGGGGGGGGGGGGGGGAGTCTTCCTCGAAATTTTGAAACTCACATTTTTTTTACTGAAAATTTTCATAAAATCAACCAAAAGCCCAGGAAAAAAATTCTACGTACGGCCCTGATGAAGTGTTCATACTTATGGATGCTGTTTATAAACTTAAGGGAATAGCTATCAGTCCAGAGATACTGAATACATAGAACTATGATTTAAAGGCGATAATTTCATAATGATTTCAAAGGTGGCATGCTTGGATAAGTTTCCTTCTAATCTTTTACCTCACGTTTGTAGTGAAGTAATCCTTTCTTTTCCCCTGTTTTCGTTTTTTTCGGTTTTGTTTTTGTTTTTGTTTTTGTTTTTTTTTATTTTTGGGGACCCTTATCAGCAGTGTTGCTGTCTCGTCGTCGAGTAAAAGACAGAACAACATATTCGCTAGACCCAGGCAATTACAAGTTGAAACTGTATCAATTTTCATCTTTTCTACCCCAAGGCGTTGTGAGATCGTGGGGTGAAACCAAAGTTCCTTTCCGGACTCTCAATTAATAGGCTCCAACGCCACCAGGGGAAAACATTAATGAGAGAAAATACTCCCAAATCGAGCGATATCAAAATAAGTAATGAAAACCTGTGCAACCTTCAGCAGTGATTATCAAAATATTTGGAAAAGAAACAGAATCTCTTTGAAGTAATGAGAGGGGTCAAACATTGGACTACGCTAGGTGAATATCGACAGCAGATGACTTTTACGTTCGGTTTAAGTTTAAGTCGGCACGAAGAAAACTTTTTTTTTGCGGGGGAGGGGTGTTAAATAATTCTTTGATAGATTTTTATCTTCTTAATATTGATTCTCATACAGTAATGACTTTTTACAATTTCACCCCATGTTATAATAATGCCATGATCAACAAATGCTGATGTAGATGTAATGTACAATTCTTTGTAGTGAAGGATCTTGGAATTGAATATGTTTTTATCTGTCTTGAAGCAGTGCACTGTTATTTCGCTCACCTGAAAGGAGTGCATTGTTCTGAAGGCAATTAACGAAATGTTTTGAATAAAGAACACAAAGAAAATCTGCTTTTGCTTTATAGATTAATCCACGAAATCCAGAATTAGGTAGGGCATTTTTGCTCTGTTGTCATTTTGCTTGTTTTTGTTTCTGTAATCGCTTCAAACTTTGGTTAGGTCACCCCGATTATTTTTAAATTCCATGTGCGGACCTACATGATTTATTCACAAAGAAGGCGAGTTTCTTCTCCCCATCCCACCCCCACACAAAAAAATATCGAGATAGAACAACCCTCTTCTTGATTTTCGGAGCCCCCAAATGTTGAAATATAGTTCACAAACTGACTACCCTCCCATTTCCCCTGGTCGCCTTGTCACTTCTCTGACCTTCGAATGCTTCTTTTTTACTATTGATTTTACCATTTTCCATCTTAGGTTAAGTTAAAGCCTTAGTTCTGATCCGGAAAAAGCGTCCATTTTATAATAACATTCTGTATGTGTTCACAGTATGCAGTTTCCTGAGGAAATCCAAAGAACGGCAATCCCTCAGCAACCTTCCCCTTGCGAGAGAAATGCAAAACAATCTTGAGAATTGAATACGTCTTGAAAGACAGTGCCCACCTGTTGGTGTATTTAAAAATTAAAAAAAAAAATTAAAAAAACAGAAAAGGTTTTTATTTTTTTCTTCTCCTGCTGTGGATATTTATGCAAATGAAAGAAAAGAGTTGCATAGTTTGGTGAGTTCAGACAACTCTATATAGGATTTTACTGTTTTGACGTTTTCGATTTCTGATTCATTAATTTAGTTTTAATTCTTAAGTCAATCAAAGATACCCATTGTATCTATATATCAAAACTGTCTGCACACTATGGGAGGCATGCGAAAGAACGAAACCATGGAGCATGGATGGAGCCTAGGCCCTGTAACATAAAAAATACAATCAGTATTACGATTGATATCAATCGTAAATCCAGGGAAATATAACGATGATAACACTTTCCCTGGTAAGTCTATGGCAAACCATGTAATAAAGAGTTACAATTTATTGATCGTAAGATTGATTGTATCTCTTTATGTTACGCCCCAGAAGTAGTATGATTCAGCAAATGATTGGAGCTACAAGAAGGATTGTTACCCTTGACATAAGATATTATGTAACAAAGCAAAAACATCCACCTATTGCAGCTATACACTGCAATCTATAAATGTTTTTTGTTTTTTGTTTTTTGTTTTTGAAAACGGTGTAGCGGTATATTCGCTCTAAATGTGTTAAGTCAACATCGGAAAAAGGTTCGTGGGTATATTCGAGTCTCATGATCCGGAAAGAGCAGGTTTAGGCTCCTTGAATTTGTTTTGGGATTTTATTGTTTATTATTGAGGTAGGCCGCCATTTCCTTCAATGCGTTCCCACCCCACCCAATTGTCTGTTGATCTGTAACAGATTAACAGGTAGCGCTGCTACCTGCCATACCATATGGCTAGTTCATCACGTGCATCGCGATAACCATAACGCATGTCATCCATGTGCGCCTTATATTCAATTCGATTTTAGATAACTAAAACAAACTAATATATTTTTCTATGAATGCTATCATAAAAACCGACAAGTAAGGATTGGCCTTGAGAGTGATACGACAATTATATTGCAATATGTAGTTTGAATAATTTTATCAGTCATTGTGTGCTCATGAAGGGCAAGTTGGGCATGGTAGTGTGGGGGGGGGGGGGGGGCTAGTTTAAAGATTAAAGGGACGTTGACCTATAGACCAATTTCACCTCCGGTTTATGTATTTGGCCCTCTATCGGTGACGCCATTGCTGCGGTGGGCAAGCGCGCTGACCGCGATTGGCTCTGTGTACAAAATGAATGTAAGATATGAGATATGCCCTAATATTGTTCCATTTACTTTATTCTAGATCAATAAAGCATGGATACATGGGTACATGAGGTAAGACAATGGCCATATCCACCGGCGTAAATCCACTCTGAGGAGTGGGGGGGGGGGGGATGATTGACTTTTTTGACGATTTTTTTTTCTGTCGATCTCACACTTAAGTATAAGCACACACCCTCACTGACCCCACAGACCCCCCTACACACATTTTAATATTTATTTTGCGAGCGAGCGAAGCGAGCGAGCCAAAAATAACCACTTTTTTGTTTTCAATCGCATTTTCAAATAGAAATTCTAAAATATGATGGTTGTTTATGACAGATATTCAAAGATTTTACTAACGGATTAATTAAAATATATTTTCTTTCTTAAAAAGTGGGGGGGATATTTGTACACGCCATCCCCCCCCCCTCTCCAAAAAGTGGGGGGGGGGGGGATATATCCCCCCCCATCCCCCCGGGATTTACGCCAATGGCCATATCTGACAGATGAAGGTATGATGTTTTTTGTACTTTCGTTAGTTTTTCAACTTAGTTTTGTCAGTATAAGTTCAATTGCAGCATAGAAGCCGTAGTAAACGGGAGCCCTAAATCTTACCCTGTTTACAAAGTCATGTTTTCTCTCATTAAATTTTACGCCATAGTACATAATGATAATGTTTCTTGACTTCAAAGTCCTTTCTGTTGATGTTTTTACCCACTGGCGACGAATTCCTTCACATTGCTTACGGAAACCTGTGTAGGGAGTACGGCTTCTCACACAAACAGGCTTCATGAGTCAAAAGCGAGTGAATTTCGCACTCAGTTAGCTTCCAATTTTTAAACTTTCTCTAATTCTCGTGGCATTTGTGCACCGCACAGCTGTGACCTGAAATTCCCTGATAATTTCTCATTGCAAATATTAAAATAAAACTGCATATACTGGTCAAAATAGACAAAAAATCGAACGAATGTACATAACACGCTATTGACTTGTGTACTATAAAAGTTGGAGCGCCCACCGCAGTATGTCGAACTGTGTCGAACAGTCTGCTGCCCTCTTGCGTTGTGAAATTGGTCTATACCTATCCATCGTTTGCCTCATTTGCCTAAAAGCACTTACTTTCAAAATATCTCCCCAACCCCATTTTCTCCCTCAGTGTTCTATTTTCATAAGTAACTATTTTCGCGTCTATACATGCGTTTTTCTCGTATGCTTGGTAACAGGTGCGAGACACAACAAGCTCGAGTTTAAGCAGATCTAAATTAAGTATGACATCAAGGAGGGGTAAATCAGTTAACCAAACTATGATTTCCCTTCACTATTTTCCCGGAAGCCAAGTGAAGGGAGAACGTATCTGGCGCTCTGGTATGCCATGTTGTTTGTGAATTTCTTGACCTTATAATCTTTTTTGAGAGATTTTCTGTGTCACTCAGAAATTTCTTGTTGCAGGGTCCCTCTTTTTCGTCTCCTGCAGAAGGGTTACAAGGGCAAAGAAAACAAATATAGAGCTTTCGTAGTCATGGTAGTCAGGTTTTAAACACTAGTGTCTTAATTTTAAGGAAAGACATTAATCTACATTTGCCTCTCTCCACTCAGGTGGGTACACTGCAAAAGCGATGGTGTTAAATAAACACCACTGGTGTTTATATAGGACAACACCACCATCAGAGTTGTTCTATATAAACACCAGTGGTATTAATTTAACACGAATTTAACACCACCGTTTTTGCAGTGTACCCTGTCGGATGTGGAAGTCTTTGTGGTTTATATAGAATTGTGAGCATTTCAAAAGGCTCTTGGCTATCGCATGCTCCCTAGGAAGTGGAGAAGGTGCACGTGAGTGTTTCGTTACAGCCATATTAAATATTTCACTCCTTTAAGTATATTCCAAGCGAGATATCAAGCTTACGAATACTAAAGAACTATAAATGATATTGTGCATATAATATTCATGCGTATACCATCTCTATTCCAATGGTATTGACCAATGCTGATTTATTTTTGTGGTATGAGTAAGTATGACTAACAAAGTTATCTGTTTGTACGGATATTTGGGACTTTTATATTTGAAATGATTAATTTCGTATGTCAATAAACTCTTTGCTACATGCTAACATTTTAAAGGTAACTCAGAACTAGATCAGTTTATTAGCACCGCGTAACTTTATTGAAAAAAAAAATGATACAAGTCCATAACAAATTACTGCTGTGATTCTTCAATATGTCTATACCTGTCTTCACTACTGAAAGGAAAGATGAAGATCTGGCCAATGACCAGTGGCAGACAGTGCATGGATCCAGATAAGGGAGGAGATGTCATCGTTATCATGCGGAAGGGGGGGGGGGGGAGGGCGGTAAGGACTCTTGCTCGATGGATGACATGCTTATTGTCAAGATCATTAATTGGTCGTTGGCAATAGGAGGGAAGCCTCTCCTTTTTTATTATTACAATTCCTTTCTCCTGTTTTTCTCTCTTTTCCGGCTTCCTTCTTCTTTTCCTTCTCTTTCTTTTGTACCATTATAGCCTTTTAAACTAGGCCATTGCTCATGACTTCAACATATGATAAGCTATATGTATGTTTGTTGGGTCGATGTATTTGAATTTGTGACTAATAATTTTCACCGTCTGATAAAATGAAGATGTAGATGATAATTGATATTAAGATGTCAAGTCGAAGAAAGGGCTTCTATCTGCCTTACCACGCCTTGCTCTTAGTGAGATATTAGTTTTCTAATAGGGAGAAGGGCGTTAAGTCAAAGTGTATGATTTAACGTCCTTCTGGTTTTCAGTACACCTCTCAAGTTTGGGTCACTGGCGTACTGATGGGGGAGGGGGGGCTTAGGGGGCAGTTCAAATAAAATTCGAACGTAATTTATCTCTAATGCGATACCGGTGATTTACAAGTAATGCTGAAATGACACGATTTGCCAGGTTTTTTCTTCACTTTTTTGTAACTTGTACTCCCCCCTCCCCATTTTTTTCTCATTACACCACTGGTTTGGATGGTAGGCCTAGTAGGTGGGGAGGCTGCTTTTGTGCTTGTTTCCTTTTTGTTTATTTGGTTTATTTGGTATTAAATTGCCTTTTTTTATTCCATGTGACCTAGATGTTTTCAAGATAAACATGGACATTGTTTCAGCCCGCTGTTATACTGAAATCATTTTCATGTTTATGAACCTCGTTTCCATATAAGGTGCACTGGGAAGCTGCTGCAAACATTGTTTTAGTCCAGTTCGTTTTTTAGCTTTTTTATTGATAAAGTTCAAGCAAATTTTCACGGCAGTAAAATTTCTGTTTACGTTATTCAGTCGTCATATTATAACCATTAAAGGCATATCCTTATCAATACTGTACAAAATTTATGATGCCTCGCCGAATTTTTAATTTAAAACCTGAACATCACGTTTTTCAAAGAAGAGTTAACTTCTCACAATTCAAGCACGTCTTTGGGATTCGTGCCAAAGCATTTCATGATTTTGACTCAACTAGATTTTCAGGAGGAGGGTCCTTTTATTGATAATATTGAAGAACGAATATTCTAAAGTATTCAGATACCTCTATTTCCTTATTTTAGGTAACACCACTTATACACTTTATTGAAATGTTAAGTGTAATGCTATCATGCTATGCAACTCTACTTGTTATTTTTAAGTTTCAGTTTTCCCTAGTACCTTCTTTCTATTATTTTTGTTGGAAATGGAAATGAATGAAATGAATGAAAACAAAATGAAATGCATCTTTCAAAGAGCTCTGGAGAATGAGTGATTTTTTCCCAAATTATTTTTTATCATAGCACAATGAAGCTTCCTACTCTACCTACAGCAGAGGTCGGTATGATTTACTGTTGGTAATCTTTGTGATAAATTTTACGATGGTTATGAATGCCACTTCTAATATCAACAACGTATAAAGTAATGAGGGTTTAAATCATCAGAAATATACCCCTTCAACAAAGTCCACTGGCTTAACATGAAAACTGAACAAAGTCTTGAGAAAGAGAAAGAAAGAGAGAGAGAGAGAGAGAGAGAGGGGGGGGGGGGGGGGACAGAGAGAAGTACCAAAGCACGTTTGAAAGATATGGAAGTAAGTTAACTTTGATATCAGAGTCACGTTTTCTGTATAAATGGTCCATAAAATCCAATTTCAATACTTTGCATGAACAAATAAAGCAAGTATCCATCAAAGGCAACAAGAAGTTGGCAGTTCTATCCGCCAATAATTATTTTGGTGAAAGAAGGAATGACGGAATATCCGAAAACAATAAATACTGCCTGAATCAATCATTTCGTAATTCCACCATGATCATAACGATTTCATGTTATACCAAAATCAATAGGAATTGCTATGATACTTAAACATCATTAGTGATTACCTACCGGCTTCCCTTGACTATAACACTTGCATGTAACTTACAACTCCGTGAAACATGAGTGAAATATTTTAACGTGAAAAAAATATAATAGTGAACTTTGAAAATGGGCATTTTACGGCTAAACCTGAGAGGTGCATGGGTAAGTACGTGATTTTCAAAACCATAACTCGCTTGGCTGACCTTTTTTCTCAACTCTCTTAGCTCAGGACGTGCAAAAAAGGAGGTGGAGAGGGAAAGATCGCAAAGTAAAAAGAAGAAAATCTTGGACGAGAGGAGGAAAGGATGATGGGGGGGGGGGGGGGAGACAATGGAGAACAGGGAAAAGGACGGTATGAAATGCGGAAATGAATGCAAAATGAGATGACACGAAAGGGATATGAAGAAGAGGAAAGAAAGAGGGGTATATTATTACAGCAAAAAATAAGAGAGGAATAATTTGGCGAAGGAAATTTTGAATCAATAGCTTTGTTATGGAAAGGGGGTCGAAAAAGGAAAATACTGCGAGTAAAAGAAAGGTAAGCTTTAGTGAAGAAGAAGAAGAAGAAGAAGAAGAAGAAGAAGAAGAAGAAGAAGAAGAAAAAGAGTTTAAAATTAAGTAAAAGTATAGTTATATTTGAATAAACAGGTGCGAAGTTTTATTTTATCAAAAATTTCTTTTTTGGAAAAGGATGAAATTAAATTGGACCAGCAATGCTTATTTAAGGTAAAAATGCTATCCATCGATATTCTGTGGGATAAATTTGATTCACGAGAGGAGAAAAATATCATAACAAAAGTGCAGAAGGAGGGCGAGAAGAGGGGCATGACAAAAGAGAAGAGGAGAATAAGTAGATAATGGGGAGGAAAAGGAAAGAGATAGATAGATAGAGAGAGAGAGAGAGAGAGAGAGAGATGGCCAGACATTTTAGAAGACACCTCTCAACTTCTATAACCGATAAACTTGAAAAGACATCTTGAGATATGACCGTGGTAATAGGATACATGGTTTGTTTCTCACTTATCACCCACGTTTTAAACCAGGATATGGGGGGCCTTTTTGTTTATTTACTGTGGACGATTATTAGCGGGTCAAGTTTGACAGGTATCACCAATGTTTTATCAGACTCTTGACCTCTAACTGAGATTAAACGGTAGAGGTAGAAAGTGCTTCATACTGAGCATGCTGAGTGCGCGTCTCTCCATTTATGGAAGGACATGTTATCATCCCCGCACGAATGGAGAGACTGGGATGAAAATTTAGCTGAATGCTGATAGATGTAACAATATGAAATATTATCTTTTCAACCATTTTATTTTGTAATTATTCATACGACAATCTTAAGGTTATATTGAAAGTGCGCTTGTGTCATGGGGGCACGTGGGTGCGATGCGAGGGAACAGAGCAACCGATCATGGGAAGGTGTAGGAGTATAGGTCGTATCATGGTGATATTTTTGCTCGTTTTCCTCCGTTCTCCTCTTCTCCTTGTTAGGGGCTGCTGTTCTGCTGATGACAATTCATACTTTTGATTTGTAAACTAAAAGGATACCATTGCACAAAAATAGAGTAATTAGAAAAACTTGAAAGCATGTCGCAAAAAGTAAAACTAGAATCATTAGATTAATTCCATCGTTATCAATTTTATCTTCACATTAGCTCTTACATCCATCTCTAACATGGCCTATGCCCTAGTGAGTATATCCGGCATCAAAAACAGTTTACAGTCGTCTGTACGTTTCTGTCAGACTTCTTCATGAATATTTCATATTCGATGTACATGCATATATATATGCATTAAACAAAAAGGTATATCCTCTCTCATTAAACCCCCTCAATGTTGGATAAATCATTTTGCTTTTTTACCCTCTTTAGTAGTGAATACAGACTCTCTTCAGTGTAGGCTCCACTGAATATTCTTTAGATAAGCCGTTGCTCTCCCACATTTCTATAATGCCTTTGAATAGAAGTAGACGTGAAACATCAGGAGACAAAATACAAGGAAACAAATCTGATTTCGTTACGAACTCAAAGTTCAAACGCCGGGCTGATGTTGTAGGTGGATGAACATTTTAAAGAGAGGATTGCGTTTTGGTAAACAGGTAACGGTGAAAATATTCTGATATTTCACATTCATTTTCTTATATCATTGTTGAAGAGTAGCATACTAGTAGTATACATTTCTCATGAAATGAATTCCTCTTTAAATGTCCTATATTCGCGATGAGATCGACTAGAAATGGCTAGAATAACTTTCATGCTGCTTGTGTTTAGTCCCATGTACCCATTTCTGTGAGGCAGTGCTTATCACTGACTCTGATTTTTCAAAGAGATTTCTTTTCATTTTGATGAATTTTAAAGATATCTAAATTATACCCTGATTTTGATGTGAAACATACGCCTTATGTATCTTTCTCAGTATTTTTTCTCTTGACTAGATCTCAACTTAAACTGCAAAGGAGAAATCACATGAGCATTTTAAAATGCTAGCATGACGGTGGTACTTTTGCCATCTAACGACTAACCACAAGTACGTTACCACTTGTAATTATCAAAAAACTAAACGACGTCTGGAGGAATGATAAATAAGAGCACAGGTTCTGCCTTGAAGATTTCCAGGGACGATAATCTAGGTTTGAGAATGGGCGGGTACAGGGAGGCAGTTACCCCTTATTACCAGATTATTTTTTTTTCTGGTATCTAACCGCTAATTCATTTAGGAAGAATGGCACGATGGTGCAGTTTACTTCAAAGTTTGAACTTTTGCTTTTATAGACCAATTTCACCTCTGGTTTATGTATTTGGCCCTCTATTGGCGACGCCATTGCTGCGGTGGGCAAGCGCGCTGACCGCGATTGGCTCTGTGTACAAAATGAATGTAAGATGTGAGATATGCCCCGATATTGTTCCATTTACTTTATTCTAGATCAATAAAATAAAGCATGGATACATGGGTAGATGAGGTAAGACAATGGTCATATCTGACGGATGAAGGTATGATGTATTTTTGTACTTTCGATGGTTTTTCAACTTAGTTTTGTCAGTAAAAGTTCGATTGCAGCATAGAAGCCGTAGTAAACGGGAGCCCTAAATCTTACCCTGTTTACAAAGTCATGTTTTCACTCATTAAATTTTACGCCAAAGTACATAATGATAATGTTTCTTGACTTCAAAGTCCTTTCTGTTGATGTTTTTACCCACTGGCGACGAATTCCTTCACATTGCTTACGGAAACCTGTGTAGGGAGTACGGCTTCTCACACAAACAGGCTTCATGGGTCAAAAGCGAGTGAATTTCGCACTCAGTTAGCTTCCAATTTTTAAACTTTTTCTCATTCTTGAGGCATTTGAGCACCGCACACCTGCGACCTGAACTTCCCTGATAATTTCTCATTGCAAATATTAAAATAAATCTGCATATACTGGTCAAAATAGACAAAAAATCGAACGAATGTACATAACGCGCTATTGACTTGTGTACTATAAAAGTTGGAGCGCCCACCGCAGTATGTCGAACTGTGGTCGAACAGTCTGCTGCCCTCTTGCGTTGTGAAATTGGTCTATATGCAAGACATGAGCTCTGCAACTTTGTTCAATTGTCTAGGCTTACAAATTTTGTCAAACTTCAATGTTCGCTGTTGAATAAGGAACCTCTCCTGCAAGTATATCTATCCACTTGAAAACATGCCTCTTGTTGTCAACTCCTATGGTCGTCATAAGTAAGTAGAAAGACATCACATGCCAGATATAGACTTTTGATTATCCTTTTCTGTACCTCCTTCCCCGTGTTTCAACGGCTGTTACATCTACGTAGTGTCAAAAATTGCGTGTTGTGAAGAAATACTTGGCTGAAAATAAAGGCGGCAAAATGTCACGACCTCCAAACTGACGACAATAGGGCACTCGTTAATTAGTTGACACGGTTAAAGAATCCTAGATTTATACTTGGCGATTATATAGTTCTAATTATACATGGTGAGATGGTAACAAACACAATTACATGACGTGAATATCTCTTGTTTTATAATATTCTTTGGCTTTGAAACAAAGCCACCAGAACAAGCCTTTTCTTAGATTTTTAGCTGCACATCAAAATGATCCTTCTTGTAAAAGTCGATTTTCAGGTGCAGAAACTTGGCAGTCTCATGTGTTGTAAAAGAAATTCCAATAACCCTCTTTTTTCTCTCCTGAATGTGTATGAATAACCAATATTGGAAACAAATTTTCAATACAACAGTCACGTCCATCAACGTATAAACACATTTTTCATTTCTATTCAGTTCATTTCTTTCATGTATATTGATTGAGGCCTTCATCAACCGGCCCAACAATAAATGAAAACAAAATTGACTAATCAAAACCTAGCATACGTATTCTTAAAGGTAATTTAATGAAATAAAGGTGAAACATTCCTCTACCCCCCCCCCCTCTCTCTCTATCTCTCTCTCTCTCTCTCATCTTTTCTACTTCACTTGCTTTATCACTTTCAGATTCACTTACACAAAGCATATGAATGGGAAATTATCCATTGGAACGGTTTCCAAACTAACTCGAAAAAAAAATCCTGAAACATTCAGCATGATATTAAAAGATAACAACAAAAACAACGATTGCCGCCGGACAAAATCTTATGAGTAAGCTAGTTAAAATGGCTGAAAGGTTGGGTAGATCACGTGCCTTACGATACTTCTTTCAACAAGGCCCGTGAACCCGGAAATGTAAATGTCGACTAGGCTATTTGACCCGGAACCGATTCGCGACATGATAAGTGGGTAACAAGAGGTGTACATGTAACACTCTGCCGGAATCAAGCAATAATAACGTTTACGAATATCTGCGACATTATAAATAATTCATGAAAAGCTCAAGAAAAAACGACCCTTACATCCCTGATGTCTGTGTCGTTAGTCTGTATAAATTCCGTTTCTTTTTCGTCGTTATATATTTCTTTTATTTTAGTTTATTTTCGAGTTTTAAAGACACGGTTTTCTACTATTTTCCACTCTCAAAACGAACACAAAGGATTTGAAATCTACTCTTCTTTCTACTCTAGTATCTTCTCCCTGTCCGGAGGTTGATTGCAACATTTATTCCATACTCTGAGAAAACGTAATTATTAAGGACCACCTCATTTTGGATGGAAAAAGATGCCAAAAAGAGTGGAACCCACTCCTCACTATAGTGGAATCCACTCCAAGCAGTGATTTGAATTAATTATTTGAGAGTATATATTCAACCTTTTGGGGTGTGAATTTTGTCTTCAAAATGAAGTGGTCATTTCCTCGAAGACACAACAACAGGAAAACTCGGACATCGTTCTACGGTATAACTTCCTTTGTTAAAACTTAGGACCAGAGGAATGGTTTAAATTTTAGCAGATCAAGGGTTAAAAGAGTGTATTCCACTCCATCTTTGCAGAGCAGATGTATACAAATATTTAATTCAGCCAGTGATGATGGCAATATCCCTTATATAATTCAATTAGGAAGAGTGTTATATGAAAAGGAGTGAAGTTAGGAAGTTTTGGACGCAGGGGACCTTGACCACCCCTAGGGGCCTGGGGTTTGTTTGGTTGGACAGAGCTGAATCATCTTAGCGTGAAGATTGATATGGAACTGTCACGTATGAAAGTCATGACTGAATGTGAGGCAACAGACACAGTGGCGTATCCAGAAATTTTGAATTGAGAGGGGCGGCATCCTCTCCTATACTAGAAGATAAATCTTAGTGACCTGGGGGTCCATTTTTTTTTGGGGGGGGGAGTGGGGTATCGGACAGGGCTTATTCATCATAGCGTGAAAATTGATGTAGAAAGTGAGTGTGTGGCAACGGGAACAGGGGCGTATCCGATGATTTTTATAGGGGGGGGGGGTGGATTCCTCCAATGTAAATAAAAATGACCATTCCTTGAGGTCTTTGCCTCCTTCCATGAAGGTGTTTCAAACTCACTAAAACAAGCCAAAGTCACTCTTCATCATAATGATAACCATAACCAAATGATACTTACAAGTCTAGTCTACATGATACAAGTGAAAATCTAAAAGGTACTTTTGTTGTTTTGTTAGGTAATATAACTTTATTATCTATACTTGGAACTCAATAATACAGAAAACTCTTATCGTTGACGTGCCTTGTACTCAATGTGACGTCACGTGATTGCAGGGCGACTGATAACTGTTCTTGTTTCAAGGCCCTATATCGACCTCATTTCTATACTTACCCCGTTTTACATCACTGTTCACGGGGTCCCCATGGGTGTTTGAGACATGACAGAAGAAGGAGGGGAGGAAAGGGGTTTCGAGAGCAATATTTTGAGTGATGTTCCGTTCCCCTGAGTGTGATCTCGTTTGACCCCTCCCTCCTCTACACTATTACAGGTATGCACGTATAGGGGTCATTCACACTCGTATTCGAAAGCAGTGGTGTGGGGGCACGACGTAGTGGGGGTGGGGCGGCACCGGTCTAGATATAATTATGAAATGTGAGATAACAAGGCCATTATTTAAGGGAAGGATGGGAGGGGTATACCATCTAGATTACCCTTCTCTCTCTCTTTAAAACCCACTTGCTACCCTTTCGAGGGAGATGGAGCATAAATTATGATGCCGTATCTATGCCCCTGCGGAGAAGTATTAGTAGTCGATGAAAAGAGGAAAAGAAAAAATTGTCTTGACGTGGATGAAATAAAATGAATAAAATATTTAAAATCTTATTCAAAGATTTACTCGATACCGGTATAACTAAAAAGGTCAAATAGAGCTTTAAAATATGTTTCACTGTTTTAAAATTATTTTAATGCACATCTCCTCTTGCAACATAAGTCAGAAAAAATCACCTGAAGAAAATTCGTTCCTCTTGCCAGAATGAAAATGAGTATCCATCTGAGACTAAAATCTTAAATTAGTTTATATCTTACTTTGTCGTTTGTTGTATTTAGAATCAGCTTTAATCAAGCCATCTTTTGAATATTACTTTGAAAATACAATTTCAAAAATGGTGTAGAGCATACTAAATAACCTACATATCAGTAAAGGTGACGTCATCGGTTCTGCGTTGAGCTTTGCTTTGGTATCGCGTTTCGCTGTCCCCTTCACGCCATTCCCTTTTGCAGGTCAGGCACCCATTATAGAGGTGTGGAAATGGATAATGCCCCCTCCCTATAACCATCAGTAACCCCTATGTATATCTTTGATATTGACCTCAGCGAATCCTGGTTCTGTCTATTCATTATTCAGTTTTTTGTGTAGAATATAACCTAATCAAGAGGAAATAATAGCAAATTCACAACGCAGAAATAAATATTAAGAGATAAATGAGAAATAAATAAAGAGATGGAAAGTGCAATGAAGAAAGGAGAGAGGGAGAGAGAGAGAGAGAGAGAGAGAGAGGGAGGGGGAGAGAGAGATGAGGGGGGGGCGGAAAGGTGGTGTATTTATGAATTTCCACCGGGGGAGCATCCATACTCTAGGGGCCTCACAAGCCTTGGGACTACTACATGTTGAATCACTTTTCTGGGCCTTTTAGAAGGATACGTAGCGAGAGTGAGAGAGGGAGGGGGAGGGTGAGAAAGATAGAGAGGGAGAGAGGGAAAGAGCGTGAGAGAGAGAGAGAGAGAGAGAGAGAGAGAGACGGAGAGAGAGAGATGACGAGGGTGGATGGGGAAGACAAACTGAAACAGATCAGATACAGAGATTGACATGGACCAGGGGATAGCAGATAGGCCACTTCGAACGTACAATGACAAAATGAAAAGAAGAAGAAAAAAATATTAATTGGTCCCACAGAGGTTACAGCTATTAATCATGATTTCTACTTTGACCTAATGATGTGACGAATGATAATTTCAATAATAATTTGGTGAAAACGGAAGAGGGAAAGCTTCGAAGAGGTCGACGACGGACGACGTTGTGCAGCTTTATGGTTTTCATCAAAATCGGCTAAAAGGTTTAAATACCTCTAAAGGTAAAATATGGAATGATAAAGACGTAATAAATTGTAATCATTTTCAATGGAATTGAATTTTATACTTTGTGATCATCTTTGTACCACCAATTTGAATATGCATATCATGAACGCAAAACCCTTTAAGAAGGCAAATGCAGTAGAACGTGGTGGTAGATTACCTTTCATCATTATGATTTAAATTGAGAATGATCCTACATGAATGGAATGGAATCAATAAACATTTCATGTTGTAGCAAATGCGTTTGTTTACATGCCCCCCCCCCCCCCCCTTGAGAAACGATCGCGACTCCTACAGGGTCTACATTGCCCTAACGGCAATAATGAAGTGGTTTAGAAGTTTTGTTATTGTAATTTGGAAATGACCTGGGCCTTTGTATCTTCTCCTTTTTTGTGCAAGTTTTGACTCAATAAAGTGATATTTAAAAAAAAAAATCACGGAATTCAAAAGTATTACAATTTCAGTAAGGACAACAACACATACTTTGGTGTTGTTTATTGCAAGTGGCAGGACCAACCTTTCACTTGAACTTGAATTGGACCGTGGGTCGATGGTTAGCCTCCGGGCCCGTGACCCGGTAATGAGGTCTCGACGTCCTGTAGGGATTTATAGCTGCATGATGCTACTAAACGCTTCGAGCCATTTATGATAGGTTAAAGGCACTTTAAAACAAACGTCACTCTGTCCAAAACTAGATGTCTTCCGAATTATTCAAAGCTCAGCTATGAGCCAGTTTTCTACATCATTCGCTATGAATATAAGCAAACAATATACCTAATGCAGAAAATAATATTTGCATTTCAGTTTCTCCTTTATTCAAATTATAGGATGAAAATTTTGACACAATCTTCATAATCTGACTGTTCTTATTTTCGGTCTCTAATTTCCCTCTCATAACAAAGATTATGATTTTTAAGCGACCATGGAAACACGTAGAGGTTTCCAAAAATTATACCCATAAGAATTTGTATGCGGGGGGGGGGGGGTAGGAGGCCTGATTCTCTATTTGTGGATCCATTGTCATTTTTTCTTTGCTCATTCACATGCTAGAGTTTTATGTAATTTGGTTTTTCAAATGTTTTTCTGAACCCCTCCTGCTTTCCTTCATTTCCTATTATCCTTTTATTGCTTTTTATACAAACCTCTTAATAGGTTTATTGATGGATGCCACAATACCGTTTCCGGTCTCTCTTCTTCTTTGACTATTTCATGCTCTCTTTCATTCAGCTGCTCTTACAAGAAAAATACTCCCCTCCCCGAAAAAACAACAACAACCAAAAAAAAAAAACCCTTACACTTTACAGAGAGAGAGAGAGAGAATGTGTTTATATAGAAGAGGGAAACTATGACATGAGATGGAGGGTATCGAAATGAAAAATGACAGCTTCCATGCTAGAAAGGAGAGAAGGATAGATAGAGACAAAGATAGAGAGGGAGGGAGAGAGAGAAGAGAGAAGAGAGGAGGGAAATATGATAAAGAAACGATAGCAGGCCTAAGGAAAATACCAAAAATAGTGAGAGGGTGCATGATAAAGATATAAGGAGAAAGAATAAGAAAGAGAAAACAAAAATGGAGAAGTGAGATAGAGATAACGTGAGGGGGAGAGAAGTAGAGGGGAACTTAGAAAGAAAGAAAGAAAGAAAGAAAGAAAGAAAGAAAGAAATAAAGAAAGAAATAAAGAAAGAAAGAGAGGAGTATTCGTCTGGGGATTTTTTTTTTAGAGAGTCCTGTCTGTGACATTTTCTGCACGTGCTGCTATTTGAGGGGTGCGGCCGTTCAGGGGTTAATTCAACTCGACGTAGTTTGTTCGTTGAAATCTTTATTAGGAAGCACAAGTTAATTGATAGAGCTCAGAATATCGTCCTTAATCTACTCTGCTGAAGGAAACTCTGGTTTTGGGATAACTATCGGCTGTCAAGAGTGTTTGAAGATTCGTCACACCTTTGAGGTTTATGCATGCATTTTGATCATGCACTTTAATAAAAAGGGTTAAATGTCTGGCTAAGTAGAAAATTAATACGCAGTATGTAGGCAGGTACCGCAGAGTTTGTGGAAAATAAAACGAGGAATAAGATAAGAATTCCCTTGCCCGCACTATGCACGTCTGACCACTTTGGGAGTAATAATTTCAAGCATGATTCATCATAACAGCATAGCGATAGGCATGTTGAAAAAAAACCTCATTGATGAATCAAGAATATATCATGTCATTCATTAAGATTTCTTAACGATTTGAGACATTAAAAGCTAATCAATGCAAGCTAAACAAATGTAGACACCTTTACACATGAAATGCTACCTTGGATAATGCATATAGTTTGTGGATACTATATACCGGTAGTATGTAATGTTGAACGCAATTGCATCCCAGAAACATTGCACGGTTGCATCCCTCAGACAAATTTAAGGCAATGGCGCCCTCATCACTGAAATCGCGACGCCTCCTTCCCTGATTTGCTCGTACATGTTGGCTCAACTGATAGAGCGTCCGCCTCATGAACGGGAGGTCGTGGGTTCGATCCCCGGCCGAGTCATACCAAAGACTTACAAATTGGGACCTTCTGCCTTCTAGCCAAGCGCTCGGCATATAAGAATGGAGAAGGGTAATAATAACGTATTATGTTATGCAGGGCCCGCTGGAAGATCAGCTAATAGCTGAAGTGGCTACCCTGGGTAAATAAGAGTTATTATTATTATTATTATTATTATTATTATTATTATCATTAATACCCTGAGGGGGTAACGTCCATGTATCAATTTAGATAGAACTGCATACTGAAATGATTATAAATCAATATCAAGTGAATTTTTTTTAAATCGTGATGGAGCAAAAATTCCCCCTGTCTTAATTTGTTACCCTCTTACATTTCATAAACTTAACTGATTTTTGTTTCTAATCATTTACATTAAAAACTTACCTGCAATTCTCAAGACAGCTAAGTTCGTATTTTTCTAAATACTAAATACTAAGAGAATATGAAATGAGAATTTTGAAGTGACCTGCATAGCCCTCTTTCTCTTTAGTATATTTTGTTGTTCTAATTTCTGGCAAATAATTCAAGCCTTGTTGAGTTCCTAGTGGAATTCAGTTGAGAGGAGATCTTAGAAAATGAAAAGTGATTTCATTTACAGTAACTGCAAAAAGAGTATACACTTTAACACCATTTTGCAATAGCAAGATTTTTACTCGCGTATAAAAAGGTGTCAAAACGTTTTCTCATCCAGCTCTAAATTTGGTGACAAGGGATGCCTTAAAATTCTCCAAACAAATAAAATGAAAAACAGACGAACAAAACGAGTAACAATAATCACACAACAAAAGATCAAAATAGGCCTTTTCAAAGCCTTTACCGACAATATACTAATACCGGTACTTTCAATACATTAAAACGGAAATGTAGCTTATACCTACTAGAATCCGATTAGCAACGATTAACTTGTAGATTAGTCTTTTGATCATACCGATATGACCTCGCTTATACCTTCAAACTTCCCCTTTTAACGGCTTTGCACTATCTTTGGTTTTATATCGATTCGATAGAAGTGTTTGTCGAAAGTGGTTATAGTTATATTGATTGTATTTAAGGGAAAATCATATTGCAGCTCAAAAACTACATGTAGATGATACGCATGAAATTCGAAAGAAGAGTTTGTCGAAAGTAGTTATAGTTATATTGATTGTATTTAAGGGAAACCCATATTGCAGCTCGAAAACTACATGTAGATAATACGCATGAAAGTAACATGTACAAAATGAAATATAATTTGAATATATTCATAACAATTTATTGGAGTGCTAACTATAGGGAATAGCCTGATAAGGAGAAAGAATGAGAGCAAAGAGAGGGGGAGGAAGAGAGAGGGAGAGTAAGATGAAAAGAGAAATTAAATATATATATATATATATGAGTAATTAAAGTAATTACTTTACCTGAAACTCACGTGATTTTGGCTGAAATATACACTGACGATAATATTAACTGACTAATTAAAATCTTCTACCGTATATACATAAACCACTTATTATCTAGTAAAGCCGAGTAATATAGAGAGAAGTATAGGATTCTGATTTAAGCCAACAAACCAAACTAACGAATATAACTGTTAATATACCCCATACCCCCAAAATCTGAACAGACTTATGTCATGACATACTTTACTGAAATCCCTGTCTTCATGATCATCAGGATAATGAAAACAATCTCATAAAATAGAACAAAAAACAACAACAACAAACAAACCCCACAACAAAACAAGAAAAGAACATAAAACAAACAAAGAAACAAAACAGTTACTGAATAATGAGATCTAGGGAAATGATGCATTACACCGTGTGTGTGTATGATCGTTGTAATCGCATGATTGTCATTATTATGTATGATAAATTTGAAAATAAGGAGAAAAATTCACATGTACGTCATGACATAAGATGAAAATAAATGGGAGACAAGGTGAAAAGAACAGCAAATAGCACGAAACATAGAGACTTTCAATGATGTTATGATTCATTATGTGTAAAAACCTCATCAAAGTAATACTAATGAACTTGGGTATAGGATATGCGACAGATACACTCTATAGATGTGAAGGGATTCGTATGTTTTGGGCGCGACGGTATACTCATGCTAACTGACTGCTAAGGTCATTGAGATTTGGATGAGGTAGATCGTGAATGAATATCTACTTGCTATAACCCTGTACATGGAGGCTTCTTAAAACAAAGATTATATATACATGTAAATAACTGTGTATTTAGCATAACATAAACGCATAATCCCATTTGCGTGTCAGGAATAGAAAGAGAACACGGGTTCCACCTGAATTTGGGATGAAAAGTGGGTTTGAATATGCAGGAACGTTTTTTTCACCTTTCTTTATTCTTTTTTCTGTCTTCTTGTCACGGATTCAGCTACAAATAAAAGCTAAGACGAGGCCCTCCAACATCGACTGTAATTTTTGATAACTGAAATTGTATGATATGGAAGTAATTGTTGTCTTTCCATGAAGAATGTCGGTCAATTTTTTACAAGGTGCTTCGGCCCGTATTTCAAAAGTATTTGATTGGCTGCTATGATGAACAAAAGAGATAAAAGAAATGGGCGGTCACTACACAATACTGAATTCCTATTGGTTGAAGCTTTTGTGGGCGTGCCAACAGATGGAGCAAGTCACCCGCATGATACACACGCGCTGCTACATCGCTGTAGACAGTATGCGTTTGCGAAGCTAGTGCCTGCATGCATGCAGTTTGGTTTGGCGAGGGTTCTTGCGAAGAGCATGCAGGCATTGGATCTGACTGAGAGGTGCATTCGTGTCTTCTTTTTTTTCAAATTCAGAAATTGTACCTCTCTGAAAGATCACTCCTGTTGTCCACTGTCCTTTCCACTGTCCACTGTCATTTCTAGTCATCATTTTACAACTTCAGTTTTGAAGCAAAGTTCATCTATTGAACCGGTTTGCAGCCTGCAGCCTCTCCATCTCTCTGAAGATTTGGCTTGACCTGGGATGTTCGATGGATCGCGAGAGCTAGCTTCAAGGTCAAGGGATAAAACTTTTGTTTGTGGAGCTCTTTACATCAGCCAAAAAATCAGAAAAAAATTCCAGTCCAAATCTTCAGCCAATATCAATGAGTCTTGCAAAGTTGCATCGTGGATTTTGTGACACAGTTCTAGCTTCATGACTTTTCGGCTTCGCATGTGAACCGAGGATAATATCTTCTTTTGACATGTTCGACATGGTTGGATTTCTAATGCAATTTTACCCCCCTTTCCGGTATTAGGATGACCTAGCTCAAGGATATATTACATTGGATTTATCACAACTTACATGAAGGAATTACCTGTGTGGACAGTTTCTCAGTAAAATGGAAATGTGTTCCAATACCTTATTCCCTGTATCCCATTGGCCTGCTTGCTCCACCAGGCAGTGGACCTGTCGTTTACGCCAGCCACGCGGGGGTGGTTTCCTCTCCCTGCCCTTATGGAGTGTGTTCACAATAGCTGTTTTGGTACTCTCATCATGTAATATGGGACGGACTGAAAAGGAACCTCTTTCATTATTTCAGGCACGTGTAAATTCAAACAAACGTTTGTTGGCACAAGGAACATAGGTTTATCCTAGCATTGTATATGTGCATGTGCCAGAAACGATAGCATGTCTACACAATTGCATGATCAGTGTCATATTTGCCCTTAATTCTGCATTCCATATTTGCCTTTGTCATAATTTCCTCACTTTTGCTTTTGTGTGAGATAAGCTGTATGGTTGAAATCCCTTGAACAGTTTTTGTCCTTCATGGTGAATCCTTCTGTTACAGACAGGTAGTAAGGTGTACTCTTACTGGTAGTTGAACAAAAAGGAAAAAAAAACCCCAAAAGTTTTCAAGTGCACTGAACAGTGCCCAAGAAAATATGCCTCAATACATGAAGGGAGGTCAGTGGTTATTTGAAGTTGTGTTAGCTCAGAAGATCTAGATTCTCTGCTAACCTATATGTTATGTGAAGTATAGAAATTCATAGAAGTGGTGATGATTAGGGACTAATGTGGAAGGTAATTGGTTTTTGAAGAGCCTTTTAAATTGGTCTTTTGAATTGAGCAGTTCATACAAAGGAGGGGATCCTGTTCCCTCATCAGAATGAAATAATAGGGTCTAAACAGATTATGACTTTGGTCATGATCACCTCTTTCTAAAGTCTAATGAATGCTCTCTCTCCATTTATTCATATTCAAGTACAGCATTTTACACAAAACATGTTTCATTTTAGATTAGTCTTGGCATACATGCAAACTTGGAAGGGCAATCAACTCCTTTAAAAGTACAATTAGAGCAGGGGCTTACTAGAATGGACCTAAATAGGCTGTTTTGTCCTGCTCAGTCTCAAAATAGTTATCACATTGTTGTGAATCTAATTGGTAAGGATTAGAACATCTTTGCATAATGATAAAATTTGTTTTGTTTTACTGGTACATCTATCATCAAAAACTTGAACAATGTATCTACAACACTAAAATTACATTTCCTTCTAACCTGATTTGGAACTGTTAAACCTACCTGTAGCCTGTCATCCACAATCAGGAACTAGTTTTATGGCATAATTTGTACCCTTTTTAATACATTGCAGCCACTAGTTTTGTTTGGGGTAAGATGAAGCACTCTAAAATCTCTGCCTGCACAAATTTTCTACAAGACAGTACATTGATTGAACACAACTGGATTACCAGGACAGTTTGATTTCTTATACAGAAGCCTTTGAGTGCATGCATGCAGCATGTCTGTACGCAACTTGGACAATAATGTCAATTGATCCTCTTTATTTGTCTGTTTGTCTTTCAGGATCTATCTCTAGGGGCTTCCCAAGACCTACAGTATGAAGGTAAACTTATATAGTCTTCTTGTAGTTTTAGGCCTATATAGTAGTTTCTATCTTTCCTTGTTTTGCTTGGTCGAGCAGTAAACTGAGGTTAAAATGGAAATGGTAGAATATTACTTACTTTGGACCAGAAGGGCATTGACTGTTTGGTAAAGGTATGAGATAGCACCCTCTTTGCTATCGGCATATGACAAGTTAATGAGAGGCAAATATGTAAACTGATAAGTAGTATGTCATTAGAAAGTTTGCCAAAAGAGAAGGTCTGCCTCAGGGGAGACTTTGTTTGTTAGTGAATTGGTGGAGAGGGAAATAGAGGGAGAAGGGGGATGGGGTTTGGGCAGACAAAAGGAAGGGGAAAGGAATGTATGAGGCAGGGAGGGAAGAGTTTTCTTGTACAAGACATGATTATAGCAACTGAAAAGAAGACAAGGAAGGGGAACTCTATAGTTACCCTCAAAAGTGAATTGGATAGTTCATAGGAAGCCATTGCAGAGCTATGAAAATACATGCAAAGAGATTATTGTCTAGCATACGAGTTTATATGTACATTTATAGCTGGTCTAAGTCCAAGAGGTCATTCAAGGTTACTGGTACTGATGATATCAAGTTTATTTGTTGTTCAGCTAATTTATGAAGCTATGTTAATTTTGTTAATAGCAATATTAGAGTGTCATTAAAGAATGGTATTCTAAAGGGTGATACAGAGGTCATTTCCTCAGATGCAATTTATATTTCGTTCCACACTATATAATGTTGCCCATTATCTGTGGTTAGAGATGAAGTCCTTTCAAAACTAATGTACAGATATTTATTCATAGGACACAGTTACACTGAGATCAGTTGGCCTTTGTCAGCAAGAGGTTTAGTGGATACTGTGGTGAACCTGACAACAAAACAGTTTTGAGGCCATTAGTGGGAAATATAATATAATTTTCGTGTTCTCTGCAGCCTGAGGAAAATCATGAAAATTTGTTTTTCTGGTGATAATTAAAGAAACCCCTATGCACATCAGTATAAGTGTCTTTATCAATCATGGTTCATTGCAGGATATCTACATGAGAGAATACCTTGCTTGTTTGTGTTATCATGCAGGGTAGATGGGTGCACTTTATAATGTGATGCAGTGTTTTCAGGTTTCAGAAAATGAATTCTCGATTCTCTCTTGTGAGCATTTGTGTGGTTTGATTGTGAATTGTACGGCCAACTTTTGTCATTTATTTGTTCGTACCTTCAATCCCTCAACTGCAAATGTTTGGTGTCTCTATTTGTAACATTTGTCAGGGCGTATTTGTCTAGCTTTTATCAGGGCGGAACATGAAAGGAAGAGAACAGGAATGATTTATATCTTAAGCTTGCGTAAACTTTGCGTAGGTACAGTTCAACAATTCTGGAGGAACTAGAGATAGAGTTTGGCTTTGAGAATAACATAAGCTGTCTCCGACTCTCTTACAATCTATATAATATAGACTCTGCGCCTGTTATAGAACTCTTTCTTAGCCCTCTTTTATGGAAATTTTGTTCCTCTGTCCCAAGTCACTGGTACTTTTTTCCCATGTTTTCACCTAACAACCCTGTAATATGGAGAAAATTGATAAGTCTTGAATTATGTTACACTATGATACCAGAAAAAAATCACTGTTTCTCTTCCTATTGCTTTGTTTTCTTTTTTTTTTTTAGTACTGCAGTGCAAGCTCACTCTTCTTGATAAATAGCATTAGTGTACTTTCACAGAGGCATATATTATGTAGGTGCCTGCCATGCAGCATTAATCTCATCTTGTAGACATTTTATACTTTGCAAATCTTGCTTATCCTTTCCTTCCCTATCTCTTACTCCTGCAATCATTTTTATTCAGTCACGTATCTAATTTCTTTCATGTCCTTGCTTTCATCTGTTTCTTCTTGTTAAACCCAGTAATACCATCAACCTCTCGTAATTTTGGCTCATTTCATATCACTTACACTCAATGTTCTTGTCCTGTTGCCCTCACTATAACCTGGAAGTCATTGAACTATTGTTGTGGAGGAGAAAAAGAAATTGGAGAGAGAGAATTGGTAAAATGTTTCTTTCTCACATGGAATTGTGTATGTAGAACATTGCATCAGTGAGACTGTTCTGTTGCCATGTATACAACAAAATACTCCTAGGAAAGTTTGCTTTGGCCTGAATTCCTAATACTTCACATAACTCTGAATGATTTCAATTTTAAAGCACAAACAAAACAGTTAGACCAATACAAGAACAAGCCACTCAAAATGGGTCTACAACTAGGGCAGGAAATATCTATTTGCTCAGGAAAGACAAATTTAATCAGGAGAAATTGCTACCTTGAAATCTTTTTAAAGTCTTTTTAGCACTGGGGAAAAAACTGTGTTGATCGATTGATATGCATTCATAACCTCTCAATAATTTGTCAATGCTCTGAGCTTTACTATTCATCTGCCAAGTTCACTGCATGCATCTGATACAAACAGGTTGATTAATATATGCAACCCTAACCCATCATCCACAAATATCTGTGCAGGATTTTGATATTTATTTAGATGTTGGCTCTTATTGGAAGTTTAGTGATTCTTTGTTTGTATTCAAGTTATTAGTTTGTATTCTTTAGGCTGAAAATGCACTTTATAAAGAAATAAATTGTAATATCTGTGCAATACATACATGTAGGAGATGTAATATAATAAGTTAGTCATGTTTGATCATACTTGTGATTTTATTTTCAAGAAAGGTTTATGTTATGATTTTTCCCCAAAGGAAGGGGTAAGGGGGATATTAGTACCTGGTAGAACATCAGTTTGATAATGGTTGACCTCCAGAGATGCTGGCTTCTATTTCTAACCTAAAACACTTGCTTGTTTGCTTGATTCAAGAAGTTCATCTCTGTTGATAGATTCTTGACATGCGATACAAGATGACAAGATCACATCCTCATGAAGGCTCGTTCACACATGTTGTGCTAAACTCTGGTGGTTTTTGTGTAATGGGTATGGGTGGTGCACAGAGGTCTCCTACACTCTTATTTCAACGGTGTCAAATTGACTTGCAAATGGCGTCAGCTGGGAGTCAACTCTATTCTGAGTTAAAGTGACTCGCTTTCCTAGTTACTTTGACTCGGAATTGAGTCAATTCTCAGCTAATGCCACACCATTCTGAGTCAAATTAATTTGGAATCCAATTCACTTCAACTCGGAATAGAGTTGACTCCCAGCTGACGCCGTTTCCGAGGCAATTTGACTCCGTGGAAATAAGAGTGTACTCATACTTACTCACCTGTGTGTTTTGAGAATCTTCATCTGTCTGTGAACACAGTATACAAATAGCGAATAGACATAAGTGTGATGGTACGAGATTTCACATGAGGTAAAAGAGCGACCTTCTATTCAACGAGGCGAAGCCCAGTTGAATAGAAGTTACGTCGAGATCTTTCACCGAATGCGAAATCTCGTACCATTGCACAAATTAGAATATTCGCTATTTGTATTGTACAATCCTCGGAAGTCTGAGAAATTGATGAAAATCAAGAAAAACAGTCATATTTTGGTGAAGAATTCAGGGTTTATAGAGCAGGGAAAGGAGGGCCGACTGCAAAATGCAGCTGGCCTTTGCGCGTGCGCGTATCTGTAGCAGTGCGCGAACGCGACTTGCTGGCATAGCCTGAGCATGCAAAAATAAATACGCGTATAGGGTCTACACCGCAACACACCGCAAGCTACTTGTGACATCACAAAAGAAACAAAAGAAGTAATTTGTGGGAATCTACTGTGACGTCATGCTAATTAACTGTGCAATGGTACATTTTGGATGGTACGAGTGCAATGGTACGAATATTGCGCATTCAGCTCCCATAGACTTGCGTTCAACAAGCTGAGTAGGCGTTGTACAATATGCTTTAAACAACCCTCCATGTTGTTTTTTTGGATGTTTTGCTGCAGTTTAACAAGGCATACATGAACAAACCTTAAAGTGATTACACAATGGTAATATTTTTTTGATATATGATCGAGAATAGAATTCTAAGAAGAATAACGTTACAAATCTGATGATTTTTCAATCGAAATCAATGCATTTTGGCTAATTTTCTCATGAAAAGTCAAGAGTTGACAAAAAAATTTGAGTATGAGGTATGACGTAAAAGTGGGTACCCAGCTTCGCACATTGCAGTTGTGCTGGGCGCTAGTTAGACTGTACAATATGTATTATACCTTGCGTGCATGTTGCTAGAATTGCGCGACAAGGTACTTTGACGTCATTTTGACGTCAAAGTGGGTACCCAGTTGAAACTGGGTCACAGTTGAGGGGTCAAAAATATCCTGAAATCTTACTACATTTGGGGGTTTCCTTGGCAACACGACTTTCAAAAAAACTTTAGGCAAATGATTTTCTGCTAATAAAATCATGCTCTTTTAAATGAACTAACATTGTTTCAGCATTGGTTACCCCCTTTAAATGTCTTGAGAAAGGAGTGGGAGGGGCATGAAGTATGATCTGAGCTCTGTCATACTCATGATGGAGACATCTCACATGTCACATTAAGGGCAAAGATACTGAAAAGCATTTTTGAATTTTTGCAAATATCGCTGTTTCCTCTAAATTGCCCACCCCTGTCGAAGTTGACTCCTCCTCTTTATTCAGTGTTTTAAAAAGAATTGGTTGCTTACAGCTACTTTCAAGTGAAATCAATGTGAAAATGATTCTCTGAGGCCTTACAGAGCTGTTTCTCTCTGAGTTAGGAAGTTGCTTTGTGACTTCCATATATGTTTGAATTGCAATTTTTAATCACAAGAAGTTTGTATGCAGATTTATTCAACCTCTTTTAGAAAGATATGAAGAGAGATTTCATTGTGTCAACCTCTTCGATTTTTGGTTTCTACACAACAAAATATTGTTGCAAACAGAGATATTTTAGGTCAGGATTAGAGAAGAATTGAAAAAGGTGATGTCCTTGCTGTAAAATTGGTCGAGACCGCCCTGATTATCAGAGAAGTGGTCGCATGTGTTCCTTGGCACGTATCTGCTGTATCAGGTGTCAATGCGATGTGGTTGGGTTTCAAGCAACATGCACTTTGGAACTCACAAACAGCAAGAAAATTGTCAATTACTGGAAAAGATGTGTACCATGATGATCCATTTTCTTTGAACATTTTGATTCCCATCCACTTCTATGTAAATTGATACAGGGAACTGTTAGGTAGGAGTGCAAATTTAAAGATGTGTCAAATAGTGCCAATGTTCATTATGGAAATATGATAACTTGGGTTGTTGACTTCTATCAAGGCTATTGCATTTTGTATAGACCTGAACCCGTAATCGCTTCAGAGAAAACTTTTTTAAAAGTTATATTGTTCTGAAATACTATGATCCCACTTATTTAATTAGTCATGCATGTATGTGTGCACAGTGTAATAATTCTTGTTTCATCACATCAGTTAGTTGCAAGTAGCCAGTTTTGTAGGAATCCACTGAGAGCTATGATGGTAAATTTGAAACTTCAGATGATGCAACCTTCATTTTAGTACAAGTAAAGCATGCTCATTAGACATTTACCAGTAAATTAATGAAGTGAATGACTTGCTAGGTCATTTGACAGATGCTTCACAGTGAAAAGCCAGAGTTAAGAATTAACTTTGCCAAACGTTGGTAATAAAAATGTCCAGTTCCGCTGGAAGTCTGATGAAACATGAGGCCAAATGTTCTTAAATGTTCTACATGCGGAGTGACATTTTCATCTGTTTAGAGCCAGAAGGATGTTAACTTGTGTATATAATCCTGGGTTAATGCCCTTCTGATACTGAACACATGTTTTTTTTTGCTATAACAAAGGATAAAGTTGCTTTGAATACCAAGGCAGAACAGTGGCATGTGATAATTGATGTTGCATAGTTCCTGAAAAATCCACATCGAGTTTGGCATTCCCTAACCAAACTCTGCTTGATTTTACCTTATTCAAATAACCCTGAGTGTGTCAGTTTGTATTTAGGGAATGTGTGCTTGAAATCTTACTGCATGTTGGGGGAAGCTGTTGAAAACATGACATGTCAGTGAAAGAAAGAGTGCTACAGACTTTATGGTGGCCCTGAAGTACGCTCGACAACAGGTCCTGAACTTCGCATCCGAGGTCATGAAATTCACGACCCGTGGTGCGAAATTCAGGACCCGTGGCGCGAACTTTGCATCCCAGTCGTGAAATTCATGACCCGCGGTGCGAAATTCAGGACACGTGGCGCAAACTTTGCATCCCAGTCCTGAATTTCGCACCGCGGATCGTGAATTTCACGACTTGGGATGCAAAGTTTGCGCCACAGGTCATGAATTTCATGACCTCAGATGCAAAGTTTGCGCCACAGGTCATGAATTTCATGACCTCAGATGCGAAGTTCAGAACCTGGGATGCGAAATTCACGTCGCACATGACCTGTTGTTGAGCGTACTTCGGGGCCACCATAAGACTTGGTACAGAAAGTAGCTGACCCTGTTTATCTGCATACCATGGACCCTACTAGGTGCATACATCTCACTTGCCAGTAACATCATAGAATTAGTTTCATGATCTCATTCATATTTAGGAAAGTTGACATGTAGACATGTAGCATCCCCATATTTTGAATGTTTTTTTTTTAAAGTTTGAAACTTTTGAGAAACCTGAGAGGGAGAACATTGGAGCACTGGAAAACAACACAGGCCTACATATATAACCCCATTCACCAAATACTGTTGAACAAAATTCTCAGGGTGGAATTCCCCTTTAATTACTAATGGGGCTAGACTAGACAAGCTATGCTTTTCCTTGCCCCGTCCACATTATGTTCTATGTTTCCTGTTTTGTAATGTCTGATGTTTGTATATATCGATATAGATTCTTCTTGTTCTCTTTTGTTTTAACATAATTTGTTTTCCTTTGTTTCATGTGCCCAAATCTGTGCTTTGTACTACTTTGTATATTTTTCTGTTTTTTTCTTTAAATGTGAATAAATAAATGAAATGAAAATGAAACCTTTAGGCACCCTATGGAAGCAGGACCTCTTAAATTGCTGAGGAACAATCCTAATCAGGTATTGAAACAAAAACATGTCATCCTCTGTACCTGAAATTTCTTCCCAAATCTGTTTGTGTGGTAAATGATTTCATACTATTTTATAAATTTATATCAATGCAAATTGTTGTAAAGTTTAAGAAAGTTCCTACACCATCTTATATGAAAGTTCTTCTCACAAGCCATTGGTCAAGAAATGGGGTCAGGTCAGGTCATGAAGGGCTTGGTGGGGGCAGGAGATAGAAGTGTCCTCAGGGGACTAGGCTTACCTTGTATAAATTATATAGACATAAAACTGGATGCTGATGTCTTTAAGCTGGTGGGATGGGGTAGGGGAAGGGCACATTGCTCTCCGTTAAACTTGACCAGACCTGCATGTACAAGAAGCTGGATGTTGATGTTTTCAAACTTGTAGGGCAGATTGGGGAGGCCCAGGGGAGAGGCAGAGTACATGTATCTTAATTAACAAGAGCTACCTTTAGATGAAGCTTAAGTGTTGTCTTCAGGTGATGTGAAGAATGACAGGGAAGATCCCCCCCCCCCCACATTGACCAGACCCACACTGAGCAAATGAAGCAGGACATCAAAACTGTTGAGGTGGGCTGGGGTAACTGGGAGAGGGGTGTAAGGAAGGAGTAGGAGAGGAGTGTCCCCGAATGACCAGCCCTACATTTGGATAATAATGCTTGAGGTTGATGGTTTCAGGCTGCCTGCTGACCTCAAAAGTTTATAAACAAAGCATGATATTATGCCATATTTTATGACACGTCTTTAAAACTTGAGCAGTGATGATTGTCAGTTGTATTCACCTTGAGTAAACACCAGAAGACAGTGAGTCTTTGAAGATGATCTGCTCTTATGAACTTTTTGCTATCTCTTCATTGTGCTTCTTGTTCACATTAAAATAAACCACATTACCCAATGGCACCAGGCCATTGTTGCTATTCCTGTTTATCACTGGACCTATTGCATACTATGCAAATTAAAGATAGAGTGATGTCATTTAATGGGATGACTAATATTTGTCTGCCTGGAGTTTGTGCACCATTCCCTCGCAGGCTTATCCCCTCTTGGCAAAACCTTTAATCTTGAATCACTGCTCATGACCCGGATGCATGGTACCTTAAAAAAGTTTTATTTCTCTATATGCACTGATGTATGATACATATACATGAAGTTGCAAGAGTTATTGTAGGAATAACGATTTACAAAGCTGTTTAATTGCATATAGATGTAATATCATAAAATATAATGCACTGTGAAGGAGATGAATGTTATTACTATCATTACCAAATGAGATTTATTCTTAAAGATACTATATTAATGAAATGTTTGAAAATGGCCCTTTGAATGAATAGCAACAGATAATGTGCATTATATGGCATAGTCGATGGCAAACTACAGCTGATCACAATTTTGTTCTGCTTATGCTATTTATACTCATCAGTTATCCACAGGCAGGGGAAGGAACAGGGTATTCAATTCCAATTTGGTGCAGTCATCTTACACCCTTTAGCTGCAGTAATCCCTAATAAGATAATTATCTGATTTTTGTTCAGTTTAAAGCTGCCGCTGAATCAGAATTGAGAGGATAGACTAAACATGATGTATGGAATGAAAAATGAGGAAACAGAGTATAACTCAATTAAAGATGCTAAATGGTAAGCTTGAGATAACTTAAAATGGCAGAAACCAGAGCATAATTGGTACTTTCCCCTTATTACCAGGGAATAAAACCTTTGTGTGAGTGCAATCTGTCTGGATTGTGATGACAGCGCATGATGATTTCACAAAGAATAGGGGTGACTTAATGACGCTTACCTTGGCAGATATAGCCTGGTATTTCACCATTTCATTGCCAAAAAGTTTAGGCCCAATTTTGAAACTGAAAAGAATAGTGGTTATCACTGCGAAGGAGACTGCAGAATATATTTGATGCCGAACATCTACTCAGACATTGTTTAGATGAGGACCCTTTCATGTCATGCTTTAAATGCATTTGTTTGAAAGTTCTTGTAAATCAATATAGTGCCCCAGACATTCCTCCTTGATTGTCATTGCTTACCTTTTGTATGATTTAGCACCAAGATGACCTTTTAGATGCAAGTTTTGTTTACAGTGCTGCAGTTTTTCTACAGTTTTGCAGCTTGCAAACATTATTTTAAACCTGCTGAAGATGGTCATTTTCATGTACATGTACTACATATTTTCAGTCGATTTTGGCCTGAGTTAGCTCAGGCTTAGTCTTTAATATTATGACTGGGCCTTTGGTGTTTGATGCCCTGTGTCAGATATGATATCAAAATACCAGAGGTTGATTTGCATGAATGATTATTTTCTATGAAAATTACACAATTCTTTTAGGTTATTCCAAAGAGGAGAGATACATTTAAGTGTGATTTGATGTTTCTCAAGAAAGGGTTTCACATGGTGCCTTGAACTTGATAGTCAGGTTTACATCCCCTGCAAGATGTCCCCAGGAGCAGAGGCCTTGGTATTTCTGAGAAGATAACTATACTTATTATTTTCAATCTCTTCTTTAGAATAACAGCACTTTGGTTACTTCACTGGTGTGCACCCGCAGGGTTTGAAACATTGTCATACAGTGTAAAAGCCCTATTTAAAAGTGAGTCAAAGTCTAGCAACGACAGCCAGCAATTGTCACATCCAAGCCGGGTCATATGTCAAGAGCTCCTATAATTCTCCTGAACATAAGCTCTGAGGAGTGACATCTTTTATGTGGTAGTGACATCCTCTCTATGGTAAATGTAGTGACACTCATGATGTTTTTAACTTTTAACTCCAATCCAGGCTGCTGAAGTGGTCTTGCCATGGTAGACCAGGTCCTGTGATCTTGTTTTTGGTCCAACCTTGCGACTGATGCTTTTCAGGATAGGAAAATTCATCAATTCTTGGAGAAGTCTGTGCTTGCATTTTTACACTTTCATAAGCATAAAGAATTATTAGGCTATAATTGATTGTAGACTACATTTCCATACTTTGTTTGAGGGAACTGATACTCTTGTATTAGTAATTTTTTCCTCCGTGTTTCCTATGATCATATGTTGTTCAGTATTGATTTGAAATTATTCATCGAATACATTTCTGTGATACTTGGATGTGTAGTAGAAAGTGATGCTGTTATGCATTCTTGATTACAGTATGTAAGACAAATGATTAACACCATCGATGACAATACTATTGATGATATATGATTCCAAAGCAAGTTATTGCACAAAGCACATGCGCAGCTTTACAATATTTAGTAACTCATTCCAAGATAGTTCTCATTATGTGACATATGTGCCACAATTGGCAATGGTTTCTCCAGTGCCTTAAAAAAAAGAGGTGTGTAGTTGAAGAAGCTAGTACTTGCCTGCTATTTTAGTAAATTTGAATTGGTATTTTAGAACTTATATTGGTCTATTTCATAAGGAATGTACATGTAAGGGTTTTTGTCATGATAGTGTGTTTACTTGTATGGTATGACAGGCTGGGTATGTTTTTTCAGAATTGATATATCAACAGTTCTGCTTTATCATGTATTGTCTTTTCTAAGTGCATGAACTTTCGTTAATCACCTGTCAACTGTTGGATGCCTTCTCCAGATCATGAAGGGATAGGGCCTCCACCCATGATTAGCTCATTGATACCTTGATCATCCCCTACTGGTGATATTAATCCTCTGCTATAGGAGTCACCATGAACAGTCAGAAGTTACTCACAAGGTCACCAGTGTTGTTCCAGACAGTCTGTCCCGGCTTGCTGGCTGGCACAGCTAGCTGACAATAGCTGGGACAAATTTTATTCTTGTTTAATTTTTGTCTTCAGAAGATAATCGTACATTACTTATAAGAAGGGGAATTGACTTTTCTAAACTGTCAATGACCCTACCCATCTCTAAGCCTGTCCCCTATTCTGCTACACAGTGGTCACCAATACATTTGACAGTGCGAGGTGCATGTACATGCACAATGTACATGTAGTAAGGGAGAAATAAAGAGATGCATAGAAAAAAGATGGAAAGGAGCATATGGAAGGAGGGTGAGAGAGAGAGAGTGAGTGTGAGAGAGAGAGAGAGAGAGAGAAGGGGGGGGGGGGGGTGGGTGGAGGATGAAGGGCTGGGAAAGGACAAGGAGGAGCACAAGTTTTCTTCTTTGTTGTTGACCTTCTGGCCTCCATGCTTCAGCTCAGGAGTACCCTTGATGTCAGGGATGTAAAGATTGAAGTAAGTGGACAGAGGGGAAGCACCTAAACCAGGTGACTGCACTGTGGTTAGCTTTGACATAGGCATGTGAATGAGATTAATCTACTCATCCTGTGCTTAGGGAGGAAGTCACAAGCTCTTCTTATGACAAGAGGTAAAAGCAGGGCTGTACCAGAGTTTGGTTTGTCACCAGGTTGTAAAATCTTGAAAATCATGATAATGGTGAAGTGTAAACATGTTTGTTTTTATTCATATTTTGAAACATCATTTTATGGAAAATAATGAGTGTTCAATGATAGAGAAAAATGTTATGAAGGATCACTAAAATAAAACTTTCCTTTTCATTTGATGAAAATATTGAAATAGATTTATATCACCTGTAATATTAGGCACTTTACAGATACTGCATGTATTCCTCTGCTTGTGAGATCACAAGATCCGGAATGCCATGGAAATGAGCAAAATCACATGACTGAAGTTACAAAAAGAAAGAAAAAACATTATCATGTGTATAGCACGTGAAGAAATATGTCCATGGAAGAAAGAGGTAAAGCACTTTTTGTTAAATTTTGGGCCTTGAATTAAAAATCTATTCCCAAAACCCAATCTGCGGTTTCGGATTTTTGACCTCCTGTTGATGTATTATATGAAGGTCAGTCATGAAGGGGACTAAATTTCGTGGATAACCTTGCTGAGTTTTCCAACTTGGCAGCAAGGTCCTTATTGTAGGACTTAAGCCACAGAATAGAAAGTGGATATATTAACACTTACAGTGTCCTATTTCTTATTTTGTTTAAGTCAAGGAGAAAATCAAGCATATGTACTTGGTTAACGGTGTCCATTTGGTAATGATTTGTAACAAAATCAGAACAATGTGTGCTTGTTAGGAATATATTAAGAAGGTTTAGCATTGCCCTGTAAGAGGATAAACTGGATCTTGGAACAATTGATGTTGAGTAGAGGCCAGGAGCCATTGGGATCTTTGGAAGATTTGGGAATTAAGATTGCTTAGAATCTTGGAGGTACATGCCGATGTATCCTGGCTGTTTGGATTTTTGATTTTAGAAGTGAAGGTTATGGTTCGACCTCAGACAAGGCAGTGTGGAGCACTGTGGTCTGTTGTTGAAGGCTCTTGACTCTCATACGAGAGGTCCAGGGTTCGATCCTCGCTGGGTGCTTACATTCTCGAGCAAGATGTTTTCCATACAATTGTCCCACTCGACCCAGGTGTAAAAGGGGACCTTGCAATTACTAGGGTAATAATAATATTTGCCAGGGCCCTTGGGAAGAACAGTACTGAAGCTGATGAGGCTTTCCTTGGTAAATGAAATTATTATTGTTATTACATTAGGCCTAATCTACATTTCCAGCTCAGGAGAAAAATGGGAACCATGTCATTTTTTTAGATGCACAAAGCCATTGGGACTGAAAAGGCCTCACACTGACACTGACACTCACCACTTTATAAAAAAGAATATTGCCACAGAAGGGAGCTGGTGCACATTTTATATGAATCTGAGGATTACAACTGTAAAAGAATCCATTTATGTTCATTGCTCTAAAAATCCAGACATTATCTCTTTTATTATTAAGCAGATGCTTGATACCATTGACAAATGTATGACTTAAATGAAGTTGTTAATCTGACAATATTGCTTGCACAAAGTTGCCTTGTAACTTGATATCTCATGTGTGGTTATGACTTTGTGATCCTGAAATAATGTTACGATGCCCTAAAGGCAATTAGCACATTTTATTACCATAATCTTTGTGGTGCCAATTGAATAGATACACCTTCTTTAAATGAATGATCTTATTCCTATGTCCATGAATCTTAAGCCCAGTGCACACCTTACGATCCGACTGGCTCACGACTGGTCCATGACTGAGTGAGAGGAGGTGAGTCGTGGGGCAGTCGTAACTCGTAAGCCTCGACACCGCATACCTTGCGATTCCAGACCCATCCGACTACTCTGACATCATATCAATACTGCTGTCTGATTGGCTGGAAGATGGATTGAGCCTGGATCTCTTGCGATCCAGTCGTGAAGATTCGGCATGTCAAATCCTTCCGACTGCCCTTCCGACTGGCCTCTGACTGGTCTACGACTCACGACTGACCAGAGCTGTGACGTCACATTTCCTCACACTCAGTCGTGGACCAGTCGTGAGCCAGTCGGATCGTAAGGTGTGCGCTGGGCTTTAGTAAACTTTGGATAAACTTGATTGATCGCAGTCTGAATCAGATCACATTGAATGTAAGCAATTAGGGATCAGTGTTAGCTGGAAAACTGTAATTGATTTGTACCTTTGGTAAGGAAATGCCGCTGTGCACACTTGTACCACAATAATGTATGTAATCCCAACACAAAGGACCAATCCCTGAATCCATGTAAATCAAATCTGTCTGGTTGACAAGGACTAATCGAAAGGTCACTGCCTCTAATTTTGAGATAGTTATTAATTTGGCGGTAAGAACTGCCCAGATCATGAGAACCCCTTAATTTGCCCTTGCTGCATCTGTGGCTAGAAATTTAATTGGTAATAATTCAATATAAGGCCAGGCAATAACATCCGCAGCTCTTCATTGGTATTGTCTGCGGCAGACAATTACCATTGATTATTTGACTTTCAAAAACACCCTGTGTTGTCTGCCAATCTTAAATGACATGGTATAAATTGCAGCTGTACAGTACATACACATACATTTGTGTGTAGCTGTGTGGGTCATAATCTGGTCTTTGGCAAATTCACATAATTTGTATTTCAGAATCAAGGTTTTAACTCAGAAAGTTAAATACTTAATCACTGTAAATAAGATCTGAGGGGCTCATGGGAATTTGATATAAAATTAGCATCGCCTTTCCAAGTCTGTGAATACTCTCAAACATTCAAGAAGTAGATAAATAAGTTTTAATGTTATAGACTTGAAGCTGCCAAAGACCAGTTGGCCGGATGAAGTTTCCCAGAATGGACTTGAAATGTTGCAAGCTTGAATCAAGTTGGTCCAATTGATTTGACTGTAACACTAAAATTTATTAGGTTTCCATGTTTTTTTTTTTTTCCTGGCAGTCTGGTTTGATGCTATGAAATGTAACAGAATCACATAGTATTTCCATATTTTGTTACACATTTTTGTGACAGCATGAGTGTAAATGACTTTGAAAATCTATATTGTAGTACCAAAACAAACTTAAAGTCTGATGAAAATAAAGACTTGCAGGTCTCTCAGAGTTCAGCAAAGAAGAAATCGTGCAGAACACATGAGTATGAAATTCTTTCATGAAATACCCAAAGCAATATCTTTTTTTTTATCAATGAAGTGGTAAACATCAGTCACAATGAACTCACATTATGTCATTTCCATTGCCTTTGAAATTGATATGAGTGTGCAATTTTTAGACAATACATCATGGATGATTTCATTTTTAAAGCAATAATCATGATATTTGGTAGCCTAACAATAGTTCAGTGAATGCTAGTGTATAAGATGTTTGTCAAGATTCCATTGACACTGAAATTGGCAAAATTTGGATAAGGAATGGATTTCAATTAGATGTGATCAGAATGACGCCGTCATGGTTTGAATAATCAGAATATGTCTAGATGCTATACTGTGAGAAGGTAAACCTAGTAGTATTTTTAATGATTTTCAAAAAAAGTGGAAAGCCTCTAGAAGTGATAATAACCCATAGAGGATAATTTGATTTCAGTATGATACACACTTTTCATAGGCCCTAGCCCGAGTAAGCTCGTTCTTAGTGTTCAGTGGGTTAAGATTATGTCTTATATTATTATAAAGATATCATTCAAGATGAAAAATCAATGAACCATGATGCCAAAATACATGTACATGTAGAACTGATGTGCCTCGTAGAAATTTAAACAACTTTTTGTGTAATGTGCCTGATGTAACATGTCATATTTGTAAAGTGATGATATATTTTCTAGGTAAATGAATGACTGACTATACTCCAGAAGAACATATTTGTACCACCATGAAATACATGTATTGCCCGACATTATACATTTCACTGTCATTTTCTCATGTTTCTATTAATAGTTATATTACTACCTTAATCATTGAAATAGAAAATTAATTCCACATGCTTTGCTGAAAAAGTTAGTTCCCGGAACATATTTAGTGCCTAAAGCAAAACATCCACTCCAAAAAGAGTAAAGAAAAGGAGTGAGTTATCTATAATCGTAACAAAGAGGAAAGATATCATTATTACAATTTCCTATTCTGGATTAAGCCTTTAAATCACCAGTTCAAGAGTTTATCTTCACAAGGAGAACTATTCAAAGAGCTTTTCAAATGTAGTGGTTAATGTTTGTTGACAATGTACTCCATTTCAAAGTTCACTAGGGCACAATACTTCTGCCAGGAAGATTGTACAAAATTACATCAGGAAAAAAGGAAGCTTAATTACCAGGCAATTATATTTTTATTCTTCCATTCATAATATTTTGATGGTTTGGGACTTTGTTTGCATTGTGTTATTTCCTACTCATTTTGTCTATTCTCAGTCTTCCTTTCTACTCCCCTTCAGTAATTCTGATTTTCTTATGGCATGTTGGTTTTTATTTGCCAGTACCCTTTTAATTCCTCCTGGTCTCTTTCTCTGAATGGATGACTGAACTGAAATTGATACCTACATAAAGCATAAATCAGCATTTTACATTGATTTTTCTCTGCATACTTTAAACATAACCTTGATGTTGCCTCTAACTTTGATTAAGGCCTGTTTGTGTTCAGTAATAAGCAGGGTGGGATCCAGGGACAGAGGGTGCCATATTCCCCTATTTTTTGCCATGCAATGTTCCCCCCAAAGATCATTAAATGTAGGCAATGTGTATTGTTCTTATATCCCTCATCCTTTTATAAATTACCCAAAGTATGCGCAGAATTTCATCGTTTTATGATGAAAAAAGCGAAGCCTCCACACCTGCCCCCCTTTGTGACTTCACCTCCTTGCTTACAACCCCCCTCTTTTCACAACTTTGAATCCAGCCACCAGCATTTTTCTACCCTCTTCCTCACTTGCATGTATCTTTCATAAATTTCAACAGAATTTCTCTTCGTTGCTAATGTATTTTAATGGATCTGTTTGTGTATCATATTTCTGTGTTTGAATTCACCTACTAGTTCTTCAGCAATTTTTTTTTCTCAAAGTATAGCTTGTATTTCAGATTTATAGATGTGTCCACACTCTACAGGTCCATCTCCATCAGCTCTATAGCTTGAAGAATAGCCTGCTATTTCTGATCCCATGAATTAGCCAGATCAGAGAATAGCAAGCTAATTCTCAGATGAAGACGGAATTAGCCCACTTTTAAAAAAAAGTAAGCCACCCAAATCTTGGACTTATTTGGAAAATAACTTGGTAATTCTCAAAATTGCGGGCTATTTTCGATGTGTCCTCATCAGCTAGAGCTTCAAGAGCTGGTTTATCGATGCCATCGTGCACATATGTGCCAACATCAGGCTATAGCTCGAGCTAGATTGCCATACGGAGCTCATCCTGATGTAGACGCGATTGCACACTTCAGCTGAGTTTGGGCTATTACCCGATATTCTAAAATATTTATTTATTTTATTTGTTGTTTTATTTAAACAGGGTAGCCCTTTCAGTTAACCCATTCGTGACAGAGGTCCACATTTTGTGGTTTGGCCTAATATCTTTTGATGCAAGCCCTAAATATCATACCAAATACATGAGCAGAAAGAGCAAAAAATTCTACACAAACTGTGCCCATTTTGGTTGCGTCAATATTCGTTGTTTGATGCTGAAAATTTTTTTAAAGGAAAATAAGCATTAAAATCCTTAAATTGGCAATGTGATAGAAAGTTTAAAATCACCGTTTTTCCCTGCAAATTGGCAAATTTTTGACTTGTTATAATTTCTGTCAATTTATATTCATTTCAGATACATGACGTTTTATAAGAAAAATGTAGCAATGAAATAAAAATGTTGGTGTTGCCAATTTGAAGAATAAAAGCTGATCAAATTAGGCTTTAAATAATTCCTGTCACTATTGGGTTAAAAAACTGCTCGACCAAGGGGCCCTGTATCAAAGCTTGTGAAAAAATAGTGGGCTGTTCTTCATGCTTGAGCTAATGAGGATCCATCTGTTCATAGTAAGAATAAATTCATTCCAAGAGATAGCATACCTCACATGAAGAGGAGCATGATTAAAAATACTACCTGAAAAGTTCAGTTGTGGGCAGGCTAAGTTTTGACAGGGAGGTGTTCTCCCTGCATGAGTTTTCCACTTCCTGCAGTAAATCTGACTTTTGATGTCATTTTTATTTCGACACCAAAGCTTGTGAAAGATTTCTAAGCCTTTTTAATAAAGCATAGAGTACTAAGAAAGTTACGGGCAAAATTTCACATTTAGAATTGAGTACAACTGTATGCGGAAAGTTTCAAGGTGTTAAAGAGACACCTATAGATACAAGAATAAGATTATAACACATTTCCCTTTAAAATTGACACTATTGTAGGTCATTCATTGCAAAAGGTTGATATTGATATGGATGAGCAGGAAATATTCTTTTGTTGAGAGATAACACATATAAAGGTGTTTTAATTAATTTTGCCTGTGTGGGTCTTTTTATGAACTCAGCCAACCAGATCGCTTTCATGGGGTGGGGATCTGTCAAAGAACAGCTTCTGTTTGACAGAATGAAGTTTCATTTGAGGGTTTTGTTGGAGGATAGTCTCTTTTCATGCTTGTTATCTGATTCTGACTCCACAACAAGCATATTGTATGTCAGATAAAGTTCAGATAATTATTTTGAAATACATGATCCAGAAGTTTTGAGTTGGTGATGTTTTTTAACAAGTTTAGTTATTTATCTGTTTGTCCTTTTTTGTTTGAAAGTAATGACACTTGATTAAATTGATCTTCAGTTGCCTTTGAATTCAACTAATCTTCTTTTCAGAATTTTCAGCTTCAGATATCATGAATGATTGATTTTGTGACAATCTCTGAAACATGAGATGTCTTATCTTTCCAACTGATCAAGACATTTTTATGATAAGAAAAGAGAAAATTTGGCCAAATTTATAAGGTGCTCTTATGTCTTTTAAAGTTGTTTCATGATTATCATCAGGCAATCGGTAATTAAGTGACATCTTGACAAAAGAAAAAAAAAGATATTTTGTTTCTTTTCAGATTGAAATGTGATAGTGATAATCTTTGTAATACCTCTCATTTAGCAAGCTTTCGTATCTAGCCATGTAATTTTGATCTATATGAAATCAATTATGACAAGTGGTAGAAGAGTGATACTGAAAAGGGTGTATACTGGTACTCATATAGATGAACATTTTTATGAAGCTTTAGCCCCAAACTCTTTGGTATCATCATACCTGCTGTTCTGCTGTTGAAAATTATGACAACTTCAGGAGAGTGTCCAGGAAGAAAAGTTTGTAGTCTGACCTTGTGTTCACATGTCTTGTCACTTCCACTCAGTACAGAAGATAAAGATTTGATTTGATTTCATTTGTTTTATATATATATATATATATATATATATATATATATATATATATATATATATATAAACAATATTTCAACTATTCTTATGATACTGTGTATAGTTCATGATTATGTATAAAATGGGGATACAATGTAGGGGCAACGTTAAATATCGGTTGTGATATAAACCATATTACAATTATCAAAGGAATCCAGAGGGAAAAAAGAGGGATGAAAATATTGTTGGTTTTCCAATCTTTTCTTGTAAAGTGACCAAAAAACAGCTTAGTTATGGGTGAATGATCGGTGTGAGAGAGGAGGGATAGATGGGTATTTCTAAACTATTTTACACTCAAATTATCCAGACATGAAAAAGTAAACAGGTCACTTGTGCTCGAGCTAGTTAGTGTTGAGATTCAGGCATGTTGCTCCCTTGGTACGTTTACATAAAATTACAAATCTAATGATTTGGTAAAAACATTATGCATTAGTTTTAGTGCATAAGGAGCATTTAGTAAACTGAAATGGATGTTATTTTTTATGCAAGTTTGATAAAGAAAACATATTTGTAACTTGCCTTCTTGTACATTATATATTTTGCCTTTCAAAAATAGATATAAGTCTGCTAGTGTACCACTTTTATTGAACCTCCTTGTGATAAAGAGGTGTCATTTTGAAATAATTCAAACAACTTGTGTGTTATATGCCATATCTTGTCTGACTATGAGCTGCATTATTTGGGAAAAGGGTTACAGTATTTAAGGTCAGTACATTGCTTTATTTGATTTTTTAAACAATGGAAAATATTAGTATTCTGTGATTGGAAACAAATGGTCAGTTAGAAGCATTCACCGCTTTGAGATACATGTATATCATATCTATTATCTGTGCAAGTGTAATTAAACAAAACATTGGCTAGGAACTGACACACCTCTCCCCAAAATAAAACATGGCTATCCATACATACTAGGCTTATGTTACTTGTACCAATGGTCTGGTTTTATTTCATTGTAAATTAGTACTACAGAGACATATCAAGATAAGGCTTTATCTAATCAATGATAGCGCATTGCACCAAATTGTCCAATTTATTCAAAGTTTTCTTTATTTGTACGCCAAATAACCTTCATGTTTAACTGAATCCTTACGAAAGATATTTGGTATTGTGTTGACACCCAAGCACATTAAAACCGTACTTTATCTCATCCATAGGCACGATTGCTTTGTTATTTGCCGTCTAGATACAAAAAGAATGTTCATATTTAGGGTTTGTGTGTAGATAAAGTAAAATGTACATCTCCAAAAGCTATAAATGTCATCATGATTTGCTACATAATTCTCCATTAGCCCATTATGTAATGATAGATCTTGTTGACATGCCTGTTAAATACATAGGATTATGTTGCCTGTCGTGGAATTGGTTTATGTGGTGCTTGTTTGATACCGGTAGTGGTTTTTAGGTTTGCTTGGATATTGTTAGGAATGAAATAATAATGGTGTTGTGCAGTACCATAGAGGGAATGTGATGGAAGAATGAATGATTCTAATCTATTTATCTATTCATCTGTCTATCTATCTATCTGTCTATCTTTCTATCCATCCATCTATCCATCTATCCATCAGTCCATTCAAATATCCAATGATTTGATCTTCTGTCTATCCTGGGTAGTCACCTATCTGTTGCTCTATCAGTCTATCTTTATATAGATCTGCTTTGTGGCTCTATGAATTCCCTTCAATAGAAGCAGGACAGTTGAAAGTCATAAATATCAAATTAAATCAATCATATTTTTTTTTTCACTGATGAATGAATTTACTGTTGGGATGGAAGCAAGATAGAATATGTACAACGGGAAAATAAATTCAATGGGGTATACAGTGCTACAGTTTTATTTCCAGTCTTTTATTCCTTTCTTTTGATAAAGCAGAAGGCAGTGGAGTATGACATACACTGTAGTCCTATTTGTGCAGAAAAAAAAAGCTTTTAGAATAGTTATGATCAATTTCTTTTTCAAAAAGAAAGTTCTGTATCAGATCAGTCCTTGCAGTGACCATGAGGACACAAGGGCAAAACATGTTTTGTGAATTAACCATACGGAATATTTGCATGCATATGGAAATAACATGATAGGTTCCACCCATTTGATCATTAAACCTGCTGACTATTCTTGTTAATGTAATTTGGTGTCAGTATAGAAATATCTGTTAGAAGAATATTTGGCCATTGATCAAACTCGGCTTCAAATGACTGTTCTTTAAATTTAAAAAATGTAACTGTTAAAAAAGTTAATTACTTAGTACAAAAATCCACTGTCCTTGGTAGATGCATTTAACTTATACCAACCTTTTCTTCCACTGAAGTTGTCTAGACCAATGATCTACTCATACTTGTTCAAAAATCGTCCTGGTATGTTCAGCTAATAAGATGCAATCAAAGTCAATAATTAATTTAATGGACTTTTTATGTCTAGGGTTATATCCAAGGCCGTTCCCTTTTTAAAATCTGGTTCTTTCTGAACTTAAAACCATCTCCACTTTACATTGAAGTGTCAGTGTAAGACATGTCTTGTGACACAGGGCTATGTTTACTTTACTAACAAAAAAGCATGTAAAATATTTAGAGGACTTTGCAGACTTGTATACATAGAGAGTTGTGCAAGCACTTTCAGCAGACATTCACATGCTTACATAGATTAAAGAAAGACAGATTGTAATTGGCAGAAATTAGTTTACTTTAGAGTTCCATTGTATCCATAGGCATTGAATATTTTCGGTTGTTTGATTTCTAACTCGAAGATGTTTGCCTTTTTCAACCTCTAACAATGAAAGGAATTGTTTGAACATGTTTCTGTCATTTGCTTTTCTTTTCTGCTATATCGGCCAAGGGAACCCACAATTATTTAAGCTGCATTTGCGATTAACATGTTTGTATTTCTTTGTCAATGTTTCCGCCAAAGTGTGAGCTAGGCTCCAAATCTTACATTTGAACACTTTGAAGTTTTGTTTCATTTGATTGACCACCCAAAATTCATGAGAAACCATTTCTAAAGCTGCATAGACCTGTCAAATTCCTTTGAGCGTAAATGAAATTGTGATTCAATGACAAAGCTTTAGTGAAATACTTTGAAAACAAGCATTAGAACCAACACTTGTCACATGTTGGGAGGCTCATGATATTTCTTAAAAGAAAAATTGCTGTATCCTAAAATTTTAGGCCAGGAAAATGCTTCAGGTGATGGATGGATATGAATATGCTGTATGACATATCTGAATGCATGATTTTATGATTCTCATTTAAGATATTATTTTTCATAAAGAAATGTGCAATTTGATGAAATTAAATTTGTTTCTAGAAAAAGAATGATTTTCTTGATTTCCAGGTCAGTCTTAGACGGTTTGGTTTGTCGAAATGTAATGAATGTTTGTTCAAGATTAATTGCAAGGCCTAATATGTAAACTTTAAGCCTAGCTCCACACTCTTTTGGTTCGGGGTCAAGATCAGTATTCCAGGTGATGTTCGTTATTCCAAAGGTGCGTTATTCAGAAGGTTTGTTATTCCGAAACACGCAAATTGCATATACCTAGATCTTTGTTAGTCCAAGAATGAAAAAGGGTTTGTTAATCTGAACATTTTTGGCGTTATTTGGAAGGTTCGTTAGTCCGAAAATAAAATAAGGTTCATTATTCTGAACGTGCATTAATCCGAAAATGAAATAAAGTTTGTTAGTTCAGTAGTCATTTTTGGACTAATGAACCTTATTTCATTTTCGGACTATCGAACCTTCGGAATAACAAACCCTATTTCATTTTCGGATTAACGAACCTTCGGAATAACAAACCTTATTTCATTTTCGAACTGACGAACCTTCGGATTAACAAACCTTCGGAATAAACAAACTTTCGGAATAACGAACCTTTGGAGTAACGAACTTTAACCAGTATTCCTCTGGTCTTTGTATATGAGCTCCATGATAAAATTGTGCCCATAGTTTCCCAGGCACCTTCATGTCAAGCTGTGCCTTATGATTAGACCAGAACATACTTGGACATGATTGTATAACAAGTAATCTTTCATTTCTATTTTACCAGATTTGTTGTCACACAGTTGACACTTTTTCAACCTTGATTTTAAATTAAACACATTCTTTTTGACACAAGCTAGTATTGATATCTGTGAATCGTAACTAAGTCGATTTGATGCTCCATTTGTATATAATGGAGCATCTTTACAGATCACAGCTGTAATCATTTATTCTCTATACTTCAATGAATTCCTGTTGCACATAATCCATGATCACACTTCTCAGATAAATTGTAATCTGTAATTTTCATGCTCCAGTTGAAAATATTCTTTGTCCTTACTCTGTAAGTTTGTCAATATATCGGTTTTCTTTTGGATAATTGTGAATCATAAATATGTGGATGAGAAATGGTTTTGAATACTTAATTGGAAATATATGTGCTAAAAGTTTGTAATTGTGACTTGTATCTAGTATTCATCGAATCCTTGTATTGTAGGTCTCTCCATGATAAAGCCTGCCATCTGCTATAGTTTGTAGGAATAAGTATAGTCCTTTCTATATTCTTCATGATAGATTATGCTTTGTGTATTGAGATTCAAGATGGATGTTAACTGTGATGTTATGTTCACACAACCATCTCTAACTGTAAAATTGACTTTTCATCCAAAACCTTAAAGGCATTGGCTAACTTTGTGAGCAGCTGATTTAAAAAATTCCTCAGACTAAGATGAAACATATATATGAGTACTTGTATTTATACTCAAAAACCTTGAAACCAACCATAATTTGGAATGATAAACTGTTAGTAAGATGCAAACTGTGATTTTATTATTTTTGGTCTCAGAGACAATAAATAAGGGGACCGTTTTGCTCGAATTAAAAAAATCTGTTATCTGCCTCCCTCCGCGTGATACCCCAATACACACTGTACGGTCCGGTGAGCCATGCGCGCTCCTTATGTCAAGTCTGTGCAACCGACCCTTGTATATTTTTTTCAAACATTGGTTCACATAAATATTTAAAAGTACTTCCTGTCGATATTATACTGTGAAATGTTTAGACTGGTATTTTTACACTATAACCCTTATGTTTATCCCATTTTCAAGTAGAAAAATGAGTTTTTAAAAAAAATCATAACAATATTAACCAATGCCTTTAAGGTTATCTTATGATTTCGGGTTGTGGCATATTCATAGTTTTGAAACTTAAGTTTAGTAGTAGTTTTAAAATCTTAAGTGAGCTTATGGTTAACTCCCAAACTGCAAGGTTGGGTGATCCTTAGTCAAAGTCATGTGTTTGCTAGTCTGTAAACACAGACTCTATTTTGATACTCAAGCACATTTCAAGTAAAATCCTTTAAACCTTACTTTGGCATTGTCTGGCTGTGTCAGAAGCAGGCACAGCACAGAGAATATAGAAGTCTTACAGTTCAGACATCGTGTCATATTTTGATTAACAAGGATTTGAGCCTGCGAACAATTCTGCTGCAGATGCAGACTACTGGATAGTAGTTTTAAAACTTTGAGCAGTCATTGTTTTAGTCTGGTCTGAACCCTCACCATTGTTTACCCATCCCCCCCCCCCCCCTGCTGTTTAAAATGTCGAGTTTTCACTAACTCAAAGTTAAAAAAACAACAACTATAATATCCTGTGTGAAAATAGCTATTAGATTAGAAAGATTATCTTGTTCGGAACACAGATGATTGGATTTTAGTGCTCTCTGAATCTCGGATTGAGTTGATTTATTCAAATTATTGCTGTCTTAAAACCTGGGTAAGATGAAAACTTGTTTGTCATTCTTGGAATTCTCATGGTGGGAGAGTACTGCTAGACTTCCTGAGTATTCACACAGGCCAAAAATATCACCTTCAATTGAGTTTACCCCTTTTGCTATATCCTAGGATATAAATACACTTATATATGCCCCTACCTTTGTTTATCTCCCAAGGTACATGTATGAAAATAACAACACCTTCAATATGGCCTGTATTAAAGGGTTCAAGGGTAGGCATAAGAAATCATATTGCTAAATGATTCACCAGTTCACTGGAGCAGTCAGGCCTTTCCTCCTCAAAAGACAATCGTCATTCTCCTATCGGCAAGGCAGACTTCCCTTCATTTCCACCACAGACAATGAACATGAAAGGCAGAGAGTGTCCCGCGGAGGAACAAATTAGACACTTGAACTTCGCTATGTGGGCCGTTCAAGTGCAATTGTCATGGCTGATTTGATAGAATGTTCTAAAAGGTATCATCTGGATGAAATGGATGATTTCTTTCTCATGTTAATGGCAAAAGAATCCTATGTTTTGATTCATTTTGGTTGTATTTTCATTATATGTCAAGGCAGTTTACAAGTACCTGTTTATTTTACAGTGTAGCTACTTTCATTTTTATGCCTCCGCCCACTGAAAGTGGTGGTGGAGGCAGTATGTCTTCGTGTTGTTGGTCTGTCCTTCTGTCTGTCCCTCCATCCCACTTTTTCATTATGCCATATCTCAAGAACCTTTTGAGGCATGAACTTCAAACTTTGTCCTAGTATGTATCACCATAGGTATATATCAAAATAGGTAGGCAATCTATTTAGATGTGGGGGGTATGTAGGTCAAAGGTCACAGACGTCAAATATGAAAATGCAGGTTAATTAGCCTGGTTAATTGTGATATCTCAAGAACTGTTTGAGGTATGAACTTCAAACTTAGTGCAAGTATGCATCACCAAAAAAAGACGATCTGATTAGAATTTTTGGGGTATATAGGTCAAAGGTCAGAGGTCATAGGGTCAGAAAAGACTTGAAATTATTCGCATATATTGTGTTTCCATGATAACTTGGAATATAGGGCAGAGATTTTTAGTCAACGATGAGTGAAATTAATTTTGAGGTGGAAGAGGTAATGGTGATTAATATATATAGTTTTTGTTGAGATATGAATAAAAGGCAGAGGCGCAATTCGTCGCCTGGCTGGCAGAAGGGCATAAGCAGGTGCGTGATTTTATATGGTTCTAGGACAACTCCCCCCATACGATTCCCACCTGACAACTCCCCCTGGAGCACAGCTCCCCCAGAGGACAGCTCCCCTGAGGGCAACTCTCCCCAGAGGACACATTTCCCAGATGACAACTCCCCAAGGACAACTCCCGCAGTCCCTGAGGGGAGTTGTCCTGATCTGATTTTATACATCTCCCCGGCTGGCAGAACGGTGTTAGCTCGAGTGCGTGCTACGCAAAAGGTACAGTGCGCGCGTGTTAACGCCCTTCGGCCAGCCAGGGTTGCGTTGTGCACGCGCGTTATCGCCCTTCTGCCAGCCAGATGACAAATTTTTTATTGTGTGCGGTCAAATTGCTCTTGTTTTTCTCAGGTTTTAAAGGAGTTTTTGGATCAAGCTTCAAATTTTGATATTTGACCAAAGTCAGGTCCAAGCTGAATTTCACAGGCTTAAATAAACCCTCTGCAACATCCATGGTACATGTATGTACCTCGATTGCCAAACCGTATGTTGAACTTCATAAATGAATACTGTGTACAGGCTATTAATCAGTGGCATGAATAGATATGAAGCATAATGTTTAGATCCCTTATTCAGGATTATCAAGTAGAGATATTTTCCTTGATTTTTTTTCTTTGTTTAGCCAGAATACGAGGAAGAAAGCGATGTATTAAGGGGTGGGGTGGCATGTTGGCAGCGGGGATGTCACTGATCCATATCGCTAATAATGCATAGAAATATGGTAAATCAAGCTTATTGATTCTAAAGTCTAAGCCTATGAAAGGTGGCTAAAAATGTTCACCCCTTTTTGACAATGCTTTAGCCTTATAACCTGAATCATTGAAGTCCTGATGATCGATAACCTGATAGATTTAACAATTCCAGGCTTCGGCAGATCTATGACCTGCCTGGGCTCCCATGGGGCTAGACACCGTGTCTGCGATTCCTGTCTTTCCTAATCCACCCTCAAACATCCATGTATTGACATGGAGATTAAATGCAACACATTTACTAACAGGTTAAAAAGAGGTGACCTATCATCAAAAGCCCATTAAAGTTCTAAGTCTAATTATCAGTGTGATACAGTGCCATGATAAGGGGGCATTGATAATGGGATTTAGGGGCCATTGATACCCCTGTCTCTTCTTTGATAGGGATTCTGTAACGGACCGAAGTGTAATGGATACGGGTCCTTTAGTCAGTGAATTAGTGCTTTGATTTTTTTTTGTGATCCATTCAAGTTGGATGGTAGTTTGTATAAGATTACCTTAAAATTGTTCAAATTGAACCCTATGTAGATCAACAAGATTAAAAATAAGACCCCAAACTGGTCATCCACAGCCACTGGCTTCTCATAGATGGAGTTGCATTGCAAATACACACGGGGTTATATATTCTGTAGAAAGGTCATCTTCTCATAAAGACTAAAGTACATTGCTTAAATCATTTATAAGTAGAATGTCTATAATCTATGTTCCTATTCCTTTTAAGGAAAATGCCTTATAAATTCAAAAAGTGTGATTTCATCAAATTTTGTGACCTTCATTTGTTCCTTTCTTATTATCAAAAGTTTTGAATATGCACTGGATTTAGGAAGGATGCATTTTCAGATTTAAAGGCATTGGCTAACTTTGTGAGCATCTGATTTAAAAAATTCTCAAACAAAGATGAAACATGTGTATGAGTACTTGTATTTGTACTAAAAAAAAACCTGAAACCAACCGTAATTTGGAATGAAAAACTGTTAGTAAGACGCAAATCGTGATTTTATTATTTTTCGTCTTGGGGACAATAAATAAGAGGACCGTTTTGCTCGAATTAAAAAAAAACCTGTTATCTGCCTCCCTCCGTGTGATATGTCAATACACATAGTACAGTCCGCTGAGCAATGCGCGCATGCGGGCTCCTTATGTTTAGTCTGTGCAACTGACCCTCATATTTTTCAAACATTGGCTCACATTTCTGATATTAAGAAATACTTCCTGTGAATAGTTTTGAAACTTTCAGAATTGTATTTTTACACTATAACCCTTATGTTTATCCCATTTTCAAGTAGCGAAATGAATTTAAAAAAATTATAACAATGTTAACCAATGCATTTAACAGATGACCCAAATGGGAAATGTACATGAGACACCTGCATACATCCCTCTCAATTTATTGAAAGTTGATTACATTTCTAAAACTAATTGTTGTTTTAAAAAAGTTTTATACAGGCAATGTGTTGAATGATAACAATAATAAGAATTAGGATTCCATCTCTGCTTCTGGATGAAAGTTATGAATCCCCAATTTCAACTTTGATGGCAAAAACTTCTCTGCATTACAAAGGAATATATAATAGATGTTCATTCAACCTTTCATTTCTCTCTTTCTTTCAGATTATGAAATTGCTCATCCAGTCCAAGTAGATTCTTCAGGGATTTACCTTTCACATCATTTAAAACCAGTGAGGAGAAAAAGGAGTATAGACATTGAAGACATTGAGAGGACAAATACAAACAATTTATTGTCATCAAACTTTACAGATTCAACAGAGAGAACAAGTAAAACTCGGCCTCATTCAAGTGATGGCAGAAGCACAATTCATCTTAAATTTAATGCCTATGCTCAGGATTTTGTGCTGGAGCTAGCTCCAAATGATGAGCTTACGGCACCAGGTTTTAAGGTACAGCGACGAAAGAATGGGAAAACAACGGTGGAAGAGTACATTCCGGAAATTGATAGTTGTCATTATCATGGCAGGTTAACCTCTCACAAGGACTCGTCAGTCGCAATTAGTCTCTGTGATGGAATGGTAAGTGATATTGCTTCTTTTGTTTGTTTTTCGAAGCCTAGCTTATAATGCTCTTCTCTTAGTAGGAAAGTGTGTGTAACGGTTAACATACATTCAGTGAATGAGCTGCAACTACATAAAAAGCTTGTAGTGAATCTCTTTAATCCGTATTCTACTAAAATCTACACCTGGCACCGGGTTTAAGCTTGGTTTAAAGTCAAATTTAACCAGACTGAGGTCTATCCTCTATTTGTAATTAACGTGATTGTGGTCCTTACTTCAGATTAACCAGTAACTGACCTAGGAGAATATAGGCCTGTATTAAGAGCCTAGATGCAGTGGATTTGAAAAATTGTAATTTTTCATTAGCAATGCTACTTTTATAGATTTGCTGAGGGCAGATGTGCCTTTCATACAACTAAATCCTTGAACAAAACTTTGAGAACTTGTTTCTTGTTTATGAAAGCTCTTTTTAGCATCATATTCTACAATGCACATGGATATCAGTTGAAAACCTTTGTTTATTTATATATCTATTGGATGAGCCCCTCTGGCTGCATTGCATATAGGACTGGTAATTGCAGGTTATTGCAAAGATTAATGGTCTTGTGGAAATAACAGAAGCCACAAAAGTATTAACTGCAATTGATAGCTTACATTTAATCAATCATTTTGTTGATGTCTACTCCTGTATTTATGTTGTGATAATCATATGTTTTTCTGACAAGTAACCTTTTTTATTTGGTTACCGGTGTACATTGAATTGTGACAGTGTTTGATGCTTCAAACAGAATTCACTGTCAGTAATTATTATTCATCAGCAAATATTTCATCTATGATATCAGAAACCTTCATTTAATGGATGACTTCACCTGGAATGTTGGGATTGAAACAATTGTTTTTCTTGTTTTCTGTCATTTTGATTGCCACCTGCCAGATAATGAAAAAATGAAATAAAATGGAGGGAATTATAGAGAGGGAGAGAGAGAGAGAAAGAGGGAGAGAGAGAGAAAGAGGGAGAGAGAGAGAGAGAGAGACAGAGACAGAGACAGAGAGGGAGAGAGAGAAAACTCAAAAGTTGAATTTTTAAAATTGTAAGTTGTTTAACCAATTGAAGTTTGACCTATATTAGAACTCTTTGGCCTCAAGGTTTTGACTCTATAAAGATCTGCCTTTCTGAAGACCAAGGTTAGTACAGTAAATAGAATCCTACTAACTCATCAGTTAAGAGATTATGACATTGCAAATACATGCTAAGCTGGCCTTTCGTCATTAAGTGTATAGTACAGCTACCATGTTACCATGTGAGCAAATTATGATAAACCCATTGTAGAAGACTCTTTGTATGTCTTTTCATTTCATTTTTCATTTAGGTTTTATTTCCACATTATCTGCAATGATACAAGTCTTTTCCATAATATAACAAAATATAATAGAACAACATTTAAATACATATGTTAAATTTGAAGTAAATAGCAAATAGTCTAAGATAATAATAAGATACACGGAGGGAGATAACAGAAATGTGGAGGAAACCTTGGAAGCAAATGCTTGTAGATAAGGTTCCCTTTTAATAGACTCTATTGGATACATCTTAAACAAACACACACGTGACAAACAAAAACTGAAAAGTCAATAAAACAGCACAATAAAACAAGAGTAAAAGAAGCATGACAAGACAAATGGATAGGAGGAGAGGAATGACGAAAAAGGAAAGAACAAATAAAAAAGGAAAGTAAAATACAAAAAACTAAGCAAAAATAAAAGTGTACAGCAGCCAACCTACAGGAGATCTTTATCTGTACTAATAAAAGAAACAGGGATAGACCAATCAATATTGTAGAATTGTATGTTGTTAGATAGGCTTCTCCAAGTTCTTTGCCATCTATTGATCCATTGATCCCCTGCACGAGGTTCAGAACTTCTTACTCTTCTCTTTACCTTTAGTCAGATACAGTCTTTGAGATATTGATTATCAGATTCTGCAGTCCTTAATGATACATGTATATATTTTGTTTTCAAAATCAGAGTAGGCAAAAAACAAACTGCTATAATGTCTTTGGATACTACCCAAAAAACAAAAACAAACAACAAAAAACAAAACATGAAAACAAAACAAAAACAAAATAAAAAAACAAAAATGGACCCAAACTTAATACACTTTACCCATGCTTGGAATCATTTTCTCGATTTATTATGCAACTTTGCTAAAAAGATTGAAGTACCTTTCTTCTTCATAAAATTGTGTCTTTGATAAATGAGTCAATGCAATACTGTTTTCTCGTATTATCAAGATGGTATTAATGATGACCAAATTTCAAAATTTGTTTTGTGAACTATGATATGTGTAAACTTTGATGATATGCATACAGTTAGCATGGGTTAATGCCTGCTTCCTGGCCCCAAGGCAGACAGAATCTTAACAGAGAGCTTCATAATATCCCAGATCATGAAAGGCTACATTGTCAATCCCAGATCGGTTAACTAAAGAACTCGGGAGTTCCAGAATGGACAACTCCAAGCCAAACCCAGAATGCGGCGAGAAGCGCCAAAGCAAACCCGCCAACTTTCACCCCTAAGAGGATGCCGACAGTTGTCTGATCCTGCCGGGCCTGCCCGACGGACATCAGATTATCCTCCAAATTCTATTCCTGAAGTTTACTTGGGCCAACAGGCCATGTTTGATTTCTCAAGTGTTTTCTATTCAGTTTTATATTGCTAGGGTTTGCTAAAATATCCTGGGCACGTGTAGGGAGGACTAATTTGTTATTCGGCATGCAGCAAAGCTGTGATATGTGTGCACCTCTCTCCATGCCCAGATTTAATCCATAATACTAATTTGGACAGCTATTATACGACTTTTCTGTTTTGCAAGCTCTTCCAACTAAGCTTGAAAAACAAGATAATTAGAGATGGTAACCCATTAGTAATCTATCAAGCTGTTATCAGTTGTAATTAGTTGAAAACTTTACCTAACTTTGAAGCTGACAGTGTTGTAATTAAGATTATTGTGCTGTACACAGTCAGTTGAAGAGCTTAGCTTGTGTGCTTGATAATACATCCGATAACCTTGATACATGGTATCATTAACTCAATACCTATAGAACTATAGATTGTCCCTGTATCAAATCTATGGAATATGAGCATTCAGTAGCCAATGGGTTAAGTTAATAGTTTAGTAACAAGTGCAAAGGTGTCACACTCTTAACACATTTTTACTGTGATAGGATCAAGATGTTAGTTTGTTTTCTTCAAAAAACTGCAATTCTGTCTTTCTAATCTGATCACTGAACTTTGATTTTAAGCTATAAATAACTCAGTCCAGTTGTATAATGAAGGAACAAAAATTGTAGGAAATTTCTAAAACTAGATCTTCACAATGGCTTCATCACATTCTTCTGTTAAATATTATTATTAGGATATCTCCATCTAAATGGTTCTATATGTTGTAGATATATCCTTTCTGGACTTTCTCAAATTCTGATTGCAACAGGTATTTTGAAATTATGTCAAAACATTCATTGTAAATTTACAGTGTGATTACAAAGAAAATTGTATGATGTGCACATGCATGTTCCTCCTAGAGGTTGAGTATTATATCTCTTGTAGTTTGCCTGAAACAAGAATTGCCTTGCTGATATTAGAGTCTAGCCGTAGACTCTTCGCTAGAACTATTTTTGTCAGTAAACATTTGATGATGAATACTCTGATATGTCTGCGCTATTTCCCTGCAGCCCCTTTTGATTTGGGCCGACTCTGGCTACTAATCCCTCAGTTGTTTGGGGATTAAGATTAAAAGTGGTCTAACTTAATCCCTGAATAATATTCATTTCCGTTCTGCCTTCCTCCAAATCCCTCTGCAACCGAGTAGAAAGATAAAGATGATGGATGTAATAGAGTGTTGAAAGCTTTTCAACCATTTTAGCATGCATGTTGAACATTGTTTGTTGCACAGCATAGCTTTACAAATATGGAAGATGGACTGAGAGATTATTATGAGACTGTGTTCTATTAAATGCTATTGTTTTGCTACAGATGGTCTGTTATACCCCATACTCTACATGATAATACTGCTATTTGAACCTTAGTGTGCTTGCATGCAATGTTTGGAGGATGGTATACATATATTTTGTTGTGTACAATTTTATTCACATGGAAGACCGCTTTTTTTCCTCTTCTTTTTCTGTAAAAAACAAGCATACTTTCAACAACTGGCTTAGGAAATCTACTCTTTGGTGGTGTTAACTTTATCTTTTCATCAGGTACAATAAAAAGGGTAAAAAAAAAGAAGACCCTACATGTCCAGTAGCTATACATGTACAACTCAAAACTGGGTGTTTTTCATAAAAAAGGCTATTTTGTACCACCCCATTGAAATATTTCAAAGGCTTCATTAACAATGAAAGGGGGGGGGGGGTCTCTTTGCAATGCTCTTGGTATAGAAACTCAAACTGTTTAGTGTAAAATAAAGAGTTATTGTATTCTTTTCTTTTAAATTGTGGGTGTACTTTTTCATGTGCAACTGATGTTTATTCACACTACTGCACAGACATGCACAAGTGCCCTAGGGGAAAACTGATTATTTCCCCTGAAAAAAACCACAAAAGTATTTTCTTCTGTTTAAATTTTTCAGTCTTTACATATTATCAAGCAAGTGTGAAGGATGGTGTTAGTGTTATTGGACCCTTCCTTAACATCATACTTTTAAAATTTACTGTAGAGTTCTATTTATTACTTATTATTATTGCTGAATGCTTCGAGCATCCATATCATGATAATTTTGATAATATCAGATACCTATATTATTCACCATGCAAGGTGCTCAAGTGCGTTTATTGGTAGTCTATCAATTTTGGTGCTGACAGCAATCAAAGTATACCTGTCTACCAGGTACCCGTTTGACCCCTGGATATGTTGTAGGTCAGTGTCTTGTCAAAGGACATCACCATTACTACCACCATTATTATTACCTCTACCAACACCACTGCTACCACCTCCCCTAATATATGGTGGCCCTGAAGTACGCTCAACGACAGGTCATGTGCACCGTGAATTTTGCGGCCAAGTCGTGTAATTCGCAATTTAGGTCATGAAGTTCGAGATCAATGGACGCGAACTAATTCGTGACCACTGGATGCGAACTCTGCGGCCAAAAAGTTTCCGTCTAAAGTTGTGAACTTTGCGGCCAGTTGCAAAGTTCACGTCCAAAGTTGTGAACTTTGCAACTTGGCCATGAATTTCGCAACCTAAATCACAAAATTCACGGCATACATGACCTGTCATCGAGTGTACTTCAGGGCCACTTTACTGATATCATCATTACATCTGCCACCACCGCAACCACCACCATCAACTTCACCAGCATCAACTTCACCAGCATCAACGGCATTGGTTGCATGTGGACAAACAGTTCCATTGTATAGTAACTCTGTAGAAATATCAGAAGAGAACAAATTAACAAAGATAACGAATCTTTTGGGTAGTTTCAGGAAAATAGTTTGCACAAGAGATTTTGCATTCTGTTGTAAAGTGCCACAACTTGCAAACTTGCAAAGAATAGTCTGTTTTGCATTGTTGATGTATAAATGAAGGAAGTTTGAGAAGACATAAAAAGTATTCTTAATTAACTCTCTTCTTTCATCAGGAATCCAAGTACACTCATAGGGGATTGAAAACACAGAAAGGCTCATTCATTACTCCTATATTCACCCATTCCTGCATGGGTAGAGGATATGAATACCATGGTCTAAGGAGAAGTGCCTAGTTGTCTGTGTCGTAAGCACTTTTAGTGTTAGTTTGTGTACTGTGAAACTCATGGAGAATTGAAAAAGCAACTAACTGTCAACCCCCCCACCAAAACAAACAAACAACCCCCCTCCCCACCCACAATCTGTTTATTCTACGGAATGAAAATGACATCCATTATTGCAGTTCTGTTGATGCAAAAAACCCATGGGCTGGAATTTGTTATAATGTTTAGGAGGACTCATTTAAAGTTTCTTACAACAACAACAAAAAAAGAAAAAGAAAAAAGGTCATCTGCTTTTTCCATTGCTCTTGGTCAAAAAAGATCAAACATGGGGGGGGGGGGGAATATTTTGTATAATGCCCCAGAATGTGAGTGTTTTTTTTGGGGGGGGGGGGAGGAATCATGTCCTCCCAGCATTTCCATGCCAATGGATAAAGCAAGTCGCTTCTTTATTGACAGTCTGCATCAGTGAGAGTTTTCTCTCTATATATTTTCTCATCCCTAGAACAATTCGGTTTAATTTATGTGGAGAACAGTTGCAAAAAAAGGAAAGTGTTTTAGTGAATTTCGGTCATAAAAGGGGATTTTTCATTGACAAAATATGGAAAAAGACAGAACATTGGATTTTAATTGGAAGGGAAATTGGGTTTTGTGGATTGGTTAATTTGAGATGCTTAGTATCAGGAAGGGTCTTATCTATTGCTTCCTGCAGTACCTCCTGTCACTGATATACTGACAATCATCCACAAATAATGATATTATCTTTTCTTTTTTTAATAAAAGTGTAATAGTGTCATGCAGTAAAACTTTTGTAGTCACAGAATATAAATAAATAAGATTGATCAAAAATATATTTGACAATGTGCCAATTTTAATGCTATATTCAAACATTGGTTACATTGGTTACAGTACTGCATTTATTAGGATTCTTGTTTTTCTTTTCAGTCAAATTTTGTGCATTTTTTTTAGGATGTAACTTTTTCTGTTGCAAGACAATTTGATGGCAGGAATTCATGTTAAAAAACTCTTTATCTTAAAAAAGAGTGACATGATAACCATACTGCTTTCTCTTTAAGCATTTTTAACACTTAATGGAATGTGTTTGCGGATGTGGTTTTGAATTTCATATGATCCTGCTGTACATGCATTACATCAAAATGATTAATTCCTAGTAACTTTACTAAGCAGTTTGTACCAGATACACTTTGTAGCACGTCAAAAGACAAGTGTGAATTTTGTGGGGGTCGAATCACTTTGACATGCATTATTCCCTTTTTGACACGTATTTCCTACCAGTTGCCATAGCCAAAATCGTAATCTTGCACAAGTATATGTGAAATATGTTGAAATACTGGTGACTTGCCGTAGTTTACATGTCATCCCAGCATACAAAATTAAGACCCAACCAAACAGAGCCCTGCAATTCATATGTCTAGACTATACCTATTCATACAACTCAAAGGCGTGCATTTAGCTGCATCATTCTAAAACTCACCAACAAGTTCTATTGTTATGACTATACTCTTATTACATCATTCTTACTGAAGGGTATTGTGTGATGTGTTAGAAGGTGGTCTAAAATCCTGGCCAGTTTTATCTGTGCTTTTGTTGCTCAGAGCCATTCCATCTCCATAAAAGATATATCTCTGATTTGAGGTGACACCTTCAAATCGTGTGGCCAAATTGTCTTTTGATAAAAAACTAGAAATCAAAGCTTCAGATTATAATGAGGATTTACTTTGCTTAAAGGTAGTTTTTGATACTGTGGGTTGTGAGAGTTGATTTGTCAATTTTGCCTAGGTATTAGAAAAGAACTTTCCTGAAAGTTTTTGTCAAAAGTCATCATTGTCATATGGGAGAAAAAAGTAATATAATTGTTCAGTTACATTAAGAAGAATAAGAATTTTGTTCCTTTCAGGATAGGAAGTATATATGCTATTGATAGCATAACAATTTAGGAATAATTTTTTTGAATTGCTTTCCATAGTAACATTATTTGTAATTTTCATGTCTTGCTTACCCATTCATGAGTTATTGAGTCGTATTTTCAACACCTTTTTTTCTTCAAAATTTGATTAGTACATTCAATAGTGAGTGTAAATGCTTAATTCAACCTTGTCTATATTTCTAATGGTGTCAGAAGAAAGAAAAGACTAAATTTGTTTTTTCTGTGGTTGACTAGATAACAATTCAAAGAATTCTAGGTATCTGAGTCACGCCTCGTGATCAGATGGAATCTGCAAATATTGCTTAAATGCTTGTAAGAAAAGTCTTGAAATATCAGACTTTTTTCATGTCATGCATTTTTCTCACTGTTATCCAAATATCAAAAATATAAAAAAATATCAAAAATGAAACAAGCAGGTACTGCTCTGCTTGAAAGTAAAACAAGATCGCAGAACATGGAGCAGAATAGCTGTCAAGTCATCCAAAGCCCTCGCTGACATGTTTGAACATTTTTAGCAACTCTCTACCCCCTCCCGAATAAACAGAAATTAACGTGGGATTTGAAGATAAAGCTAAAGGTAGACCTTTAATCAGCAATCAAGAATTTTATCCTGGAGAATCTACACACCTTGCTTTCACACCAGGTTCTTGTATTTTGTCGGAGTGGAGAGCTGTAAGGGTGCTAAACCATATCAGTAGTGTCTCGTTTTAGTGGCACTTTTCCAGTATCTTTTGATCCAAATACTAGAAATTACACATTACACATGAGCAGAAGAGTAGAATTCACTGAAAAGTTTTGAGTTCTCTTTTAATGCATTATGTTTTGGCATTCTTGAATAAGATTGAGTTAATTGTAACAACTCTTCACTAGTCTTTAAATTGGTAATACAGTTTAAAATATAAAATCATTGTTTTTGTGCAAATTGGCAATTTTTTCATTACAATTTCAGTTGAAATTAGTTCATGCTATATACATTTATAAAGAAACTATGTAAGAGAGGAAAAAAAAAAACAATAATAGTTGCCAATTTGAGGAGAGAAAACTGATTGATATAGCCCATAAGAAAAGTCTGTACTGGTATGGGTTAAATATTGTCATTTTATACAGAATTAATGCCTCTCTTGCTTTCAGGATATGAAACCTTAGGCGTTTTATCTTTATGTCGTTGTGCGACAGAACGCATCCGGAATGCAAAATGGAAAATGATTGAAAACCAGATTTTTCAAACAATGACTGATAATTTCACGGGTAGCATGTAGACCTTGTAAATTGATATACGATCTTCTTGCAGCATGATCTTTGCTAAAATTCTATTCCAATTTGTCAAAATAGCCATTTAAATTTTTGCATTTTTGTATTTTGCATTCTGGACGCATTCTTTCACACAACGACATAAAGATAAAATGCCTTATTAATCTGATCTCCTGCATACATGTTGCATTTGTATCGTTGGGTAAGGTGTTGCCAGTTTGAAAACCACCGAGTCAGCATGACGCTTGAATGTTGCTGATTCCGTGGGCCCTTGGAGGTAGGGTCCTGTAGCCACTATCTACAAGGGCTTGTCAGGGACTTGTTAGGGACTCGTTAGAGATGTAAGCTGGAAAGGATTCAACTTGATTAGAAACAATTATCAATCAATTGCCTACCTGCTGTGATGATGGAGAAATCGAGAGTAAAGTCTTCTTTTTTGAGATGTTTTGTTTATATCCTTAGAAGTCCTGCAGTGTGATACCTCTCTGTTTTTAACATAAAATTGCACTTGTTATAATTGTGCAGAGTTGGAGGCAAATTGATGTGAATTTCTGTTATCAGTGCCAAATGAGTAATGAGTAATGAATGAATGATATATCTCCAATTAAATCATTTATATGCATGCATATGTCTGTACCATATCATTGATAAGATTACCATATAGACTATACTGCATTAGCTATCCATATAGGCCTGTGAACATTTCCATCCTGAAAATTCTTGGAGAAATATATCGAGGATGAAAATTAGAATCTTCAAACAACCTTGTCACTTACTACATATTTCACTTTGATAGTATCTCAAGTCTCAAAAGAGATCTTTGAATGTTTTGAAACTTGCTTTCATGGTTGGCCCATTTTGAAATGTCAAGAGTTGAAGGTATTTTTAGGACACTGCTACACTATCCATATATTTTTTCTCCACACTTTGCAAAGAATGCGAATGTGTCAGTCAGTGACACTCTCATTTTCAACGGCTTCCTTCCCTTCACCCTTTCTTCTTGAGGACGTCACCTTCTCATCCTGGAACTCTCGTTGAAGATGTCGTCACCTTGGAAGGAAGTATCTTCTAGGTATTACCATGTGCTAGAAATATCTGAATGAAAGAGAGGGAGGGTGGGAGATTGAGGGGAAGAGAAGGAAAAAGAGATGGGGGGGGGGTAAGGTAGATGGAGGGAGGGATGGAACGATGGAAGGGATGGAAAAAGGGAGAAAGAAGTAAAAAGGGTAGTTGTGGATAGATGGAGGGATAGAAGGAGAAAGAGAGAGAAAGAGATAGATTAAAATCGGGGGAGGGGGTATGGAGAGAGTGACCCCTTTGAAAAACAGCTATTAGCTGACAAGGGCTATCCAACCCATTAGTGGTGAATAAATAAATCAAATAGAAAGAGAGTAAAAGAGAAAGAGAAAGGGAAGGGAGAGACTCTGATAAAGGAGAAAGATGAAGGACTGCCCAAAATGATATGATATGAAATGATGAACACATAAAGATAGGATAGAATGAAAAATGTAAAAAAAATACAGGAAGGGGAAATAGTATGAAGAGGTGAAAGGAGAAAAAAAGGGGGAAGGGAAAAATGGGGGGGGGGGAGTAGGAGAGAAAGGAAGATAGAGAGGAAGAAAGGGAATGAAGATTGATTGAAAGATGATGGATTCATTTGTTTCTTTTCCCATGTTTAATCCAATCATAAATCCAGCTTATGAGTAATCTAAGGGATGTTAATATTTTCTCCTCCACCTGAAGACAGACATCTTCCTTCCGAGTCACCAACCCACAAATTACATTCCCTGTCAAGAAAATACTTCGGGAGAAGTATGATGCCCATCTGAAAGTTATTTTCCACTCTTGACATTGACTATCTCGATTACCTCCCCTTGTTCGTCTCCCCAATAGATCACCTTACTCGGGATATATGAAGGTCAGAAAGTATACCAGACTAATTCCAGACACAAAACTCATCTCTTCATATTCCTCTCCAGTCTGCAGATTAATTCCTCTCTGCCATCATATTATTTTCATCCAAAATAACAAATATTTGATTCCCCTGCCCTTGACTCTGCCAAATGAAATTTGGTTTGGTAGGCGGGCAGAGTTGGGGGTTTAACCCCTCTGTATTTATCATCCATCCTGAGTGGATGTATGAAAATCATTAAAAAATGGATTCAGACACAGAAGTCGTGTATGGTATTGATTGACCTCCAAGCTTGGGGTTTCCATGTTCTGTTTCAGAGCTTGCTGTTGCTCTTTCAACCTTTTTATCGACTGGATGTGACCTGAAAAGAGACATGAGGTCATGGAGGCATAGAACTTGAGTTTTGTTCACACATAGTGTGGTAATCCACCTCAAACATTTAAATGCTGCAGTAATATATAGACTGGTTAATGTGTAAGTAATGATTATAGTAATAATAACTTTGTTCACACTTAATGTGGTAATTCACCGCAAACAAATAAATGCCGCAGTAATATATAGACTAATGTGTAAGTATTGATTGTAGTGATAACTTTTTTAACCCAGAGAAGCCTCAGCGTCTTCTTTGGGATCCTGCAATAATATCACCCCATCAATTGCCAGTTCCCCAATTTACATTTGGGTTGAAAGGACAAAATGTGGGTCATACATCTAGTACAAGGAATCTAGCACCCAAGGAGAATTGAACCTAGGCCCTCTTGTATGAGAGTCAAAAGCTTTCACCAATATACCACGCCATTCCAAGGAAGGGCAAAAGTACCTATCCCCATCAAAGCCCAAAGCATGCTCAATTATTGTTGCCCTGATAACATGCAAAAATTGAAGATCACTGCACTGACCTCAGAAACTCTAGCATTTTTTTTACGATGTGGACCCTTGTATGTGTGAACAAGGCTTTGGGAAACATCCTCACGGCTCATGTTCACTATTGATTGGATTGCCAAGAAGGCAGACAGCGGCTGAATGACGGTCCCTTTGAAATGTATGGCAAAGATCTGTTTGCTGTTTCCTAATTTGATTTATGATTACATAAATACTAGCATGCACAGTTATTGGTTAAGGGGATGTAATTGCTCAAAATTCTTTCTGTTCTCCTCTGATACTGCGGCATGAAAACTGTTCTTGAAAGACAAATTGTTTAAGACTTGTATGTATAAGAATTACTCAGGATTAAACTCCTAAGAAATATGTTTTGATGCAAAATTGGGGCTTTTAACGTTTGCTGGATATTACAATTTCATATGGGCTTTATCATAACAGGTGGCCACAAATGGAGTGTTTATTATTTTTTAATCCCTACATATATCTTCTCTGTTTTTATCAGCTTGTATTTCAGTATGAAGCCATCTTGTGAGAATAGAATTTTCACTGAAATTTTATTTTAACTTTCAGGGGAACAGTATTAAAAAAACAAACATACAAGTGAATACAAAGTGTTAAGCTGCTGAGCCTTTTTGCAGACTTATACTGCTTTCGCATCAAGGTACGGTCGCTGCGACCGGTCGCTGCGACCGTACCCAGCGACCGATCGGACGTGCTTTCACACCTCCGTCAAAATTTGGTCAGGCCCAGAGCGATCGGTCGCTGTATAGCTGACCTAGCCGGAAGCGGAAGTAGAGATAGTGCGTAGGCATGTATGGGGGGTCATTGCATTTCGATCGGTCGCTGAGTACGATATGCTTTCACATCTAGCTTGCATCGGTCGCGATCGGTCGCTGAAGTACCTCACCGACCGTACTCAGCGACCGATCGTTTTTGACCAAAACAATCGGTCGCAGCGACCGATGAAATGCTTTCACGTTATGATTTCATCGGTCGCAGCGACCGTACCTTGGTGTGAAAGCAGTATGAGATTCCAAGAATGTTTATATTAAAGGTTTACATATTGATAATTTGAAAAGGGGACTGTTTTCAGCAAGTTACAAAGTTAATAGAAAGGCTTGATGGTAATGTGATTGGGGTGAGGATCATTTTCACTTCCTTCCCAAACGTATTATACCCTATTTCCACTTCCACACGTAGAATACCTTTTTTTCTTCGCTGTAGGAAGCAAGTGCCACAGAGTTCAGTGGAACACATCTGCTTTGGGTTACTATGAAGTACAAGTGTTAGGTTCACTTTCTTGCTCTTTCTATGCTTGTTTTGATGACATCCTACTCCTTCTGCCCTTTTTATAATCTCTCTCGCTCTCTTCATCTCCCTTTCTCTCCCTCTTCTCTCTCCCTCCCTTATCCTTTGTTTATCTCATATTTCTTTCTCACTCTCTTTTTTTTTTAAGCGCCTTCTCACTCCCTGCCTTATATCTTTTTTTAAGCTCCTGTTGTGTGTCTGGACTCATAATGACCCTAGCCTAAACAGTCTAAGGAGTAGATAATTTCCTTTTTGTTTTACACTGTCTGAAACTGAATGACTTTGATGCTTGACCAATTTGCTGTAATGAGAGCAGGTCAAATGCATGTCATGTGACCGTTTTCAGGTTCTTGACTGACTGAGGAAAGTTTGCACTTCTAAAGTTTAAAGCAACATCTTGTAAATTGGGGAATTTTAGAGTGATCACTATAAAGTTCTAAAACAAAAAGGTATTAACCCTTTCTTGGTGGCTATGTTTGTAAATTACTCACTGCATGTCTTCTCAATTCATTTTTTTTTCTCTTCTGCTTAAAGATTCAAATTGTCTTTGCCTGGAAATGTAGGGTAAGGTTACCAGTGGCTAACCCCAGGTGTGGAGCTAGGAAGGTTACACTATAAAATAAAAAAACTTGGGCAACATGACACTTTGATAAATCATTAGTGACAGCCATTTTTTTCACGGCAAGTGGCTTTCATGAATTGCAAGATTTCATTTTATGATTCACTGACAAGAATCTTTTGGCATGAAATTTTCGTGAAGTTAAACCATTCACAAACTTGGCAATTTTAGTAACAGTTTCTGGTTTTACATTTGTTTGTTGGTGAACATAATCCACTTTTCTGTCTGAAACATATCCAGGGGTGCAACATAGCTCTTCTTTCTCCCTTCTTGAATCTGTTGACATTTTCCTGGGTTGATAGGAAATGTGTTAAGAGTCAGTAAACCCAGTGATTCATTTCAAAACTGGTCTGAGGGAAATTAGAAATGGGACAATAAACTCTTAGTAAATATGAGCAGTGATGTGATGTCATGAATGTTAATATCATACAAACAGCATCTATTTTTGATGTTTTATCACTTAGTATAACGGTAACAATAAACTATATTCCTGTATAATGTACTGATAATAACAGTAAAAATGGTTTTGTTTGTTAAACATGATGGACAAATTCCACCTGACTTCTGAAATGATGTTGAAGGAGTACAATTATTAGGCAACAGATATTACGGATGAGTTCTGTCCTTAAAATCACAAAAGACGGCCGAACAATATAAACATAGTCGAAGATAGAATTGTGGGGAAAGCTCATTACCATGCAAGTGTCATTGAAGCCTGGCTAGCATAATTATTTTTCAGTGTCTTTTGCTTTAAACAAGAGCGGAACAATTTGGAAATGGTGTATCAGGTAGTTATTGTTATCTGTAATTCTGTATAAGGTCTTACCCTTCCCTAAAGGTTGTGTACAGTTTTGGTAGGCCCTCCAAAACTTTTTTTTCAGATTTCTTTCTTTTTAGCTGCTCAGCAGCAAGATAAGGGAAAACTAAGATGCTGTGAAGTTCTTTCCTCTTTAAGTTTAATGTGAAACATTTATGATAGGCAAAAAAATACTTTTGATCTTGGGTCAAAGACATAAAGTCACCAATTGCCTGCACTTGTATAGAACCAATTAGAGTTCTGTTCACACAATCACACAACAAGAGTACAAAGCGCTGTGATTACTGTGCTGTGAGCATTCTGGATGCTGGAATTCTAGCATGGGCAGAATGTAACCGTTACATTGCATTCATTTGAAATATGTACACTGAAATTTACCGAAAATCATGAATGTTCTCACTCATGTATCATCTGTACAAGGTGGATAATGTTAGACTATATTCAATCAGTTTCATGCCTATTTTTCTTTATTTTTTTTAATTTTTTGCTACCAAAACTGTAAACGAGCTTTAAGACTGTCTGTAGAAACTTGAGCAGTGTTTGACTTGGAGCTTACCTTTCACCAAGCAACATCAGAGTCCTGAAGCAAAAAAATCCTGAGCAGAATAGGCATGAACAATCCAGTTGCTCAGTTTCCTTCCTCCCAGCCTTAAAATGCCACTTGATAATGGTTCCAATTTCACCCTTTCATAATGAATTAAGTAATAAGAGCCCATTTTGTATCTTTATACCACCCCCATTGTTCAAAGTAGAAAGACAGTTTAAATTGAAAGCTATATAGGTCAAGGGTACCCCATTCACCAGTGTTTTATTTACTTCCAGGCAGTCTGGTCCAATTTCTGGTTTTAAACTTCACCCTTGTTTCTTTGCCCCACACTTCCAACTTGCATCAAGAGTTCAAGACAAAAGGGAAAAAAATTTTTGAAAGGAGTTTTATCGCTGAATCATCCTCTCCAACTAGGTTCCAATGAAATCACTATAGTTTATCATTAAAGTTTAATTTGTTTTTCATTAAGAAAGGTGAGGCATAGCTTAAGGCTGATAAAAGAAAGGCAGTCATGGAGGCAGTTCAACTATGCATATAAGAAGTCAAGTCCATGAGCTGCAAGGTACTGCGATTTAAACAGCTTTCATGCAGTAACATATCTTTAATCAGTATTTTGCATGGGAAGGAGAAATAGGAAGTTTGTTTGCCATTCTGTGAGCTGGGTAATAATGATTTTATGTTAATTGCACAGAAGAAAAAGCAGTATTAGTTAATGTTAAGATTTCAAGATTTCAAGATAATCTATTGTCATGTATAAAAAAAAAATACACAAAATTTGTTTCCAGACATAGAAAAAAGTGCATAAACGAATACAAATAATACAATATGAAGTAACATATGCAATGACATACATAAGATACATTATGATTAACACTGTTATGCTTAATATTGAGGGCTGTGGGTTCACTGTAGATGAATGAATTCATGGTAATGTATTAAGGTAAAGTTGATTGGCAGTATCACGATTGAGTGACACATTGAATAGCCACTTCAAGAGATACTTCAGGTAATGATGTTGTCTTTTAGATTAGGAAGGGTAAAAGATTAGATTTAAGGACACAGGAAATTATATAAAGAGAAAGAGAAATACTGAACATATAGGAAAGCTAAAAGTAAATTGAATTTAAGTAGTCACACTCTCAGAAACGTTGGTTAAAAATCATTAGGTTGGTTCAAATATGCACCGACCAACTGTTGGTTTAAAAAAAATCCCCATATGTTTTACATACAATTTTTTAAAATCAACAGTTGGTCGGTGCATATTTTAACCAACCTGATAATTTTTCTGAGAGTGCATGAGTCTGTTATCTGAATAAGAATGGAAAGTGCCATTTTGAAGACAAAATTTATTTATTTTGTAAAAGCATTGTACCTATATTTGTTTTGGGAATGCTCACATTGTGCACAATACATTGCATTATCAGCAATATCAGAGAGAGTGGAAGAATTCAACGGTATTGGAAATAGTTATACTGAAAACTGATACTAACTAGCTTTGGAAAGATGGCATGACAATGATCAGACCTCTGGTCAGACATTATCAGTTCAGCAAGGTAAATTTGTCAAAAAAGTATGTATTTCCATGCTAAATCTTAGTACAAGCACTCCATATCATTGATAGAGAGTCTCGAAGACTCTCAGAGCAGATATTTCAAGAGGTTTTCATACCATGGCAGAAAGGACTAGTACTTCAAATTCAAGAGTTTTCTACCATTGTTGGATCACCAGAATCTTCAAAAGATGTTTAGGCTAGATGTAAACACATCAGTAAAGGTCGTTGATGATACTTGTGTGTCTGTTTGACCTCCTGTTCAGACTACCTAAATTCATTGTATAACTATCTGAGAGTCGGATAGCTATACATTACCTGTACATAATTGATTCTGTGTAGTCTTAATATTGTATAACAAAACACTGCAAAGTGAAACGGATATTTGAGCATCATTTTGAATGAAAATTTGATAAAGAATTAGGATTCCCTTGGAAACATATATATATATATATATATATATATATATATATATATATATATATATTTTTTTTATCATTTAAAACTACACATGTTAGCAGGACATCGATGAAAAACAGCATGTTTAGTTGCTGATCTTTTATACCTGCATAAATATATTCAATAAATATTTCGGTTGGACTTCTGTAAATTTCTTGTATTTACAGCAATACCATGATATAAGATAACTCTATAGCTGATCTGGCGAATGCAAAACTAGTTTCTTCTTACGATTTTCTCTATACGATGCATTTTTCCATGTGTGTATGCCCTTTTTGCTATACAGTAGAGCCCTTTATTACAGAGTTTGGCCAACTCGGTTCAGTGGGTTACAAAATGGCGGAATTTCTTTTGTATTGTGCTTGCCTAATAAAGCAGTATGCGCCATGTTGTGCCCTACTGGAGCCGAGTTGGCCAAACTCTGTAATAAAGGGCTCTGCTATACAGAGATATTTTATAGGACATTTCTATATGTGTATAACTCTCCTGTTGTCTGAACAGCTTTGAATATAATGTAATGAGTTGTTTCTGATGCACCTGCTACTGGTATACTGTAACACTTGAAGAACACCTGATTAAATGATCGGAAAAGTTTTCAAGTTTTTTAAGACGATGGGCATGACATCTAGCACTTTTAAGAGGTTGCTTAGTAGAGTAACAATTAGGAGAAAGTTTATCCATGTATCAGGAAAGGCTTTGTCGGAATGAAAGAAGAAAAGTGTTTACCGAATGGAAACTCAATATCTGGTATCAGCAATGGATATAAGATGTTAAAGAGAAAGAAAAGACAGCCGTCACAAAGAGAGAGAAAGAGAGGGGGGGGGGGAAGAAAGGACAATCTAATGGGGAGAGAAAGAGAGAGAGCAAAAAGAAATGGATCAGTAATATGAAACAGATGAGAGAGAGAGAGAGAGAGAGAGTACAAATTCAAAGGTGTAAGTCCAGAAGCACATTTGAAAAGTAGTAGTTACGGAGGAATGAAGGGGAGAGAGAGAGAGAGAGATAGAAAAAGGTGTAAAGATGAAAACACTGTGATATCATATAGCAATGCGAAACAAGCTATTGACACCCCCTTGAGACCCAAAACAAATGAAGACCTCATCTTCAACTTGTAGGTTAAACTGACTCCTCCAGCTAAATACTCCCTATCCAATCATTCCTCTATGACATTTGTTATGATTCCAACACCGACACCCCGGTTGGGGCTCTTTTTTTGTCCAAGCGAAAACTCTTCTGCATTCCGATAAGAAATTTGTATCTCAAATATTCTCTTCTAACTTCTCTTGGTCATGGATTTTGTCTCATCCATGCCCACACCTAGGCGAGTACTATAAAAAGATGAGTGTCAATCAGATTGCTTTGTCTCCTGTCGTATTTTGCTTCTAAACTCTATCTGCCCGCTGATTGAGTAGACAATGCTGCATTTCCCATGGCATATTTTTAAATGAAAAATTTGGCACTGTCCATCATATCTGGCCAGGTAAAAAGGTGAATAACACAAGGATTTTGTACTCATTTTTTAAAGAAAAAGAGGCCATATGTTTAAATATATTCATGAGTAAAATTTTGTATATTTTGTAAAAAAAAAAAGCTGTGTAAATACATATTTGAATAGATGTTCTATATATTTGAATAAATGTGTTATTGAATTAAAAGGCATTTATATGCACTTGAAGAAAAAAGAAGCTGTATTGAATATATCCATGAAAATCACATGTATTTGTACTTTTTTGCAAGAGAAGCTATGTTCAATAATATCCATGTCAAATTGGATGTAACGGACAAATTTACATTGAGTGCTTGGAAAGATATTGGCCCTAACCTTATTAATTCTTTTAGCCAGACTCCAAAAAGGAAAGGAAATATTAAGTCAAGTGACCTCCAGTCATTTACGAGACATGTATGATTTATTTTAGCCCTCCATTTGGTACATTTCCTGTACAAGACTCATTTGGAACTAATTAATTTTCTTGACGAGCCTTTACAGATCTTGACTGATGGTTAAGTCCATTCACCCTTCTTTTAAAGGGGCCTTATGCCAAGAATTTAGAAGGAGTAATTTGGGGAAATCAAAATTTGTCTCCTGTCATTAAAACTTTTCAGAGGTTGGTTTGGGGGAAAGTGAAGGATGTCTATGATTTAGATTTTGTTCCATATGTTAAACATGTAGAAAACATGTGGAGCTTCAGAAAACATTGATGGAATGCATGGATTAAGAAATATCACCGACTGCTCAGCCGGCAAAACTACTTTTAATAAAGTTTAGAAATCAGTGAAATTATTTATTATTCATAGTTATAAGAAACGCTTATTTTCTTATTAAATAATTATTGAATTTTAAAGTATTGAATAATCGATTTCTTGAAGAACTATGACGATCTCACATTTTGGTCTTAAATTTATAAAATTTTAATACTTCGTGCATTGGTAATGAGAGTGTAATGATTAGAACTGTCTGTAGTTGTTGTTTCAAGGTGTTTAACAGTGCTTTATAGTACAGTATACATGTCTACCTTTGCTTATATTGAAAAATTGCAAGATCTGTGTTTAACCTATGGGGGATATGAAATTTTGATTTTCAGTGGGATAGATGTTGTTATGGGGGGGGGGGGGTCACATGTAGGAAGTGGTATCAAGGAGTTACTCCTTGGTAGTATAAAGTTCATTCTTCTCCCAGTAAGCTTACCCCCATTAGCCCCAGGAGGCTCATTATTGCACCCATAGAGATGGATCATGTTTGTGTGTGCATGTTTCAGATGTTTCACACCTCCACTTCCTTTTCCCATGTGCGTAAATGATGCAAGTATTCATCTTATTGGCAGGTAAACCACCATGAGGGGTCAAACCTAGGTTACCAAGAAAATTGGGTTAAAACAATATTTTCAAAAATATCAATTTTGAATGTATTTCCTGAGCGACAGAAAGGCATTAATTCAGACCCTCTTTTTACGACACATAATTAAAGTTCACATGTTTGTAAATACTTTTCATTGTTAGTTAATCCATGGAATAGTATATAAGCCTGGGATATTTTGGGCTGGAGTCTGTGGAAAATGTATATTACTGTAATCAAATCTTGTCCAACATTGTGATGAATTAGTGAAGGTATGCTTGATGTATGCTTGAGGTATTACTTGAATTCATATGAATTTATCAGTGAATTCATCTGGCAGCCATCTAATAGTCAATTCAAAATATATATCACAGAATTAGGGTAAATGTTCAAATGTATCTTCAGTTTATTCCCTTTTCAAATATTGTAGTGTAAAAAAAAAAGAAATGGTCTGTTATTTAAATTAAATCAATTAAACTTCAGACAAAAACTCTGATCCTACTTTTTAAAAAGTGAGAAAGAAAAACAGTATTATTGGAGCAAATTGAACTATTTGTCTGCAAGGGATATAGGGCTGAATTGGCAGTAGCTATTTTGAGAAGAAGAATTGCTGTTTCAGTCACTTTAGCTTTTGAGAGGAAACTGACTGGATTATGAACCTGACCGGATTTATTTCTGTTGACCTGTTTGTTGTAGTTTAGAGTCTTGCTATTGCAGGGTGCAGTAATTGCTGTTGATGTTGTTTTATTGTTTTCTTGTTTTCATAATTTCCACATAGTGTTGAGAAAATTAGGTTGGCCTGGGTATTATTGATGTGTAAAGTGACTGGAAATAAGACATTTCTATTTTACCTCATCTCCCTACCCATCTTTTTCATCCATTCCACAAATTTGAAAATTAGTATTGTGAGGAAAATAATATTGTCTTCTAGAATTATGAGTCATAGTTAACCTTTATTTCATTCCATTTCTAATAGATATCTCTCTTTTAAAGTTAATAATATTGATGCTGAAATTTCCTTTTATTTGTAGCTTAAAGGAATGAATGTATTTAAGACATTTGTTGCTTATATATTGAGGGGGTGACGATTATGCATTTAGATTTAGATAATGTGTTTTTTTTTCCTCAGTTTCTACTTTTATGTCAAGTCAGCTCAAGGGCGATTTAAATAACTCTATTGTATGTCCTATAGAAATCATGTTCAAATTAATTGTTATGTTCTTACTCTTCTAAAGATTGTGGGCATGGCCATTGAAATTGGTATCAGTTGATTTTCCAAATGTTTTGCAATTGTGTTCTGGGCCTAGTTATACTCTCCTTATTCAAGTGAGTTCTGTTTTGACCTGTTTTGTCAAACACCTGTAGTTTTGGCCATAAACAACAGTGCCTTTGAGCATGTTGAGTGCTTCTGTATGTCCCGTAGGAAAGCTAAAAAAAGTGCATGCATTTTGTAAACTTAAAAGGCCCTTGGTGAATGACCATCAGCCTATCGTCATGGGGATAGTACTTACTCAATCAAAAGTTTCAAATCATACTTCTGTTGAAACTTGTTGATAAAGCTTTTTCAGAGCAAATAAACGTCTATTTTGACAGCACAACAGGGGAAAACTCACCAGAGAATTGTGTGTATAGAAGTTTTCCTTTGTACCTGTTAAAGTACAATAGAGATCTGAAAAGGCTAGTATTTTCATAAGCTTAAAGTCCAATGTCGAATAAGCAATTGTGTTTTTAATGATGTTTAGACAGTGACTCAAAGAGTTTTGACTAAATTGTAGACCTTTCATTTTATACTCAAGTTTTTTCCTAGGCATATTTTGGTAGGACCATAAGTAATTGTACCATAGCATCCATGGTGGATTGGAAAACCTCACTTCTGAAGTGAACAAGATTTTTCCCATTTTGCTTCATGCTGAATCAGACAATTTTTCACCTCAAGTTCATGAAGAAGAAAAAAAAAGGGGGGGGGGGGCTGTAAAATGAAATATTTCTTTGCATTCTTGTGGTAGGTGTGAAAAGTCAATCCACATGCATAGACGATAAAAATCTGGTATGCATCAACTTGGCCATGGAGAGAAGTACAATTTATAGCAACTGTTTTGAAGGAGGACAGTGTATTTATTGCCAGAAGTAATGGGTATTGAGCTGGAAGAGGTTTTGATATAAAATGTTTGTTTTGTCACAAAGAACTGGTGGGCTATCATCTTGGAATGTATATCTTATTCAGCAGATATTTGTGTGTTTTTTCAAAATATTTGTGTGTAAGCACAAATTATGACTCTTGCCCTCTCCCTCTCTCCCCCTCCCCCTCCCCTTCAATTTAAAACAGAATGCAAACTAACTTTTATTAGATATTTCAGTTTATATTTGAATGTACTGTATATATACTTCAGAACTGAGAAACTTTTTTTTTGCGAAGAAATTTGAAATCAGAGAATGAAGAAATTAGAGATCTAGTTTAAGAGTAATAAAACTGACCCACTCCTCATATTCTACCTCAAAACTACGATCATGAATATTCAACAAGCTGTGCTTGTACATGTAACTGTAAAATCCTGACAGAAAAGGGTTGGGTATTTATGAGCTCATGAATTATTCATGATCCACCCTCCACTTAAATCTGTGTGTGTATGCTGTAGGCCTACATGCATAGGAGATGTTTGTATGTGTATTGTGTGTGTGTCACTTTAGAGAAATAGGATGTGTATTGAGTGAGCTCATGTGATTGATCACTTACTTTTGACCAATCACATTCAGACTTTCCCTTGATTGGCAGGTCATGCAGGTTGTTGATTGCACATAGTGAATTTCTGCCCACCTGTATTATGTGAGGAATCCATGTAGATTGCTGAAATATACATCAAGGTTTGTGTCTTTTCCATGTATTAGACACACAGAGTATGTCTTATTTACTACTTTTTGTATTGAGATTCCACAGACAAAATATATTTCTTATTGAGTTTTGCTGAATTCAAACAGGTGTGTCTGCATGATTAAGTTTCTTCCTTTTTCTTATGCCTAATCTTTCACTTTCAATTCATCGAGGATAATTGTGCTCATAAGGAGAAAATCTCATTTTTACTGTTTTAATTGATTTCATCATCATTACTTTTCCTAGGTTATGCCTCAAAATATTTTTAGAGCAGCTAGTTGATCACCATCTTCTTAAAATTAACCAGACTTTTATTTATGATTTCCATAAGGGCTGGTGATTTATTATAATGTGCTTTGTGTTTCTTAATGAATAATGTCATATGATTGAATAATAATATTTCAGGGTCTTCAAAAGCATGCACTTTCTGGACAATCTCTACATAAAATCTGTAAGGAAGTGGGAATGACTAACCCATTTATGTGTACAGAAGTCTGAGAAAATGTGATCAAGCTTTTAGCCGTAATGTTGTAATGTAGCATGAATGCTTAGTTTGTTACAGGAAAGACTAATTACCTAATCTGTCGTAGACATTCGACATTTATGGTAATTGGTGTCGTTTCAGTGACACCTCCATCAAGATTGTCAAATATCATTTCTGAGAAACTTTTTAACATGAATTCTTGAAAATGCAAATCATATTTTATACCTTTTAAGCGTGTTTCTTGAGGCTTTGTGCAGTGTAACGTATCCAAAACAATTAGTGATTGATGTGACCTTTGAAGCGCAGTTTAGCAGGGTGATTTACCAGGTACTCATGTGAGAATTCAAGCAATCATGTAGAAGTTGTTTCAGGTATAGGGTGAAGTGCTTGGCCTGATGACAGAAACCTTAGAGTTTTGTATATTGAAGACGTTTTATAAGTTTTGCACATAGTACGAAAAACTTTCATAAAGTTCGTACTTGTGCTAGAGTGGTGAAAGTTTCCTTCCATAACGTGAATGAATGACAGCACTTAATCAAATTTCAAAATTCTTGAATTAATGTTTCTTGCCTTTCAAAATGGCTAATGACTACAATTCACTAGGTTCATTTCACAGCACAGGATCTCAAATGAAAGCTTCAGTATTAATATTTCTGGATATACAGTATTCTCTTCCTGGAATGTAAGATTCAATTCAATTCAATTCAATTCAATTTAAAAGTCTATGATATGTGGAATACATAGAAACTTTGCCTCCACTGGCTAATAATAAATAAATCAAGACAAATTGCGTACATGAACATGAGAAAGTAGAAGTGCTACAAGAATACATTAAAAGTTTAAAAATTTTATAAGACCTAAGGCCAACTCCTAGGATGCATGTTGACAAACTAAATCGGATCAAATGCATGGGAAATAAGAATAAAAAATAAATTAGGAAGAACTGACCATAAATAAATTAGAAACAAATCTAGACAGCCAAGGAAGGTTTCTCAGGGCAAGAGAAAGTTACTTATCTTGTGACAAGATATAGACCTGACCATCTAGACAGTGAGACCTGGGCTAAACAAATTAACAAACTAAAATCTGAAATCTCTGCTGCTACCTGCAATATTGGAAGCTTATCTATCTTTTCAGGTCATGATGTTCCCTTTGAACTTGCATGTTTTTCCCCCATCTTTGATGACAAGGAGGTGGCTGTCACTGTAATGTTAATTCCATCATCATTAGGATAAATTGATGGAGCCTCGATATCAGTTGCGGAAACGAACATGGTGGCCCTCTTTGATCCTGTTCATACAATATAAAATCAAACTAATAAAACATGGTTTGGGAAATAAGAAATGTCAGAACTGAAATCTGACAGTGGCCCATTTTTATCCTCTTGCATCCCATTAAGACAGTGTAAAGTATATATTGAAAATGATGTTTCAAAAATGTTTGCAGAGATTTTCCATCTAAAATTCATGTCAAAAGAATTTATGAATTTAGTTGTATTTTCAAGCTGTGTGTTTTGTGGATTGATTGATATAGCTTCAAGGGGATTCTGTGTCTGAAGTAGCATACCTTTGACATCACATTTGTAGGAGGGGCTTAACCTATACCACCGTAGATTGCATCAATTTGTGTTGTTAAGGATTCTGAATTTTCTCTTGGCCTGAGGTTTGTTATGTCAACCAAACTTGTGCTAGATTTGATAGTAAAATAATTCAGAGTGTGAATGATTGTGCCTCAATATAAATTCTTACAAAATGCATTCTGACAATGCATCTTTTCAGAGCATGGTTTTATTATAGCTGTTGGACGTGAGAATGGGAAATGGGTTTGAAAAATCATCGTCTTAGAGGGAGATGACTTCTGCTCTCCCGAGGGGAACTTCCATCAAGTCAAGTTTAAAGGAGAGTGCAGCCAGACAATATATGTCCCAAGGGCCCAATTGAAAAGTTCATTTGAGAGATTCTTGCATGTATGAGATGAAATATGTGAGGCATTCATGTTTCCTTGCAAAGTTTAGAACAAGTTATTGATTCCATTATGTGAGGTTTTGAGAACATCAATATTTTTGTAATTTATGTTTTCTCGCAAAGGGAATTTGTGGGTCAATTGCAGTATGTGAGTTTAATCACAATGTGATATGAAACCACGAGTGTTTGTACATCCAGACAAAAGAGACAATACAGATATCATTCAGGATAATAGAATCAGATTTTAGGATAGATATTGCTGTTGCTGCTATCAGCTATGTTAGTGACATTTGATATTTATTATGGTAATTCATATCATCCCTTGTCATCATGCAGTACTACCTCCCTGCATCCACTGTCAACGCAACACCCACTGGAAACATTTTCACCCTCCCTTGTGTAAAATTGTTGAATAATTTCACATACTGCTACCAAGGAAACGATGTTAACAAAATCAGAAATACAGTTGCTACCAACTGAGTAGCTCTCCCCCCCCCCAAGCATGACAACACTCTCCTCCCCCACCCAAGGCAACAATGTTAGGCATTTTATTTTTATGTCGTTGTGCGAAACGAATGCGTCCAGAACGCAAAATACAAAAATGCAAAAATTTAAATGTCTATTTTGACAAATTGTAATAGAATTTTAGCAAAGATTATGCCACAAGAAGATCGTATATCAATTTACAAGGTCTACATGCTACCCTTGAAATTATCAGTCATTGTTTCAAAAATTTGGTTTTCAATAATTTTCCATTTTGCATTCTGGACGCCTTCTTTCGCACAACGACATAAAGATAAAATGCCTTAACAAAATCAGAAATACAGTTGCTACCAACTAAGCAACTCCCCCTCCCTCTCTCCCCTATAAGCATGACAGCAATCTCCTCCTTCACCCATTTAATGAATCCATACCTTAATAAGGTGGTTATTAATATTTTTTCATTCATTTACAACCACAGTTTTATGTCGTTATTGTTTGCCCATACCATAGTCCATACGGTAACCCTTCTGATAATTGTCGCCTGGCTGGCAGAAGGGCGTTAACGCACGTGCAAGGCACAGTGCTATACATCCCTGGGCTGGCAGAAGGGCGTTAAAGGATGCACACTGTACCTTTCGCGTAGTGCGCGCTTGAGCTAACGCCCTTCTGCCAGGCGGAGGGATGTATGAAATCATGCACACGCATGTGCCAACGCCCTTCTGCCAGCCGGGCAATGAATCTACTGTACTTTTCCCTGTATGTTCTGAAAATCTTGGTGCCCTGTGGCTATCCATATCATAATTCGTCCCTGTTTTCACAAAGTGACGGATATGAGGAAAATTGCAAAATTTTCAGTTTCGTGTTTTTTTTCAGTTTTGGACATCTTTCACTAACATCTTGAACCTGACAGAGTTTTGGACCGTAATAATGCCTAATTATGTAACAATGGCAATGACGTCAACAAAAAAATACCTAGTAAAAGGATTTTCTGTTTTCACGAAGTGACCGCTTTCAGCCGTCCTGTATGTTTTACGTGTGCGGGTGAGTTCCGTCACTTCGTGCAGAAAAAAAAGAGTGCATCTTCGATTTGAACATGTGATCACGCACAAGTAGGTCAAATGCGCACTCATCAAGTCCCATTTGTTTTACACGTGTGCAGCTGAGATTCGTCACTTCGTGAAAACAAAATCCCAGTGGGTCCGTAAATTTGGGTTTTCACAAAATGATGGCAATGATTACAGCTCGTTTTTCTTCTAAAATATAAAAGGAATATGCGAATGATTAATTATGAACATTGTCCAGAATATGCCCTATACCCCTATACCAGGATATAAAAATTATTCACCCTTCATACATTAAAGAGGTAGAGATTGAGGTTTGAAACTTTGAAAGCGATTTACTCAAAACTAACTCTTTTTAAGTTGCACGCTCAACTGTCACTTTGTGAAAACAGGGACGAATTTTATACCATTTTTTGTCCTTCCTCCAACACACCCTCAAGATTGCCCAAGACATTTTGCCTCTCTATTGCTCTCTTATCCTTCTCTCACTAAGGTCATCATATCATTTTTGAGAGGGGGGGGGGGGGGGGGAGAAAGAGAAAGGGAGAGGGAGAGAGAGGACCAAATGGGCACCAGATGTCCCTGATATATTCATGGATGTGGTATAGGAAGTATGGAATCTTTTTTTCTTCGTATTTTGAGGTATGATTGAATCCCATGAGCATGAGTTGAATTTGCCATGTCTGTACTAAATGCATGTAAATGCAGCTTGTACCAATTATACCGAAGAGCATGGAAATCTAACTTTATTTTTGGGGATACATTATTTTCTATGACTACTTCATGACAGTTTATGAAAAAATATATTTGAGCATTATGTTAAAAGCAATTCTGCTCGTTGACTTTAAAGTTGTCATTTATGATGTGCTTTCTAAAAATCTAAACCTGTTGGAAACAAAGTTCTTACAAAGTTGTGAGAAATCATTTACTCCACCTGGTTCTGTTCACATGTGGTTGTAGTACACGTACTTGATAACAGTTTGTTGTTGATTCTCATTCCAAAGCGGGGTCATGAAGAGGAAAAATTACGACTCCTGGGTCAGTACATTTGTGCACTGTAAGGATAGATTAACGACCAAAAGATACACAAACAGCTCATCATTCTTTGATATACAAGCCGACTGCTTTGGTGGCCCATGTCTTCAAAGGGAAACTCAGTCTAGCTCAGATTTTTAAAATCTATCAATATTTTCAGGAGAATAATTAGGAGTTATGATGTCAGGGCCCGATCCAGAATTTTCAAAGGGGGGGGGGGGCGGTCGGCTATTTCAGGTGTCTGTTTTAACTGAAAAAAAAAGGGCCCTCAGCTTGTTCACGTGTATTTTACCCTAAAATTTTGCCTTTTCTACTTTTCAAAAAAAGGGGGGCGGCCGGCCACAGCCGATTGACCCCCCTTTGGCCCCGGGGGGGGGGGGGGGGGGGCGATTCAGCCACCCCCTGGTTCCGTCCCTGTATGAGTATGGATATTTTAGTCAATTTTCATGAGTGGAACATTTTCTTGCAATACATAAAGCGAGAGAAATCAGACTTGATTCATGTTTAAAGCTTTGAACTCGTGTATTACTAATGATCAAATGCTGTATTTATTGGTTTTTGGTTTTTAAAAAAAAATTATTTTTGAGAACTTCATTCCTACCAGTGTATATTGCCTTCTGCAGATCTACCTCTTGGCCATGGTCAAGTACCAGAATAGTTTTACTAGACAGACATCCTTCTGCCAGTAGTAGTGCATGATGTAGTATGCAGGGATTGAGACAATGACATTTTAGATATCACTTCTTCCTGGTTCTAGCACAGTACTAAATTGTATCTCTTCCAAATCAAATAATTTTGTTTACCGATGGTTCCAGAAAGCTGTACCTTGATAGCTTGCAGTTTTCTTTGCAAATTGCTTACAAATAATCCAAACAGACCATCATGAAAAGGTTTTATGACAAGAGATGATGAACTAGCAAACAAACTGAATGAACTCCCAAGTGTCTTATCATTGGTAACAATATCTCTAATGAAACGTCACTCTATCGTCACACTCCACCAACAAACAAATCTCTATTACTCTTTCTCAGAGTAATGACTGTTTGTATTGTAGGGGTTATATAGATAGGAAGTCAGGCCAGAGGCTGTAGGAAAATTGTAAACACGGATATATATATTTTTTTTCACTGAGTTTCTGGGATTCTTTTTTTTTTCAATATGGGTGAACCTAGGTTAATCCTCACCTCCCTGCAAGCAGAGGTCGTTCAGAGGTCAAGTTTACAGCTGTTGGAAGTCTAAAAGTTGAATCCAGACCCAAGAGTGTGATGTTCATTTCTAAGGAAAGGAAACCTATTTAATTGTTCTCATTTTAGATGCCATTCACACACACAGTTTGCATTTTGAAGTTTGAGGTTGCAGTTTGAAGGATTATTCTGTTTGCAAAAAGACACCCTCATAAAAATGCCTTTTTGAAATGAAACATTATTTTTATTCAAAGGATGGAATATAGGAAATTTCAAAATTAAGATGTGCATTTGATCATTTGTGCACTTTGTTGCCTACTTCTTTCAAGATGTAACAGAGCCAAAATGATTACAAACTGCATACTTCTGTTAGCAGAACATTGTAATTTTAGAGTTACTTGAGCAAACCTCAAGGTTTCGGAGGTCATGCTGTGGCAAGGATTTTTGTGTATTCTCTGACAGTAATCCACTATGGCTGATGAATACAATGCCTGTAATCTTATTTTAGAAATCAATACAGGTTTGGAAAAGAATGTAAATTAGTTTTAATTCTTGAAGAAAGCTGGAGGAGAGAAAAACCTTAAAGACGGAATATAAAACAAATTCTTTCAGGAAAAACAGGTTGACTTGTTTTTTATGTATCAGTAAATAAAATCCCTATTCCATAATTTTAGTCCAAGCCAACCATTCCTATTTTAGAGCAGTAATTCCTATTTTTTTTTACCTTTAAATTAACACTTTTTAATGATTTGATTCCTCTTTTTCTTCTGAAAACTTCCATGTAAACAGTTGCAAAATACATTATTCCTAATTTTACCATGCAATATTCCTGTCTTATACTGAAGAAGTTTGGCAGGTATATGTTAATCCATTCCTATATGAAACTGCGAAAAGATCCATAATTTGCAACTCATAGTCCCCTTGCTCCTCTCATATCCTGATCATCCCTTTAACATCGAGGTGGGAGTTCATCCTCTAATTCCAAGATGTAAACTTATTGATCCCAAGATGTAAACTTATTGATCTCATCCTTTGTCAAATCCTCTCCTGCACAGGCTTAGGGCAAAGATTGATTTCCATTTTCTGACACAACAGTTCAATATGGGTTGGATGTAGGACAAAGGTATGATTATGGGATTAAATTCACCTTAATGCTAATCACTGCATTCACTTGGTTTCCCTCTTAGCCCCAGTCTAATGAAGTTTAGGGGGCAAGTTGACTTAAAGACTAACAAATTAACTTTAATTATTGATTAATGATTGTCTCTTGTTGGGAGAGAGAGAGAGAGAGAGAGGGGGGGGGGAGAGAGAGAAAGCATAAACCTTTAAGTTAAGCTCGGTTTATAATAGAAGGACCTTTCTCACAGGGTAAGGGTAGAAAAAAAAATTTGAAACACTTTATCTGCTTACATTATGTGAAGGATATTATTGTTTGGGATATCAAATAAACATTTGAATCTATTATACAAACTTATCATGAATACAAGAAATCTTAAATAGTTTATGAAAACTATTGTGTTTACTGAACGCAACACAGAATTATCAGCCAAGAAAACCATTTCATAAGTTTTAAGTATTTTTTCAACTTTATTTACTCAAGGGTGAATGTAGAAATAGAGTTGATATTAATGACATTGATAATTCATTTTGTGGTCTGTCAGAGGAGCAACCTTAGAGAAAAGGAAAAAAAGAAAAAGGGATAGAAGGAGAAAGAAGAAGAAACCCTGTATGAATGAATAAAATTGATTTGAATATAACCTAAGAGTCTCATCCATTTTCTGCATGTCAAGTTCACCCTTTTGTGGAACCTGTCAGGCAAATGGTAGCAGATCAATCTAGTTAAACAAACTCTATCTTTTATTTGTTTGGATAACATTTCATTGTTGAGATAGCATTTCATGTTGTGCCCGGGTTGTTAAAATAAACTCCAGGGTCCAATGCTGATTTATTGTAATGTTCATCTCTAAGGGTTGCCCCAATCATTCCCACCAGACAGAGGAATTTTTTATGTTACAGACTGGTTCAAAGCTGAATAGAGCGGGAATGCCAGTGAATTTCCTCTTCAAAAGAAAATTTATCTGAATATAATTGATTTATCCTACTCAGAAATTACCTCTTTTTGAAATGATTTATTTCAATCAAGGAAGTTTCATTTCCCTATATATCTGATGATTCAACCTTGAGAGAAAAATCTGATTTTCCAGCCTGTACTTACGACTGAGTGCTTGAGATGGATTTAGGTAAATTGTCAAAATGTCCTTTGAACTACAATATAATTCAAAGTGAGCAGACCAAACTATGGCTTCTCACCATCTAGAAATGAATGTTCCCTTTTAAATGTATCAAGCCAGAAACTTTATATTGAGTGGAACCTTGGCAATTTAGCAAATGGTTAGATTCATGAAATCTCCTACGGTGAAATAAGTGAATTTAATTGATTTTTTTTTCCAAGTTTCTGTCTGAATATAATGGCTACCATTGACAAGTCACTGAAGTTTAATGTCTCAAAAAGGTTTGGTTTATTGTAAAAACATATCTGAATTCTAATGACATGAATCGGAGAAAAGTCAGCAGTTAGGCCTTAATTTGACATGAATCTGACCTCACATCATAGAGTCATGGGTGTCAGTGATCATGATAATCGGATATGAACACATCAGATCATATCCTAATAGGTTTTATGATCCATAAAGTAAACACACCTATTTCTCTTATAGTAATTGATATCCCCTTGTGAGGAATAGTTGTTGCTATCCCCAGGGGGTGGGCAATGTCACCCTGGTTATCCTAGGTTAGATAAATATTTCTCTGCTATGAAAGAAAGCAAACATCATTTATAAAAAATCAACAAAGTTTGGGGAGTTATTCAATATCCAGTCACACTCTATATGAATGAAAGCAGATTAATTTCTGAAGTGAAAACTTCCATAGCGCAAAAATTTGCAGCTTCGTCCAAAAGCAGTCTCTGTGGATGTGGAGTTGTGACCTTTTGAACTGAACCATGAATCTGAAAGAGTTTGAATTAGCACATTTTGCCTCTGGCTATCTTCAAGGTGTAATTAGATGCCACATTAGTTCTGGCTTATTTGAACCATAGATGCCAGCACCTCTTTCATATTTTGGGGGTGTAGCAACTATGAATGCCTTTGATACTGTACATAGAGGAAATATTCCGTCAACCAAAAAAAAGAATTGTGAAATTTGCCAGCTTGAACGCATCGGTGGTGAATTGAATAATGATTCTGTCACGGACCTACTACCATGGTTTTATAAAGCTCATTTGCCCATCTGCATGGAAGGCTTTTGTTATCCACATCATGGTGTGTGGATGTCCTTCAAGTGTGTATAGTTTAAAGTTGGTCAAAGTTAGTGGGTCCTCGGTCAACTTCAGTACAAGGTCACAAGTTACCACAACTTCAGACCTAGATCATTCCTTTAACAAGGCTAATATATTATGCTTTCATATGACAAATGACTAGGCATATGCTCATTCAGAAAATTTGAATTTTGATTGATCCCTAATCAAATGACATTTAGGGAGTGCTTTGCAATGTTTGGTCTTTAATCTTTTTCAGACTGTTAAAAAGGCTTGTACTGTTACAACCCTGTCTCTTAAAAACATTAAAATCTTTAGTCCTATTCGACCATGAATCCTTTGCCAAAGTTGATTGGGAGGCTCCTGCATTATGTCCGTCTGAATAAAAGAAGACAGGAATCAACAGGTTATGTGAAATGATAAGAATTATAAGTATGAGCTATAATTTTTTTTGTTTAATATGTTTTCCTCAAAGTCTGATAATAATTTGCCTAAGTGAATTTAATAGTCTCTAATAGCTTTACTTGAAGGATGTCAATTTAGTGAGTTTGATTTTAAACCCATTGACTACTACATTCTCTAGTTCCCATAGACTTGATTCAGGGCCACTCGATTCCAGTAGAAGGTGGGTTAACAGAAATTTCTGTTAATGAATATAAATGTTGAAATAAATACCATTGCTACCCAGCTCATCTTGAAATAACCCTGCACTGACATTAACATATGTGCTTCACAGCTGGAAGAATGTTTCATGGGAACAAAAACACAAATGTTTTACAAATTATATGGTTTCTTCCCCAAATCGAAACTCATGCTGACATTTTCTCTCCAATTTAGGTATGATCCACATGACATCACTTTGGAAAAATATGTTGACTTCATTTGCTTCCAAGAATGTCTGAAACAGTTTCATAAGAGCTTCATAATGGAAGAGATAATAATGTAATGAACTTTTCATTGGCTTTTGATCTTCCAAATATTAAAAAAAAAAAATGGTGTCATGGATATCTGTTGTACAAAGGAGGAGGGGGGGGGGGGGCTCTTTTCTCTTGTTTTCATGGATGAATATTTCATTGTTTCAGTAATGTGGGGTATTCCAAATCTAGTGCAGCATTTTGTAAGAGAAGCACAGCAGAGCTTGAGGCAATTTCTGAAAACTTTGTCACACAGACATGAAAGAAAACCTGTGAAATCAAGTCAAATTGACTGAAACTGCCTATGAAATAGATTCTGTTGTGAAGGCCATGAACTTGGAAGGCATATCTTCTCTGAAAAGATTGGAATCAGCAATGAAATCAGAATATATCTATGCCATGAGGTGAAATCCAGAAAGTTGATCTGATATTACCCCATTTTTTTTTTCTCATAGCCAGAGGGTAGAAGTTGATTGGTCTCTATCTGATGACCTGACCCCATGAGGTCAATTCCCCAGCTGACCTCGGAACAGAGGGGTCATTCATTATTCTCTCATCATGTACCCAGATGCTCAACTCATGCTTGCAAAAAAATTTAGAATAGTTATGAAAATTTGATGGAAGTCTGAAGAAAGTTCAAGATTGTAGTGTGAGTTTTGGAATATCTTTGGAATATCTCAAACTTAATAAAGACTTCCTATTGCTAGAATGAAGAGGTTATATGAAATGTGATGAGAGAGATTCAATTTTTAAGATTTATTGTTCATTGCAATTATTAAACCATGATTATTTTCAAATGAACCCTCCTTTGGGAAATCAGTATTTTAGACATTTCTATACTCGGCAGCAAGAACCCCAGTGTTCAGACTAGGTCCCGTTTTTGGGACAGTTTGGAACAGTCTTTTGCTGTTTACGATGGACCATCCACACTATCCTCAAATGCCCCCGCTTTCCGGGGACAATCATGGCTGAAGTGGTTTCGGCTCTGTGTCACGTCACAATGCCACTACACTGCCACTACATTTCGTGCATTCGCACATTCGATCAAAACAGCTCTGTGATATCAGTTACGAGCTCAAGGTCGCTCTCCCCTCAAGAGTTTGTCCCCAGACCAATCATGTTTGGTGGGACCACGGGGCTGCGGGAGAAGTCCCGGCGAGCTTCTACACTATAAACGGGCACTAGTCTGAACGCAGGGTTTGTATTTTCTAAATAGGCCAGTGACTTTTTCCCCCATAATTGTTGAATTGTAGCCACCTGCTCTTAGCCAAAAGAGAACTCTGGGTGCGTTCAAGCGATTTTTTAAAGCTAGAATCACAAACATGAATCACAAATCAAAACGCTGTTACAGAACACGGCTACTGCGGGAGAGCGTTCAAGCGATTTTTCATCAACGCCTGATTCTCGCTCATTTCAAGCCCACCCACTGTGCATCGTACTGCGCAGTTTGACCCAGGAAGTATAGGTCAACTTCGGCACGCACTTTCTGAATTTGTTTTGCCCCCGAACCGGAAACGGACCATGATAACAACGTCATAGAATAATGATTGAGATCTCCGTTGCGTTCAATCGATTTTTAGCGACCCTGGCTCTGCAGAATCATGATTCAAAACGCACCTTTTTCAGCGTTTCATGTTTGTGTTTTGAAAGACATTTATTTTTATGACCTGCGAAAAATTGATTGAACGTAACCGTGGTTTAAAACTAAACATCTTTGAAAACAGTGTTTCTAGGGTGAAAATGGTAGCTTGAACGCAACCTTAGTCACACTATGCCCTCTTACAGAAATAATCTTATGATCTATTGTACTTTACTATAGTATAGTAAATGGAATAAATCCAGTCTAACTGGTAAGATTACTACCACATATTTGCACAATCAGTAGCAATAACCAGTGGTAAGAAACTTGGGAGGTCTGTTTGAAAATTTTCAACTTGCCGCCAAAAGTGTTAGGGGGTAATTCTTTTTCATCAGGGAATGTCCCCAGTTGTATCAGAGACGAGTCATTGGGGATCCCATATGAAATCAGATTTGTATTTTTATCTGGGGAATTGGAGTTCAATCTAATTTTATGCTGTTATCAAGGGAAGTTGGCTGGGGACTTGTGTACTCTGTTCATACTTGACAAAGAAATCGTTTTGAATCATGTTTCATAGTACATTTATAATGTCAAGTATAAACCAAAGCTATGCATTACAATATTGATGCCTGTTGTACAGGTTACTGCTTGTAACCTGTTGAAGTTAGCCTGAGAATGATCACATTTGTAACTTTGTAAACCCAGTGGAAAGTGCATGTGGTGAGGACATAATCATCCTCAATTGATTAACAGATATTGCCTTCATGTGGTTGGGTTACAGTTCTTTTTCTACACAAGTTTGTTGTTTTCACAATAAAACATAATACTTATAAAAAATATAATAAATCTCGAAACATCAGAAGCATTTTCCACCATTTCCCCTGTTCTCTGTTGTACAAATGATGCTTGGAACAGCTATAAAAACTTGAAATATAAGTATAACTCTGCAAGACATAATTTTTTTATTTTTCCTAGTGTGATACTTGTCTGAATAGGAGGAAGATGGACCCCAATTTCTTTCTTCCAGGAGGAAAAGAGGGTCATATCTTGCCCCCTCATAACAGGTGGAAGTATTGAATGAGGGGTGTGAGAAAATCTGCCACACTTGCAAATATGAATTAAAGACTGCATGGACGTGTGTTTGGTCAGAGGTACAGATATTTCTTGGTAAGACTTCATCCTGCTGACAAAAATAATGGGATTCATTATGATTTGATATTGGAAAATTGTTGGAGTTGGAACTAACTTCCTCAAGGCTGAGTTCTCACATGATGTGGTAACCATCTATTAAAAAAAGAAATTAGTACCTATATCCAGTGTGTGTGTGTTAGGAACAGTTATTTCTTATCTATCATGCTGGCAAAAGCATTGTTACTTTTTGTAGAGGTATACTGTTGCAATGAATAATTTGAAATTTCCTAATGTGTAAAAAGGGAAAGGATGTGGGGAGATATAATTTGCTTCTAAAGGTGTTTTATCTTTACGTCGTTGTGCGAAAGAATGCATGCGGAATGCTAAATTTAAAAAAGCAAAAAATAAAATGTCTATTTTGACATATTGGAATGGAAGTTTAGCCAAGAACATGCCACAAGAAGATCGTATATCCATTTACAAAGTCTACATACTACCCGTGAAATTATCAGTCATTGTTTGAAAATTTTGATTTTCAATATTGTTTCCATTTTGCGTTCCAGACGTGTTCTTTTGCAAAACCACATAAAGATAAGATGCCTTAGCTCCACCAAGGAGCATAAAAAATCCTCAGTTCTACCATTTTAACCTGCAAGAAACCTCAAAGAATTTTGCAAATTGAAGGAGGCAGATGAACACAGAAAAACAAATAAAACGTAATGTATGTCAGTTGTTTTACTTATGCAGTATCTCTGTGACAAAATGTTTTGGTTCCTTGCTTTTTTCTCCTGTCCAGTGTAAGCTTATGATTTCAGAATGCAAATGAAGAGATAATCTTACTAATAAAGAAGATTAACTTGAGATAATTCAAGGAGAGACACATTTATCATGCCTTGTTAAACCTAAGACCTTGCCGAATGCCATGTATCGACTTAGTGCATTGGTGGAAGAAGCTGATATTGAGTGAATGTAACTGATGAAAGCTTAAACTCAGAAAAGAAACTGTAAAAGAATATTTCATATTAAGTAGCTCCTAACACTTTTTGAAAAAAGTGAAACATTATGTCTTGTATTAAGCGTGATATTGTAAATTTGTATAACAAGTACTATTGCAAATATACCTGTGTTTTTCAATTCTATATTTTAAGTGTCACTTTCTATGAAGCCTAAAATAGAATAAATGATCTGAAATGGAATGAAAATGTAATGCAAGTTTGTGTTTAACCTCTGAAAGGGTGTCTGGCAGGCCTTTTCCCAAGACAGAGTTTAAACATTTTGACTTCCTCTCACAACAACTTTACGAGTACCAATATATTTTGGTCCTCCTCCCTGCAAATCTTGTACATCTGACCATTTTTCGTCAAAGAAGCTGCCACTCATAGAACCAGAATTTATTTTTTTCAATATGTGAAAATTGTAGAAATGGATCGGGTTGCTAGGAAACGTCAAATCTCTTCTGCCACCTGTTGTGTCCATGTGGGACCAATGTGTATTGGTGGAGAGGACCTGGGGCAGATGTGATTCCTTACTTTTGGTTTTGTGAGAAGTCATATCCAATTATGCTATCATAACAGTATTTCTTCAGGAACTCGGCTGTTTCCTGCACGACTGTATGGATTGATAGCACAAAAAATCTAAATTCGTTTCTGATTCCATATATCATATAATTCAACAAATATGTACACAGGTACTAAAAGGGCCGATTGTAGGATTGTAGGATTTAGGCCTGGATTCTCATGTTGTGAGACCCCTGTTTTTTTCGACGTAGGTCTAACCTAATTGTCTGAAATCTCAATGTATCTCAGTGTCTGTTTGGCAGTGGAAAAACATCAAATGCTGGTTTTAAAAGATACTGTTTTTTAAATACTGATATACACCCTTTGACTCTTAACAAGTTATGAATCTTAATAGATTACATAGATTCACTTTTTACTGTTTTGTATAATGCTGATCTTTCAACTTTTTTGCCTATGTGTAATCATGAATAGACTTGTAGATAGTGTGTCCATAGTATAATTTAGGGGTGTACATTGCCAAACAAATGAGTACCTGTACAAGAATAGACTATTCCATGGAGAACTGTATCTCTTGGTAATCCATCTAGATGATTATGTTTGTCCAGATGTGACTTGTAACCTTCTAAGAAGCATTTGGTCACATGTTTATCTTGCAGATGTTTAGATAGATGGTTTATCCCATCTCATGGTGACATAGGAATGTTATTTACGGGTCTAAACATTCATGTTATAGTTCTCTACCCTTCCCACCGCAGGCTTTTGCGTGACATTGAAAAAGAAAAATGTTGCACAAGTGGCCAATAGTTTTTTTCAAAGCAATTCTTGAATTGAATATTTATTTCATGCTTTTTTCCCCTAATGATACTCTGAGGGGTACAGAAAATGCCATCTGCAGTACAAAGATAAGCATAACATATGCCCTTTTCTCAAACCGTTCATATTCTTCATCTTGGGTTATCTACCCCTCCACCATATTAAAAAAAAAATATGACACCACATTTTGACATATTAAGCAAAGTAAACACATAGACATTTTATGCAGTATTTAAAGCTTTGCCTGCTTCTCCTTTTTATATAAACAATCTTGGGGGATGATTTCATTATAAACATGGATGCTTTAATGGGTATTTCATGGTTTATGACATTATGATGAATGGGAATTGTAGCTTCTGTTTGCTTTGACAGTCTTTTTGATGCATGAAAGTGATAAAACATGAACCTTGATGGGGATCACCATAACCCTTCTTACTAACCTTGAAGCGTGCATGTAGGTATAGGACTGTTGTGATATGTACATGAAAGAATAAAAGAATTCACCAGACTATCAAAGTGAAATTTGAAGAAAAAAAAAGGAGAAAATAAGAAAAAAAGTAAATGAATTCTTCAAAAATTTGCTTTTTTTTGTAGGAAGCCTACCTTAATAATTATTGTTCAGTGTTGATATTTATTCTTATAATGGGGAAAGGCCGGTTTAGGGAAGGGAAAGTTATATTTTATAGGGGGGAGGGATAAAATTTAATTGAAAGGATGTCAAGACTACATTCTACCAACACATTCTCATTTTCTCTTGAAATTCCCAAATTTAATCCTTCCCGCTGATACCTTGTAACCATAGAAACACCAAGTTGAGCATAATCCAGTCACTTTCAGTGGAGACTTGTTGAAAAGCGACATTACGTGTTACTAATCTCAGATCCGTACTAATACACAAGTGGCATTCCCTATTTCTTAATTGCAGAACAGGTCTCTGAAGAAAAGCAGGGTTCTGAGTCTTGCTGCTAATAAAGGAGATCGCAAACGCTTGAGCAAAGTCTCCATTTTGAGAGTGAACTGGTTTTTAAGGTCTTTTTTTTATAGTTTTATTGTCTCGCCCACCGGAGGTGAAGGCGAGACTAAGGGATCCAAATGTCGTCCGTCCGTCGTCCGTCCGTCGTCCGTCCGTCGTCCGTCCGTCGTCCGTCCGTCGTCCGTCCGTCGTCCGTCCGTCGTCCGTCCGTCGTCCGTCCGTCCGTCCGTCACAAACGTTATGAAAGATAACTTGGCAACCGTGACTCACTTTTCAACCAAACTTGGGTTGTAGATGCACTAAGGGGACCTGCATGTTATGGTCCAGTCAGAGGTCACATGGTAAGGTCAAAGGTCATTTCAGGTCAAACGTTAAAGTTTACGTGCAAGACTCTCTTATGACACAAAACTCTGCAACCGTGACTCACTTTTCAACCAAACTTGGGTTGTAGATGCCCTAAGCGGACCTGCATGTTATGCTCTAGTCAGAGGTCACATGGTAAGGTCAAAGGTCATTTAGGTCAAACGTTAAAATTTACGTGCAAGACTCTCTTATGACACAAAACTCTGCAACTGTGTGACACTGTTCAATCAAACTTGGGTTGTAGATGCACTAAGGGGACCTGCATCTTATTGTCCAGTCAGAGGTCACATGGTAAGGTCAAAGGTCATTTCAGGTCAAATGTTAAAGTTGACGTGCAAGACTCTCTTATCACACATAACTTTGCAACCGTGACTCACTTTTCAACCAAACTTGGGTTGTAGATGCACTGAGGGGACCTGCATGTTATGGTCCAGTCAGAGGTCACATGGTAAGGTCAAAGGTCATTTCAGGTCAAACGTTGAAGTTTACGTGCAAGACTCTCTTATGACTCAAAACTCTGCAACCGTGTGACACTTATCTATCAAACTTGGGTTGTCGATGCACTAAGGGGACCTGCATGTTATGGTCCAGTCATAGGTCACATGGTAAGGTCAAAGGTCATTTCAGGTCAAACGTTGAAGTTTACGTGCAAGACTCTCTTATGACACAAAACTCTGCAACCGTGTGACACTTATCTATCAAACTTGGGTTGTAGATGCACTAAGGGGACCTGCATGTTATGGTCCAGTCAGAGGTCACATGGTCAGGTCAAAGGTCATTACAGGTCAAACGTTGAACGGTTAAAGTTTACGTGCAAGACTTTCTTATGACACAAAACTTTGCAACCGTGTCACACTTTTCAGTCAAACTTGGGTTGCAGATCACTAAGGGGAAGTGCATGTTATCATTCTGTTGGACTTCACATGATAAGGTGAAAGGTCATTGGAGGTCATATGTTACAGATGTTTTCAAATTCTTGAATTTGCTTTTCCTCTGTCATTTCTTGTATTTCAAACGTTAAAGTTTACCTGCAAGACTCTCTTATGACGCATAACTTGGCACATGTTGCTGCAATAGCAACCAAATTTGGGTGATAGATGCACTAGGGGTACATTCATGCTATTGTGCTGTCAGGTCACATGGTAAGGTGAAAGGTCATTTTAGGTCAAACTTTACGACCTGCAAGACTTTCTTGTGACATCAAACTTGGTTAGGGCAAGGGATGTACTTGGGGAAACTTTCGTGTTATTTAGCCACGGGTGGGCGAGACACAATCTTCCTATTGGCTTGTTAATACTTCATGTCATGTTTAAAGTTAAACACATTCATGATGTGTACCAGCAGCTACCTCCCATGCCTTATTTAGATGTCGAGACATCCAGAAATAGCCTAACGAGGCAAGTTACTCTAAGGGTATTTCATTCATGTGTGAAGTCCTATACCCAGGCTAGGCTTTTTTTTAAGGTTAGAGTTTTGATGTTAAAGAGAGAAAAAAAAGTTGTATGTTGATATACGATATTTCTGTTTAAAAGAAGAAGAAATGTTTTATGTCTTGTGTTATATTGGAAATAAAACCTGAACCTGAACCAGAGGTAGCAATCAAATAATATTTAAGGTCTGAGGTATGTCAAGAAAATCATTTCATTTGTATTGGGCAGAAGAATGTGCAGTGCCTTGATATATTAAGCAGTTCACTTTGGCATTATTTTAAGCTGGCTAATGTTCTAATCATTGGAAATCAATCAGCCTCTAAACATATTGTCCATGTTTTGTCACAGAGCCAGTAAGGTGTTTTATCATGTAAAGTTGTCATTCTGGAGAAGTCTTTAAAGGGTTTATTCTTTAAATGTATATATCTGCCAATATTTGGGAAGCAATGCAATTTAATGCAAACATTTTAATCATGAAAATTTATTTAGAGGTGTTAAGTGGAAATGAAGTTTAGACCGAGCCTGAAGTACCTACTACATTTAAACTCTTTTGATTATGGAAATTGATTTATCACTGTTGAAATGGAAATTCAGTTTATATGACTGTGAAGTACCTACTACCTAGACAACTTCTGAAATTCTGTTGATTTAAGCCAAGAAGCAGTCAGCTGTATTTCCTACTTTCATAGAGTGAAAGAATTACAGGAATGTCCACTTCCACTTCATCGTTAATTATGGGAAGGAAGATCTCTCAAGTGTTTATCCAATTTTGATAGTTCCAAAATAGATCCCGATCATTAATGACTTCTTAAAAAGTTTGCGGTGATAAAGGACGATCAGTGTCACACCTTTTGACAGTCTTCTGGGGCATGCCACGTCTGTGACGCACTTTCAACCCCACGCCAAACTCCTATCTGTTTGGTGTAGCACTAATGAAGTCATCTAGCATTAACAGATAAGTGCTTGAGGAGTGTGCCTTTCTGCCCAGATAACGTTTCGGAGACCCTCCAAAACAACATTTCTAAATCTATATTTAGCGATTGTGTGATCGGCAGTTAGAGGTTCTGAACTTTGAATTTTAAAAAGTCTCAAGTTTGTTTTCCTAATCTTGGGGTTAAGCATGATTATAGGCTGTCAAGTCCAAAGTAGATGAAGACTTAGATGTTTATGTTGAGAAAGCAAATCTAAGAGTAGGACATGCTGCAAATGCTGATAAATATTCTAATGAGAATTGAACAAGCATACTTTAATTATGATCTAAAAAGAACCATTTTGGCTCATAGGAATTTGTACACAGATTTGAGTTCAATTGTCGATGTGATGCATCATGAATTATCGTAATTAATGTACCAGGGGCCTGTAACACAAAGGTTTGTAATCAACCGCAAATTTAAAATAATCATCCTGATTGAATGAGATGTGCATGAAACAGTGGTTTTAACTGGCTGTTACAAATTTGTGATTGATTGCAAATCTTTGTGTTACGGAGGCCCAGTATACCTTATCATGATTCATTGCTATATCTATGTAACTAAAAGTTGCTTCTACATATTTTACAAGTGAAGAAGAAATTGTATAATATATTTGTAGAAGTGTCTAGTCTGTATTGATGGACTTCAGTAAGAAACTTTACAATTAACCCATTGCCTACTGGAACAGGGTGACTCCTGTACAATGTCTATTGCATTGTAAAATTCAGTATTCAACAGGTTAAACATGTTTGATAGTTGGTTTTAAAGAGGTTGAAATGTGGATTCATATGTCCATTTTGGCATTACTAATGTCTGTTATTTTCTTGAGCTTTTGATGTGACCTTAAGAAGATCGTGTTTATGAATGGTGACAGTCTTATTTCAGTGCTGTCATGGTCCGTAACTCAATCTTACGTCTCTATTTAGTTTGAACTCCTACTGGTCCAACTCAGCACATCAAGTTTATACAAGGACATCTGAATAAGAGAACTAGAATACCAAGATGTCAATAGGTTAATAGCATTATGCATTGCTATGTACCAATATCAAACAGAGTTACCTCTTTTTTCCTTTTAAAATTCTAGAGAATGCTGTAAAGTGAAATGAAACTCAGAAAGCCCTGTTGCAAATGAGATCCAGTTGCCAAAATTATTTCCTTTTTTTAGAGTGGTCATTGCAAGTGTATTTAAAGGGTCAAATACCTGTATTTGGAAGATGTAGTCTTTGCCCAAGTATCTTCCACTATACCGCTTTATTTTCATGGGGGTGCATAGGAGGAAAGGCTTTAAAATGTTTAGGAAAAACTTTCTTGGATCTGAGTTTAGATTATGCATTTCTTAAAGCTTGATATGTTTTGAAAATTGCAGTATAAATTGATTTGCAATTTGAAAGGAATTGTTCATGACTGTATATGTGTGCTTATCTGTTATTTTATGCTAAGTATCCATAATTAGTGTTGTAATTGTAATTGTGATTGCTTTACCCAGTAACGTTAAACTGAGCAGATGCCTATTGTTAAAAGGTATGGTTTGGGAAAATGTAGAGTCACTGTGTCAGTACTACCATGGACGTATAACATTACAACACAACAAGTGCAAATGAGAGCACACATAACAATATGAAACTGATTCTCATGGGGTACCTATGATGATGAAGTGGTTATTGAAAGTACTTTGGCTGAGACTTGAATTTATTTTATCCGCACATTTTCAGTTCTCTGGTCTTTGGAAATGTGGAAAATGATAAAATTGATAATCAAAACAGAATGTTCACAGGTACCATGGTGGAAAAACAACAGAAATGTTGGGTGGCCATTTACTGCAAAGTGGTTTGGTGTTTGGGTAGGTCTTTTTGTTATCTAGAGGTGAAAATTAAATAGAAGGCATGATGGAGTGTAAAAAGAAGATAGAGTAATTACAGAATCAACAAAATATATAAGTGGAAGGCTTAGAAGAGATGATGTGAACAAGAGGAGAGAAAACAAAAGAAAGAGAAAGAGAGGTAGAGCAAGGACGGGATGGGAGAGGAAAGAAAGAGTAAAGAGACATGACAGAAAAATAATAGAGGGAGGCCTTAGGGAGAGGGAAAGAGAGATAGAGAGAGAGAGAGAGAGACAAGGGGGGGGGGGAGAAGGAGAGAGAAAGAAAAGAGGTTGGAAAAGGGGAAAAGGAAAGAAAAGGAAATTATGTTCTTTTCAGGATCCATCTCAAAACCATATCGAAACAAAGTGAATGCTGGACAATAAGCAGATCGAATGTAGACATTACTCAAATCAGCTCCTACTGTGATTTGTCTGGGTCTTGGCTTGGCCTGTTTATTGAAAGGAGTTTGGTGAGTGTAACACACAGAATTCTATTTATTTCACCTACCACCAAGTAACTGTGCAGCAGGTGTCAATTTGAGGCACAGGAGAGATCTAGTTTGGATGAACAAAAAATGGATTCGTAGAGCAGAGTGGTGGCAGTGGTGAAGGAAGTTAAGTATGGTGGCCCTGAAGTGCGCTCGACAACAGGTCATGTGCGATGTGAATTTCGCATCCCAGGTCCTGAATTTCACATCGCAGGTCGTGAACTTCGCATTACAGGTCACGAATTTCGCGCCACGGGCTGTGAATTTCACGACTGGGATGCAAAGTTTGCACCACGGGTCCTGAATTTCGCATCCCGGGTCGTGAATTTCGCATCACAGGTCATGAATTTCGCATCGCTGTCATGAAATTCACGACCCGTGGCGCGAAATTCATGACCTGGAATGTGAAGTTCACGACCCGTGATGCGAAATTCAGGACCTGGGATGCGAAATTCATGTCGCACATGATCTGTTGTCGAGCGTACTTCGGGCCACCATAGTAAAGTGATTGAACTGGTAAAAGAACTACGGTGGCCCTGAAGTACGCTTGACGGCAGGTCATGTTGCCGTGAATTTTGTGGCCAAGTCGCAAAATTCGCAACCAAAATCGTCAAGTTTGTGACCACAAATCGTAAAGATTGCGTCCAAAGTCATCAACTTTACGGCCAAGCTGCAAAGTTTGCTTCCACAGTTGTCAACTTTGCGGCCAAGTCGCAGACTTCACGCATTTTGCAACCAAAATCATGAATTTCATGACTTGGCCGCGACATTCATGGTGCACATGACCTGTCGTTGAGTGTACTTCAGGGCCACCATAATGAACGGTAGAAGAGAATGAGAGATATAGATTTAAGATTGGCACAAGGAAGTAGGAAAGAGAGAGAGAGAGAGAGACAAGAAAGATGAAAAACGAGAGAGGGGAGATGGAAAGAGTGAGAAAGGAGGAATAGAGGGGGAGGGAGTGAGAAATCATGGAAGAGAAGGTTTCCAAGATATTGACAGACTGATAGACAGACTGATAGACAGACTGATAGACAGACTGATAGACAGACTGATAGACAGACTGATAGTCAGATGAGAAAAAGGGAGGAAAATAGAGTCGATGGTGAATAAAGTTTTGAGTGAAGAAAAGAGTGTGAAAACAAGAGATATAAATAAGTCTACATCTAATGTAGAGAAGAAACCCTCATGGTATTTGTGCTTCTAAGGCCTTTTTTTCTGGTATTGTAAGTAAAGTCTTAACCAGAACAATCAGTATCTTGCCTTAAAGCAGTTCATTTCAGGGTTATTTTGTTTTTACTTGGGAAAGAAATCGGCAAAGAAAAATATGGAAATTGAGTGTAAAATATAGCATCTTTTCAGTTGACCACACAGGAACTCTGGATTTTAGCAGCTTTCATCAGACTCCATATCATAATCATCCCAGGTTTTTGTTTGCCATAAATAATGAAAGGAATGACTGTTTTATTGTTGTTTTGGGTGCATACAGCAGTCAGGGTTAGATGCTTTTTTTGTGCTAAAAAGACTTAACCCAAATACAGGGCACCCTTTTTTGTAATGTTTGCCCACTCCACGACTGCGGTTTAGGTATTGTGTCAGAAGAAAATGGAATGATTCATTTGAGCATAATGAAATAGACTTATGGAACAATTTTGTGGTCTATTTGGCTTGCTGAATCTACACATAAGACATTGTTGTGTTGATGATATAGCATGTTTGAAAAAAAAAAAAAAAAAAACTACTGCCAGTTTTTATCACAATACAAGAACATGCTTCTTCACTTAAGCTGGAGAGTTAGTGAAAGTCATTTTTGAAATCATTTCAATTTCTATTCATTTCCTATTTCTTTGTACATCATATAAGGACCTTGAAATTCGCTATATCAACAAAATTTCCAATATTAAATTTGATTCATAACACATGTATGATTCATACCCTTCATCACTCTATGCTAAACCATTTCATAGCTTAAAATCTGTTCTGCTCTCCCCTTATATCCATTGTATTGGACTAAGAAGATTTTTTTTTCAGAAATTCCAAACTGACTCATGAATTTGTGAAATTGATATCAATGAACACTTTTGATATCAATCTTAAAATGTGCCAATCGCCAGAAGACAATTTGCTTTTTATGTTCGCTGTCACTGCACTGTATTTGGAATATAATCTTTAAAGGAATTGGTTAACATTGTTATAATTTTTTAAAAATCATTTTGCTTCTTGAAAATGGGATAAGCATAAGGGTTATGGTGTAAAAATACCAGTCTGAAAATTTCAAAGTATAATATCCACAGGAAGTATTTTTAAATATGTGAACCAATATTTGAAAAATATATATGGGTCGGTTGCACAGACTAGACGTAAGGAGTGCACATACGCGTATGGCTCATCGGACCGTACTGTGTGTATTGACGTATCACGTGGAGGGAGGCAGATAATGGTTTTTTGAACTTGAGCAAAATGGTCCACTTATTTATTGTCTATGAGACCAAAAATGATAGAATCGTAGTTTACATCTTACTAACAGTTTTTCATTCCAAATTATGGTTGGTTTCAGGGTTTTTGAGTACAAATACAAGTACTCATACACATGTTTCATCTTAGTATGAGAATTTTTAAATTGGCTGCTCACAAAGTGAGCCATTGCCTTTAACTTTACAAATATGTGTTAAAATTTTCAATATCCATCAGTGCTGCAGCATGACAAGGTCAATGTTAGATGATCTTGAGAGGTGGTGAAATAAAGCATTTCCTCCAGAACTCAAGAGCACATTCTATACTTCCTTTTAGAATTTTTTTTTATCGGCAGACCTGTGCAATATTGGTCTATATTTCAATCTGTGAGAACATCATATTTGTAAGATTTATGTACATACTTGAAGATTGATATCCGTCAAGTCGATAACTATATTTTAGGGCCATATACTTTCACAAATATTTCATCTAGGGTTGTTTTGAAAATATGGAAATTTAAAAAAATTGGGATTCATTTCTGATTACTTAAAAAAGTGATTGGAGTCACTAGAGACACAAAACTTGTGAATTTATGAATTTTTCAAACAGCATGAACTGTTTCATATGTGCTGGTATTAATATTATTTTTAACTTTTTAAGTTTAACCATATTTTTACCTATTGAATTGCAAAGTGATTCTGCAGTTGTTCTTAGTATTTCCTGAATACAATTATCTTTTTTTTAGGGGAGGGGGAGACTGGGTATTGTAAGAAAAATTGTGATTGTTCATGAAAAATTTGTCATGTTATAAAATGGGGTTATGTATAAAATATCTGTGAATTGCCTCATATTTCTTTCCATTCTTGATAGGTTCCTTGGCATCCTCAGCATGATTGAAAATGTCCTGAGGAGAAGCACCTTCATGACACATTTTTCCTTTTCCTGATTATGTGTCTGGCAGAGGTGTGTCATACAGGTGAAGGTCAAGGTGACTGATCCCTTCTGATTATCACTGGTGGATTATTTTGAAAAAGGAGGAGGGGAGGGGGGGGGGGGGGGGGCTTATCTGGTCCTTGCTCCTTCTTTTGAAACTTGAGTGGTATACATTAATTACCCAACACCAAGATTGTACCCCTTTTCAAATTTCAGCTAAAAAGGCAAGTGAATTTTTCTTTTACTGGGAATCTCTTAGCTTTTCCAGCAATTTTTCAATTTGGATTTTGCCCCCCCCCCCCCCCCGGCACTTTTACTAATCCTGGACCCTCTCCCCTCCAATCAGGCTTGAATTGGTAAAGGTAGTTTTTAAAATGATCCCATGGTTTTTTTTTCCTAATCCAGATTGTGGTTCTAAGAGTTTTGTTCATGTCTTCGTGCAGTCTTACGTAGCACATTTCCATTCATAAAGAACTATCCGAAGCAATTTGAAAAGCTCATGTACAGTTTGGTAGCAAAAAGAAAATTGGCCCGAGACTGTATAGGTATTCGTCCTGCACTAGCTCAAGATGTGATTAATGTTGCACTGAATGAACGTCAGACACTGCTCATGAACTTTGGTCATTTTGCAATTTACATGATGTAAAATACAGTTTGCATAATGTCTAATGAGGTCCTGATGGGTATTTGATCATATCATTTTACACCAATTTCACACCTTCCAGGCTTTTTGTGCATCATAGCACCATAATTGTTCTATTTATATCTCATATTTGTTTAGTCAGTTCAGCCTGTTCAGCTGTAAAAACTATGTCATATTTACATTGAGATTAATCTATTTATTAGTTTACCCAATGAAATTATCAACAATCAAATGCGAATGACAGACAGGTAGTTACTGAGGCCTCGTAACCTTCATGGCTGCATTCAAAAGAAATCTCTGAATTTGTCTGCTTTTTATGATTTTTTTTCCTTGAATTTTATGATTTGTTTAGAAAGTGAGCTCTCCCCCAATCTCAGGGTTGGGTTTTAATGTAAAGAGAATAAACCTAATTTTATTGATTGTAAATTCATGTAAAATCAGGCACATAATTGCTCATAAATGACAGTCTGTGTTATCATTGTAAAAGAATTTATTTATGGAGAATGAAAGATCAAACACAATATCCGAGGCCAGGCTTTCATCTTGATACTGGAAAAGGTTATGTGATAATGAAGTCTTGCATGCAAGAAGAAGTGCTATGTTTATCATTTGTGACTGAGATTGGCTCAGAGATGTTAGTAAAACTTGAAATAAGATGAAAATAGCTGCATTGAGTATAATTTTTAGAAAAACTGTTGGTTGTAAAAAATATGTAGGTATATAGCACAGTGGTGCTGAGCAAAATGTGGTCCTTTTCTTTCTTTTAAATCTAGTTTTTAAGATATTTTGATTTAAAAAAGCATAAAAGCCAGAATGGCTACTATATCTAGATTTTATAGAGCAATATTTATCTCAGTCTTTGTCTCGTAATTGATTTAGCTTTATTTTTATTATTTTTTTTATGTGTCATAGTCCTTCAAGTACTGAGAAGAACCACCAAACAGTGCATTTGAATGTCAGGCCTATGCTATGCAGTTACACTGGAAAATAGATATTTCCTCTCTGCTGCTGTTTAGATCTCAAGAATTTGTTGCATCTCCAGAGCTTTAGGGGAACTGTGATTGAGATTGGAAGTTGATAAGATCCTACAGTTGATATCTTACTGGTCATAACTGACATCTTCATCTGCCATTCTGACCCTGCGACATTCGGGGAGAAGGCGGTAGATGAAACGGACAATTTCACCCCGTTGTACGAAGGGCAGACGTTTCAAATCAGCTGTAATTATTGGACATGATAAATAGATGTGTCTTGGGAAGATGAAGAAGGCTGACACAGGGAGGGAAAAGTTAGATAGACAGAGGTAGAGAGAGAGAGAGGGAGAGAGAGATGAGACTGAGGAGGAGGGGGATAGACGGACTGAGGAAGAGAGAGAGATGGATAGACAGACAGACGGGAATGGAAAGGGAGAGCAGGGAGAGAAAGAGGCAGAGGCAAAGATCAAAATCACGAAGATAAGAGATTAATAGAACTGGTCATAAGAAGTTGGTCGAAAAAAGAAGACATTGAATAATTGTACACTCTTGAGATTGTAGCCAAATCTACAAAATGGCCTCCTCTACAACAAGTATATATTTTTAAACACATTTTAATTGACTTAGTCCTGTTCTGTGCAGCAGTGTATCTTTTCCACTGCATACTGTCATTAGTTGAATATCACATTTGCAGTACTCTGCCTTCTTATTTTGACTCTTTCATTTTGTATTCTTTATAGAAGTTAAGTTTGTTTAAGAAAGAGAACCCAGTAGGAGGGCAGTTGATAATGCAAGACAATATATGTGAGTGATAAATGATATGCATCATACACTGTATGTCCTTTCATGTAGACCTATCCCAGTCACGCCTGTAAAGTGACATATTCTTTTGTTTGATAAAATATGAACAACTTTGTGTCAAGTAATTTTTCTTCTTGATGCCTTTTCTGTTCCTCCTTTCTCCTCCTGAGAGAAAAATGTTTGTCATTTCAATCTTCCTATTGTTGAATTTTTTCTTTATATTTTGATAAATGTCATTCGACCTTTTTTTGAGAAGTGACATACTGTCAAAAGAGCAGGTATTGAGGAACTGTCACAACTAACATTTGCCTACTACACTGTGATAAATGTCACCCCCAAGGAGGGGCATTGCTAGACCATTTTGAATGATGGGGGGGGGGGGGGAGGGGGGGGTGGGGGGGAGGTATGTTGGTCCAAATTTGCTGACAGGGTAATCAGATTTTGAAGTTTGCCCATAGACCTGCATTTCTTTCTTAGGTGGGGGTTGTCGACCCTTCCACCCCTCTCTCGTGTCACTGCTGACACCAAGAATGTACTCCATCATTTTTGTAGGTCAACATGAATGGCACAGTAGACATGTGACGCAGTCAGCCTGGTTATACCTGAGCTGTTTATGTGAATGATAGTGTGTGTCGGGGCAATGAAAAGTCAACTTGAATATCACACTCAATTAAATACAAGTCAACAACTTGTCAAGTGCGAATAGTTCACTCTATCACATCTCCAGTCAAAACACCAGCCTTTCTCATCTTTCAAGAATCCTTCTCCTTATTTTATCAGACGAAATCAAAATGTCTGGAACTCCAAGAATTCTTGGGTCGGCACTTTGTAGTTCATGAACGTTTGCGAATCAGATTCCTGGCACAGTAGCCCGCGCGACGAAAGCAACACCTTCGAAAATACGATCCGAGTGTTACCCTTGAGTTGTCGCTACCATTGCGTTTCTTCAGGATTTTGGAGGTGTTGGTTACATTGTTTGGAAACACTAACAATCACTGTGATGTAATGACTTCTCTTTGATGTCTGTTCTGTCCTATTATATTCCTTTCTTTCTGATGAGTGTAACTGTTTTGGTAGCTGCCATCAAATGTGTCATTTGTTGATCAAACCGAGGAGAGAGAGAGAGAGATGTTGTCCAAGCTCAATGACAGCCCTCTTTGGTAGAGAGAAAAAAATGTGGAAGGTGAAATTAGGTAATGTTTGATGGAACACCTGCCAAACTTATTCTCTTTGTGACAGGAATACACATGCAACACAACAGACAAACTCGGCATTCTTGTTCTCGATTCAAATGAAAAAAAAATATACTCCAAGAAAATGCTAAGAAATATTTGAGAGAACAAATATGATCGAGCTAGAGCTAAAGCTGGGGACTATCCAAAGTCCTTTGGAAGCAAATAGAGAAATGATATGCCCTGTACAAGAATGGCATATTATTATCATCTGCATACGTTTAAAACATTTATAGGTTTCCCTCCTTTCAAAAATACTTCTTTTGTGAGATGCATTTCATGAAAACTCAGTAATTAAAGAATTAGTTTGAAAGAACCATTCAGCGCTTGGATGTATAAGCATTCGTTCAGTGCTAAGTTACACAAATATTTTTGTCTGGAGCTTCGATTATGAGGATATTTATTGAAGCCATGTTATAATTTGGCCTAATTTTGTCTATTGCATCTTAATTACAAAACTACCTCCAGATTTCCTGCCTTAAATGGATTTGCTATTGATATTTTATGTTCTACAATAAAAAATCCTGCTTATATCTTTTAGCGCTTTAACAACCTTCGTGAACATCATGTGTAAGGATTCCAACATTCTTATGCTATTTGCTAGGATTTTAGGATAAATACAAGTTAGGGTCATCAATTAATAGTGTCTTCAAATTGAGGTCTTGTTATTAACATACACCTTCTCAAGTGAGAGATCATGCTGGAAGGAAGGAGAGAAAAAGGAAAGAAAGAAAAGGAAGAGGAGAAAGAAGAGAAAGGAAGAAAAGGAGGTGGAAGAGAGAAGGAGAGAGAGAGGAGGGAGTGGAAGGGGTAGGGAGGGGAAGGGAGGGAAGGAAAAAAGAAAAAGAAATATGTAAATGTGACAGGAAGAGAAAATGGAAGAACTATATGATTAAAATAGGTAAATACAGGCCTATACTGGATTAAAAGAGATGAAAGACACATAGCAATACAATCTTTCCTTCATTTCCTCTCCACTATTACAAACTTGTCAATGCAATTTATATTTTTGAAATGACGAGTGTTCCCTTAGTTCCATTCATAAAGAGTCACCCCTGGAAACTTCTAAATATAAAACATTCCCATCCAGTGACTCATATCGTACATGAGGATTAATATTTTCTCATTGCCATTTTGATTACATGCCACTTGATTAATTCTTTTCAAGTTCACTGTATAATTCAAGATGGAGTTTGATAAAACAGGTTTCATGTAATTGGATCGCCCCATTTTAAAGTAGCAAATCAATCGGAGAATTCCATGTATGTTCTTTTCCCTTTTATCCTTTCAAAAAATGGCAGTTTCCATGAAGAAAATCAATATGAATGATTTCCAAAGTGGATACAATTTTAGAATATTTTAATGATATAGCTAACCATAGTAACTCTGTTTAACACAATACCCAATATTTTTTTTTAATTTATATGTCTGTGTGAATTAAGAAATGATTAGATTTTTTTAATTTTTGGATGTCTTTTCGTACTTTGAATGCACACCTGTGTCTGTGTGAAATATGAAATGATTAATTTTTTTTAATTTTTGGATGTATTTTCGTACTTTGAATGCACACCTTTCTCGTAGTTTGAAGAATTTGGCTATCAAAAATAATAATTTCTGTGTAAGAGTAATTAGAACTGAAGAGCCAGAAGAATACCTAAAGGAGAGAGATAAAGGTAAACAATTGATGAAAGAAGCAGACCTTCACCCCCTCCCACCTCCCCCAATGTCATGCATATATAGACAAATTAGGCAAATCACCACACTACTTCTGATGACTACTTCAGCCTTCAGATATTAATCCCTAGAGTTGTTTCAGTTACTCACTATATTTCAGATTTTTGTGACTAAAATCTGTAGTATGTGAAAATCTAATTAACCTAGAATTTGAATTGATTTGATTTTGAATATTAAAGCTATGAAGTATTCAGAAAAAGTGTTGGTCTTTATTCAGATAATCTAATTGCTCTGAACCTTAAAAAAAGGTGTTCTGAAGTGGCTCTGAAGCCCCCCCCCCATACACTACCATACAGTCTCTGTATAAGGCCACAATATCAGTGCATATACATGTACAGGGAAAACAGAAAATGATATTATGCTCTGTATAATAGCTATGAGATAAATTTCCCTATTCTGTTTGAGTATTTTACTTTAATGTTTCACTGAAAGAAGAAATGATAAAATTGAAAGTAAGAAAAACCTTTAAAAACCTTTTAAAACCTAAATGATTACATTGATTTATTCTGGCAGTTGTGCATTCTGCAGAAACCTCTGCCTCTATAATAATAGTAATATGGATCCATTCATCTCTGCCATTTTTTAGTAAAAGTCAAGGGCAACTGCTTCTTTGTGAAAACAATGTCTAGATGAAGGTGATATTGTAACACCTAGTAGGGCCTTAACAAATATACACTCAATATACAGATTGAATAGGAAAGTAAATACAATTTGAGTAATCTTTCTCCTCATATTGTTTACTCAGGCTTCAGTCTTAACAACCTTGATGTTTGTTTTTCTTTTTTTTTCTTTTCAAAGTTGATTTTTATTCTATTTCTTTCTTTGTCTCTCTGTTCAAGTAGACTTTGGTATGGCAATGTATTGTAAAGTGATATGGGTTATACAGACCCCATAATGTTTCTGGAAACAATTTTGCATCTTCGTCTTTTTTTCATACCAAATGGCAAATAACTTCACTTTTTATTCTGTATTTGTGTTTGAGACAGACAAACTCATTATTGTGCCATCTGTGAAATGAATGAATATATAAATAAATGAAAAGGAAAAATGGTATTTTCTGATGACAGTATCTTGATGTTCAATTTTTTATCTGAAGCTGTAGAGTTGGTAAACCCATTTGTGACAGAGGGTCTGCATTGTGTGGTTTGGCCCATTTCTTTTGATGCAGAGCCCTAAAAAACATACCAAACACATGAGCAGAAAGATCAATAAATTCTAATACTGTCCCATTTTGTTGCCCCTGGATTTATTTTTTTATGCTGGAAATTATTTAGAAGAAATAAGCACTGAAATCTTTAAATTGGCAATGTGATGGAAAGCTTTTAAAACCACCCTTTATCCAATCAAATTAGCAACTTTCAGCTTCTCAACAAACTTTCTGTCAATTTATATTCATAACAAGTACATTACAAAATGTAGCAATAAAAGAAAAAAAACTGGTGTGGCCATTTTGAGGAAGAAATGCTGATCAAATTAGGCATTAAAGGATTCCTTGTCATCAATGGGTAATATAGATTGCCATGAGAATCACTCTTGCATTACTGTAGAAGCATGAGGATGTCTAATAGAAATGAAATATCTTGTGGAAGTCTTCTGAATATGTCAGGCACCCCCTCATTTCCATTTTAGTGAGAGTGCTTTTAGAAGATGAAATGGAACGGGAACACCCCTGGGCGCTGGGATACATCCACAGCAGGAAACTCTTCAATCTGGAAGTAGTCTATAGGCCATTATCTCTGCTACTCATGTGTGCAAATACCACAACATACAGGGACAGTCACCTCAGTCAAGAGAGTTTCACCCTCACCAGCCCACTTCACCATACTTGTGGAGAGGAAAGTGTATGATCAATCAAAGTTTCCACCTACCAGCAGTGTTGCAGTTGGAGTTAAATCTTTATCATGAAGCAGAAAGTTAATGAATGTTTCAAAGAAGAATAGACTCTGTCAACCTTATGTAATTTATGACATTTTTTTGGCTTGCACCATGCAAATACACACAGTTCACCTGCATACCTGGACAATTATATTGACACCCCCCACCCCCCCCCCCCCCCCCCCCCACACACACACACACCACCCAAGTACAGCTGCAAGAATCTTCAGCAGTGAAGGAAGTAGATTATTGCAAAGAAGAAGAAGAAGGAGAAGAAGAACTTAATTTTTTCAAATGCTTGATATCTTATCCCTGAGATAACGGTACTGTTTAGGTCAACTTCATAATTACAGTTGAAAAAGAAGAAGCATCTCCTCATCCTTCCTTAGAGATATAACTTTAAAACTCAGCAAACAAAGGCTTCAATTTTACAGGATAGTGATGGGGCTACATTCGCCAGTTACCCATCCTTTCACCAGGTCTTTCTGATCAGTTCCCCTTTCCTTTACCCTTTACCACTATCTGGAAGTAGGGCAACACAAAAAGAACATGATCCCTCTCATCAGATTCATCATTGGATACTGACTGACTTCAGCTGAGATATCCTACATCATTTGTCAGAATTAACTTTGGTATCCATTATGAGATACACAGCCTCCTTGCCCTCTTGTTGTCTCCTTACCAAGCCCCTTTACAGTAAGGTTATTTTAAAATGTGCCGTGTCAGGAAGGATTTGAGGTGTACTCCGAGATGTCGTTTATATATCAAGATTTCATATGAATATACCAGACTTTTCCTACATATCTAGGTAGACCTATTAAGTGAACTTAAGATGTACTTTTAAACATGTACTTTTTAAAATGGGGAGGGGGAGCAGTAGCTACTGATAGCCCATTTATACTAGGCAAAAATGTGAGGTAATAGTTTCCGCAGCTCGGAGACTGTCACGGCACTACTGCACAGTAGGATTTTCACAAGCATTGCATGAAGCACCATTTATACACCAAGTCCAGGTAACTTTAGGAGACTAAAAACAGAACATACCACTTTTTCTGATTTTACTCCATTTTGGCACCCTAAACACGTGACATGTTTGCTGTGCCTTAAATGGCAAAAACTACTTTTTTCACACATTTTTTCCTGGCGGTGTGTGTACAGCAAGAGTGTTCTCTCCCCCCCCCCCCCCCCCCCCCCCCCCCCCCCGCATTAAGATTTAAGATACCACCTAGTATATACAAATTTTAACCATGTGTAATATGTAAATTGTATCTAATAGTATTAAGCGGCATTTGAAGATAAAAGACTTTCCAAACTGTTAACTTCTGTAAATACAGTTATGCTTCAAATGGAGGCATCATTGTGGTTCTCAAGTGCACATAGAATGTAGCTCATTGTCATACCAGTACTAAACTAATGTTCAATTGGTTATGGAAACTATATGTCATTACCAGATGTGGAGTCCAAGCTGGCAGCCATTAAACCTCAAGGCTATAAATCCAGTTCATGTTATTTTTCTAAACTTGATAATGCGTGTGCTGCATGCCATTTGACTTTTGTATTGTGCACATGTTTTTAGTTAAATTACTTGAGGAGTTCAATGACCTAACCTACCATCAAACAGGTTACTCTGATATCCTGTGCAGTCTATGAGTTTTGTATAAGAGCAATATGGGAAATAAAATGCTTGCACTAATTTGATTGGGTTTTTCATAAGAACATCTTTCATCTTTGCCCCAAAATATAAGGAAAGAATTAAACTTAATATCATGTAAATTGCTTTAATTAGTTACTTGCAACTAATGTAGCAGTCAGTAGAAATAGGTATCCTGATTATTAAAGTTATTGTATTCCCATATTATCAAAATTTGTACGGAATTTATGGGTGGTTTTCTAAACTGATATCAGTTTTATATACCATCCACAATGTTGAAGCTGTTGATGTGCTGTGGGTTGCACATTTCTGTATCAAGGAGTTTAATGCTATTTCTTCATTTCCCATTTTCTTTTATCTTTGCAGCATGGCTTGATAAGGACAAAAGATGAAGACTTCATGATCCAGCCCCTCCCGAAGCATTTGGTTCCAGCAGACCACAACTCTCCTTCAGTCCCACATGCAGTATACAGGCGTTCAGTAAACTCGTCAAAAATAAGGTTTGCAGAGAAGAAGGGACATCGCAGGGAAAGGCACAGAGAGCGTCATCATTCCAATTCAACCAAACAGCACTATTGTGGGAGGAGAAAGAAATGTAAGTGATATCACTTTTATGGAGTTCGAAATTAACCTGATGGTGTCATCAATGAGTACAATCTGATTTTAGTATAATGTATGTTTCAGAGACTCCAGCCCGAGATTTCTCAGGCTTGGTACTCAGAGGGCTAAGCTTTGCAAAAAGTACTGAACAGAAATCAAGATTTCTACCCAGAGTCCAGTATTTCTGCAACAGGTTGTATTTTTCACTATTTCTGAAGAATATATCCTGACAAGATTGATCTTCATCTGATTAAATTATTGATGTAAGACCAAGCATCCTGTTTGATACAGGTACATGATTGATTCCATTGGCCATTGACAATGACTTAGGAATCAAGTGTTCCTCACAGGACAGAATTTGAATCTTCACAATTTTCATTTTCCCCACTTGGTCTTTCTGGTTTTGGAAAGAGTTTGTTTTAAAGAGAAGCTTCTTTGTTACCAAATTTATCTGCTCCGTTAGTGGAGCACAGCTCCTGTGTGACCGTACAAAGGCGGCGGTGGTATTAATCACCAGAAAACAAGGATAGGTCTGAAGAATAAAAAGTGCTCTTGCATGTCGACTTCATCCTGAGACAACGGGTCTGGACACTGGTATCATTTGAAAAGAATCATCCATAAATCCGAAGCATTGTTTGAACGGTCTGTTGCTCCTAACAGAGCCTGCTTGTAACGCCTGCCTTTTTGCCTGCCTACCCGTCCTTCTTCCTACAGGAAAATTTTGTTTTGGATGTTGATGAAAACATAGGAGATGTATAATAGGAGAATTGTGGTTTGTCATAGAAGGATGGCTGCAATGGAACCTTTCCTGGGTATTTAGAGATTATTCATGTTCACAGGGGCTTGCCATCATATTGACTGGGATTTATGATGTAGATTTACTGTCTAGATACTGGCATTAAAGTAGAGAAAACAAATCAGTTATTATGTCGTTATAATTTTGCACAACCCACCAAGGATTGCTTTTCTGTCATTGCCTTTAGCAAGCCAAAGTGGATTAAAATATAATTAGTTGTCTCCAACCTCAGACTGAAATTTGAGCAATAAAACATAAAAAATATGGTTTATTTTACTTTAAAAAGCAATGAAAAGATGGGAGGTATATATTTCATTTCTGCATACAGACAGGGCTTATTTTTAATGCATGCTCTTTTCATTATTAAAAAGATGGAGTTTTTTAGAATATAGATTCAGGCATTTAACAATACATTTAACTTATTTGACAATAAAATAGGCATGTATAGAAGTATCAGTTTCATTATTGTTTTGATAAGATGTTTGATGAGATATGTTTAAAACAGCTATATTCATAAATCATACTATATATTTGCAATGATGGTTTATGTGATTACTCAGAATGTCTCTCTAAAAAGTCTTTTTAGTTACATGTACATTTCATATATATGCATGCATATGCTCAATCCAGAGTAATTTACTATTATTTTCACTTTGAAAGTAGAGAGAATAGAAAATTAGAATATTGAATACTAACTGGGGATATGGTTTTGAGAATGGTTACACTCTTGTAATGCTTACACCCAATGAATAAATGTGATAATAATCTCAATTCTTTGGAGAGACGAGGGAATGATGAAAACATAACCAGGGGGTGGAGAAGCACCAGTATTGCGGTCACTCATGAGGACAAAGAGAGAGAGAGAGAGAGAGAGAGGGGGGGGGGTAGATGCGTACATATATCTGCTTGATATTGTATTTAGTAATTTTTTTGTGTAAGCTGGATAACATTAAAATCAAATATATGTAAAAAGATTGTAGAAATCTAGATTGGACTACCAGGTGGTGTTGAAGCACCTACCTTGTGGTCACTCATGGAGGCAGAGACAGAAATGCTTCGTGTAAGCTAGAGAACATTGTATTTCTTAAGCCAAGTGTATGTGACAAGATTTGTAGAAATAGACACCAGGGTTGAAGCACCTGTAGTGTGGTCACTCTTGGAGGGAGAAAGCAAGGATATTCATTAATGTCAAATGCTTTGTGTAAGCTGGAGAACACTGCCTTTCTTAAGCCAAGTGTATGTAAAAAAATATTGTAGAGATTGAGATAGGGTATTTAGATAAGGTCTTTAGAGTGGTTGGTACATTGTATAATATGAAGCCCAGGAAGTGCAGATTAGAGTGTCGCCAAAATGTTATCCATTTTTAATGATGACCCTATTGCGGCTCACTTAAGAATTGTCATTTCTAAAACTTTATTATAGCAGCTTTATTTCAAGGCTCTTGATAGAATGCCCTTATCCAGCTTTGATTAGCTTTGATAGTATTCCCATACTGCCTTTGATTGGAAGGTTTAAATTGATTATCAACTAATTTGAATATGAGAGTAAATTCACATTCATGAGATGAAACAAAATTGAGGGGAATATTGACCTCTTCCTGAATTGGAGTTCCAGCAAAGGTTTCCGGTTTACTTTATCCTCCATTCGAAATCGCATACCTCGATATCTCGGCTATCTGAGGCTTATAGTATGTATGTGTTGATGCTATGTCTTTTAACCAACATGATGTTATCCCATAGCAAAAACTAAGTACAAGCGAGCTGCATACAGTGTACGATGAACATTGTGAGAGAAGCCCAGTAAGTGACTGGCCAAGACCTTGCATTTTCACCCACCTATCAATCATATAGAAACCTCTTACCATCATTTCAGTTAATCCCCATGTACAGTTACACACAGATCAGATCAATTGCTAAATAAGCAACAGTCAGTACAGTGAACCAACCCAATATCTATACTTGCAATACTTTGTTTGTGATAACTAACTTTACAATTTGGCTAATTTGAGTTGACCTCGCCATGTCTGTAAGCATGTATTCACACTCCATCACTCATTCTGAATAGCTTTTGATAAACCAATATGATTGAAGGATACTCAGGAATACTTTACTCAGAGATTAAACCCAACAGAATAACTTTGAAAGACACACGGTTACATTTTCTCTCACTGCCCTGGTTGACTAAAGACATTTTATTTTTTGGTTGTATACACACATCTGATAAGTGGCCAGATAAGCTACAATCACTACTGTAAATTCAGTATGTTACACTTACACCGCTTTCAGACGTACCAACTTATCGTATATTCATACGTTGTATTGATACGGGACCTTTTAGACGCAACGCCCTGTTATCCGATAATCTCATAGGAGCATTCAGACGTACCTCGCGCTCAGTCGAACTTTCGTGGGAAGCTCATGAATATGTATGAGTCCCTTGCGCAGTATGAACTTCACGCAGGCTCTGCGCTTCGTATTTGTGTTGCGCACGTTCTGCTGGACTCATAGTAGAGTAGAGGTTGGGCCCTAAGCGCGCGTTGCAAATAAGTCCCGCCTACTTATACAACGTATGGATATGAGAGCATTTAGACGTGAATTTACATTGTATGGATATAGGATAATCGTACGAAACGATGCCCAAATCAACGTTTTGATATACGTCGTATATTGAAACGACGTATCAATATAAGAGCATTCAGACGATAAACAACGTCCTATATCCATATGTCGTATATTCATACGTCGTATATCGATACAAGAACTCTCTCGTCTGAAAGTGGGGTTAATCTGTAATTGTTTGATAAATCTAGCTTAACAGTCTCGGTAATTTAAATTCTTCTCTTGCTATTCACAGTCTGTCACTCAATTGAACAGCTTTTCATCAACTTTGTTAAAACTCTGAATTGAAAAAAAAACCAAACAAACAAACAAACTTCTAAATGGATACTCAAGATTACTTTACTCAGAGATTAAATGCAACAGAATTAATTTTGAAAGACACACAGTTACATTTTCTCTCATTTCCCTATTTGAAATAAGACATTTAATTCTTTTGGTTGCATATATACACATCTGATTAGTGGCCAGATAAGCTACAGTCACTACAGTAAATTCAAAATGTTACTCTTACTCTGTAATTTTTTGATAAATCTAGATTAACATTCTTGGTAATTAGAGTTCTCCTCTTACTGTTTGCAGGCATGCAGATCACAGTCACTCAATCTGAACAGCTTTTCATCAACTTTGTTAAAACTCTGAATGGAAAAAAGAAGAAGAAAACTCTTGAATGGATACTCATGCAAGATTATTTAGTGTTAAAAATCAATAGAATTAACCTTTGAAGACACCTGGTTAGATCTTCTGTGATTTATTTCCATGGTAGCACAATTCCTTTTAAAACAGAAGCTGGAGTTCTGGGAAGAGGTGAAAGACAACTTGTGAGCTTTCCCCGTCTTTTTAGATTATTTCAGAAGAATAGCATAGGAGAAATGTCTCTTGAAAAGAATTCCTTTTCAAATGCCCTCATATTCGAAATATGGCAAGAAACAGCTTGAGTGTTCATGCAGAACACTGGTATGCAGTTCCATCTACCCATTTCTGTGTGCAGTGCTTGTGCTTTTTAACAAGAATGAGTTGATTTCTTATCATTATAATGATTTAAAGACCCCGGAGTATAAATTGATTTTCATTTAATACTTAATCAACCTTTCCCAGCTGCGTTGAAATGATTTCTTTGACATTGCGATGGCATGACCAGAACTCATGTCCATCTTGTAGCCTGCTGAAATCTGTGGTAGATGTTGAAGTAATCATTCTCCTAGTATTAGTTAACTAACTTTGCTTTCCTATTTATTGAGAACCCCATACAAGACTTTAAGTTAGAGTTTGTTTGAGTGGTCAGATGTAGTTTTGGCAAATTGATGTTTCAACTGATGGTTGTATGAATAGCTAGCATTCAGTTTCAAAAAATGTACTGCTCTAATCATAATTCAATCCTTTCAAAAGGAACTCCTACAGTCTTTCCAGTATCATATATCCTTATTGTTATCTCCTTTTCATGTTGGCTTATGTCTTCTCAGGGGTGTTCTAATACCTACCTTTAATACCCTTAAAATGAGAAGAGCCTAAGAAGTGATCTGGTGTTAATTTGTTTGACCTCGGCACGTGAGACGTCATTCATCAAGACAATTGTAGCTACAACAATTCTCCCTGTGCCTTTAGTATGTTGTATTGTGACATTTAATCCAATTCTTTTGATACCTTACTGCCCTCTCCTTCACTTTTGTAATGGGCAGTCCATCACACCTCTCTTGTTGTCAACCAACGTCGATTAGTTCACTATCCAGACTTCCTTAATTCATATGTATCCCTCTGAAATGAATCATGTGGCCATACGATAAGTAATCATTGTCCGAATATCACATGGTAAAACATAGTATAAAACTGTACAGGGAATTACGTGTTTGAACATCATTTTGAATGAAAACTTGATAACAGCAACAAAAAATTTCAGCATCTCGTTGTTTTTTTGAATGTGGTACTATCAAAATCATATAAAAGCAAGGTTTATGATATATGTGGGCTGATGTGACCAGTTAGTTGAATCTTGTATGCTCCAGCACCACTCATGATGTTAACCGTTGACTACTGAAATCTCTTATTCCCATAGGCTTAATACGGGGGTCAACCGGTTCCAGTAAGCAATGGGTTAACTATGCTGTCAGCTGACCTCCCCATAACTACTGTTAAACCAGAAACTTGTGTGACATGAATCTTTCATGAAATTTAACGATGGCCATTTTCGCAGCATGAAAATGTTGTGAATTAACCAAATAACTATACTGATTATTGTATTTCACAGCATGAAACTTGCATGAATCACAATCCATCACGAAATTCATGACAGTTTCATGCATATGGAAATTTCGGGCTTTACATTATTATCCTGATCCGATGTTTCTTTATACTAGACATTTTTTCAAGCATGTATGCTTCTGTGATCTGCCATTGTTTTTTAATGACATGTTTCTTTATATGACTAAGAATTTTGGAAAACTCAAATGTAGCCTGAACAGACTGTTGGACTAACTGAAATTTTCTGAAGCCTTAAAATGGTACAGCTTACTATGTTATTAGGGTTTGTACATTCTGCAGGACCATTGTAGCATTATGTGGTCATCATAATGTAGAGCATTGTTTAGTTTTCTAAGGCTTTGGATCTTTTTGAATGATGATTTTTACAGACCTGTAAAAGCGGATTATGTTTTAAAAAAAGCTTACACCTAGTAGTCTCTTTCACTAAAACATGCAAAGGACACTGGAGGAGAATATTGGATGCAGAATAAACATTCTGCTAGTGGCTTCACTTGGATCATCCTTTTTGAAAGCAAAGCTGAAGAGTTTTCAAAAATAACTGACTAAAGAAGGTGCTTAATGATTTCCTTACAGGCCTATAAAAAAGCAGATTATGTTCAAAGCTTATACCATTTAACAACCCTATATAATAGCACTAAAATATACAAGGGCACAAAAAATGGATGCAAAGTAAGTATTCCTCCAGTGGGTCTATTAAGGTCATCATTGTTTTGTATCAAAGACAAGTTGGTATTATGCAAATTCATTTAAACTCAACTCTATGTCCTATGTCATGTTTAACGAAAGAAAAAACTTAGACCTAAGCCTTACTTCCTTGGTTAAGACTTGGCTTTGGACCTAGGGATAGGTTTAACTTTTTACCAGAATATGGACCAAAGAGTTTTTGAATTAAGGTAAGGGGTAGAATGTTGTCAAATGTGAGCATATGAAATTTAATTCAAAGATACCAAGTTGTCATCTTCATAAGATAGCTTATCACACACTCTCAAAGATTTGCAGGAAATTAAATTGATGGGATCTTAAGAACCACAGCTACTTGAATGGATTTAGTCTGTTGTTCAGTATATTAGTGACCCACAACTTATTTATGACTTTTCAGAGAAACCTTGCTAGCACTGATATGTAAAAACTACCCAATAAGAGTTGGCAGTAGTAGGCTTATGCTTGTTTATCATTAGATTTTTTCTTATTTTCTTAACCTGTTGACTACTAAATTCTCAAACTCCCATAGACTTGATACAGGGACCATCTTGTTTCCATAGGCAATGGGTTAATATATAATTTTTTTATGTATATTGCAAAAATTATTACAGCTCTGATTCAAGTAATCTAAACTTATGAATCCCAACTGGCCATCTTTGAAAATTCATTTAACTTTTTTAGAAGTTATTATTACTTTCGACTTGATTACTTCCTTTATAGGACTGTGTATCTTTGTCTGATTTAATCGTTTTAATGACAAATATCTCTCCATCCTACTCTTGCTCTCTATACACGTGTGAGTCTTGTTTGAGTGACTGATTTTTAAGATGATTAAAGCTTTATGTAAAATGAAAAGAAGCAGGTCAAACTGAAATGGAGCATATCATTTAGCAGGAACTATGTATTGATAGTATTTGACTAGCTGGACAACTATTGAACATCAAAACATATTGGTGTTATAGAGATCTCAGTATATAAAGATAATTTTGATACTGTTGCATGTTACTTCTTTGATACTGTTGTCAGTAAATCTTCTGTAACATATTGGTGATTTTTTCTTTCCAAATGATATTGAATACAGAAATTGAACTGCTTTTTAATAGACAGGTTTATCAAAAAAACTAAATTACTTCTGTCATTCTGTGGATTAAAAAAAAAAATTTACCATGACTGTCTTTAACAGCAGCAAGCAAAGCTATAGGCCTATATATCATTTCATAAATATTTTCTATTTTGACAACCTGAATGGGATCATAGCTTAACACTTGACTAAAAACTATGTCAGCAGCAGAGAAGTGTTGAAATCTGCCAACTGCATTTTCTTCTTGATAATCTATAAGTTTATAGAAGCAATGATCCCTCATGGATTAATAATCATTCAATGGGTTGTACCTCAGAGAACAATTGTTTAAAAGTTAGCAGCAGCTGCTAGACATAGAGTAACCTAACATATTTCTTTTCCCTTGGAGACAATATAAAGAAGTCAAAAAACTGTTAATATTTGATATATTTGATATATTTGGTGTATCCCCAATGTACTTGCACTTCCGCTAAGGCTACTGTTTTTGTTTTTGTTTTATTTTGTAATACATAGAGTATGAATTTATTGCTACAGGTGTTTGGTTTAGGTGTCCATGAACTGTCTGTATGATCATTATTCAAAGGTTGGAGCTTACGATAAAATCTAGGATGATTGATTAAAACCTTGTTTTTACTTGTTTCAACTGAAAATTTTATCTTTTTTTAAAAATAAAATTTAAATGAAGTGTTCTTAGTTGATTTGAAACACATTGAATAATGTATGAAGTCAAATATTTGATGAATGTGTTTGCTTTTAAAGATAAAAACTTTTGTTCTATTATAACAAACTCTAACTGGCTTTTAAATGGCATTAGTAAAGAATTTTGATAATGATTTTGATAGATGTGATCTGTTTTGATTTCAAATAGTTGTCATTTCTAGGTCATGGTTTTCTCTGTACTATATCTCTTTTGTATACTCCTTTGCATGGATCTTTGTATTCTTTTTATCATACTTTCATCTGAATCGTCTTTTCTCAGGAAGTATACTGTGATTCTAGGAAGTCACTTTGATTTGACTGACTATGAGACCTTAGAGAGTACTCCATTTTCCTGGTTTCAAGCTTAGAGGAAATAATTCTGGTTGATGGCTTCTGAAAATTTACTGCACTGAGGTGAAAGTCTTGAAGAATGACGACGATATCCTCTTTGTGGTCATTCGTTAAAGTTGTTTAAATCGATAAAGAGATCAGCAGCTTTTAGAATAGTTTGGTGTCTGACCACAATGACAAACATTCACCATTTTTTGTCGGGATACATTAAAATATTCCTAGAAATTTGTCCTTACACAAAGATGGCCAAATTCCACATTTATTTATTGCTTAGAAGGAATAATATTTCCTTGAATAAAACCACACACTTAGATGCTTTCAAGCTAAGGGGCTAGGATTTTGTGATGTTTAATTTGTATACAGAGTTGAAGACCTGGGGAGCGTTTCATGAAGAGTTTTGTCAGTGATTTTCACTGACAACTGTTATAAGCTACTGAAAATCCTTGCATCTGATTGGCTGAGAGCAAATTCCCCTGGAATTCATCTATCGTTTGGTTATGAGCACTAGTATACTCTTTTGGGATAAGGTGGTTTGATTATTTGAAAATATTTCTTCACAAACTTGGCTGTTGCCCAAAGGTGTTTATTAAATGTTTCTAGGTTTTTGAACTTTCGCTCCCTGTTGCACAGATTTGGCAAGGTTTCTGTATCCTTGTATGTTTTCCCTTCATTGTAGTACATCAAGAGAAAGCCCAAAGAATGTCCTGGTTTTCATCAAAATATTGGCTATTGATCAAATAACAGTTATTGTGCATTAGTTGACATTAATGTTACACTGTAGTTAGTGTCATGAAGAATCATTGTGTGTCTGTAAATTTTTGGCAGGTTATAGATTCTTGTGTGTTTGTTTCCTGTTTTCCTGTTGTGAGAGTAATAATGTCAATGTGTCACTAACATTTTCTACAGCTAAGCACCCTTAAAAAAAGTTTTTCTTCTAAATCTCTAGGATATCATATGTTTAGGTTTTCAGAAATGTCACCAATTTTGTCACCATTGATTAAATGAAACATACATGGGCTACTAAGAAATAATTTGTGATGTTATGCAAGGAGGCTTATAGATGATGACCTATCATGATGTGATGATGCCAGATATCCTTCAAGGGTTGAGACCATCCCATTCTTCTTGTTACTGGGTATCTTAACCCATTCGTGACAGAGGGTCCACATTATGTGGTTTGGTCTAATAACTTTTGATGTTTGGTCTAATAACTTTTGATGCAGAGCCCTAAATATCATACCAAATACGTGAGCAGAAAGAGCAAAAAATTCTACACATACTGTGCCCATTTTCGTTGCATCAATATTTGTTGTTTGATGCTGATATTTTTTTAAAGGAAAATAAGCATTAGAATCCTTAAATTGGCAATGCGATGAAAATGTTAAAATTTCTGTTTTTCCCTGCAAATTGGCAACTTTATGACTTCTCATCATACATTCTGTCAATTTATATTTATTTCAGATACATGATGTTTTATAAGAAAAATGTAGCAATAAAAGAAAAATGTTGGTGTTGCCAATTTGAAGAATAAAAGCTGATCAAATTAGGCTTTAAATAATTCCTGTCACGAATGGGTTAAACATCTGCTGAGAAGCAGAAGGGTGTTAACTCTATGTCCTGTTAGCATTCAGCCTGCATGGGATTTCATGTTTTTCTTCCACTGCTTCCACTATGCACCTTCTTTTCCCTGTTGCAGAGATGAGAGTCCCTTGATCCTTACCTAACTATGAACCCCATCATGTCAGAAGAGACAGAATTTGGCAGATGTACATATTGCCAAGATAACAGTCTCACTGGTATATGATGAAATAAGGACAGGAGTGTGAGATGAGCACTTCACAAGACCCAAATTCAAATGAAGAATTGTTTGTCCCTTTTCATAAACTGCATTAGTCTAGATGTCTTTTATGTTGTATGTTTACCTTGATCATGATAAAGTGGTAGTTGTTGTTTTTTTTCTTTCCTTTTTTTCTTTCCTTGTTGTTTGAATTTGTATTAAGATCTTCTTTGGGAAGGGGATATGCTATTTAGTCAAGTGTGGCCTTTTTGGAATTAAATCATGCTTTTTGATACTCAAGTTATGAACAAAAGAAAAAAATATTGTGATACATGACCATGCATTGCACATTGGTTCATAACAAAATTTCAGTGTTAGTCTTTAGTCATGGTAACAAAGTTCACCAAACTTTTTCTCTAGCATTATAGTTGTTCTGATTTGCAGGCGTGTTTGGTTATTCCTGTCATTCATAAATGCCACCAGGTTTGAAGAGAGATCTAAAGAAGATGTAGAACTCCTGATAATGTCCAACCAAAGAGCCTGATCAGTGATTTCAGAATAAGCTTCCATGACCCACATACTGGTCAAATTGAGAACATCGTCAGCTTATTGAAGTTATACGTACCCTCTTGATCTGCTATCAGTCATGCATGGCGCATCAATTAATATGGTCGTCTTGGGTTTATTCTAGTGAAGGGAGCTGACAAATATTTCAAATGTCTGGTGGAATGATTTGAGCACCAGCCCACTTCTTCTTGCTGGACCCTTCTTGTTGCAGAGTGAAAACAAGGTTTGCCCTCATTAGCCTCAGTATTTAAGATAGCTTACAAATATATTCTTCATGGAAATTGGAAACTAGATTAGAATCTAGTTTGAGCTGAATTGCTGTGAGATAGTTGACTATTTCGCAGTTGCAGTTGGGATTTTAGTTTGGGCTATTATCCCAGAGAAACTGGGGGTGGGGGGTGTAAAAGAAACCTGCTGTCTAGCCACACTAGACTTATCAGCTGATAAAGATGCACTATTGTTTGAATGGATTTCTCAACCGAGTGGGTGTTGATTGACTAGAGCTTATAGAAACTAGTAATTTCAACTTAATTTGATTTTTCCAGAGAAGCACGAATTTACCTTTTTATCTCAAGCTTGAGCTTGCTCAGCAATGATAGGGAAGCAACTGTAGCCTTTGGTACTTTTAGATGCATCTGTTCTGTGGGCTCTAGATTTAGGAGATAACATTCACTTACATTTGATCAGGAGATGACCTTTCTGTAAACCTTATTGCCTATTGACAAGTATGGTAATAGGCAATTAGTCAAAGACTGTTACAGAGGGAGTTATGTGTGGATTCAGATTAAACAGCCAAAGGTCTTTCTTTATTCATTAAAAAAAAATCATTCCTTGCAGCCCGAAGCTGAATTACAAATGATTTCACAAGGTTGATGCACATAGAAACATTGATAAAACTGTAAAATACTTGATTATACACTAAAGAAGAAATAGATTAAAAATTGGATCGATATAAGATAAAAGATAAACTTCAACCTTGCAAAGTTAGCAAAAAAAAAAGAGAAAAGATTTAAAATACTAGTGTGTAATGAAAATGGCATTAGATTGATCAGGGGAACATGGATTATCAATTGAACATAATGTAGTAACAGAAAAAAAAGGGGGGTGTAAACGTAACCATAGGCAATGGTATTTGGTTTGAAAATTACTGTCAATCGTTAAATTATACATTGTGTGATATAATGGCACAGATAATGATAATGTAGCCATGCAGACACTTTGCAAGGTTGAATGGAGCACTGAACATTAATATTGAGCATTGGGCATGTATCAAAATTTCAAAATACCCACGAAATAAAAAAACAAAATGACGGGAAAGAGGTAACGAAGAGAGAGGAAGGAGAGAAATGAAGGGCACAAAGATGGAAGGAAAGAAAGAAGAAAGAAGAAAGAGGAAAGATATAGTACACGAAATATTCAGTTAAATACGTATTACCACTTTATACAACATTTAAAAACAACATCAACAAAATATTTAAAATAACGCCAAAACGGAACTGTCAATCGGTCTATAAATGCAAACAGAAATCTCTGAAAAGATTTCTAACTGGAATGAATGAAGACCACTGATATGATAAACAGACCCAAGAACAGGTGAATATAAACATTGTCTCCTAAATCATCCTGCTTTATGATGTAATTCACAAATGCACCTAACAATAACATGTCTCAATCAATTAGTCTCGTCCTCATAAACCAGCTATAAATCGTTTCAAATTACATATTACTATTCCAGGATGCAAAGATGACCATTTCATACTCCCTTAGATTTAGAATGGCATGCATGTTGAAGAACTACTCAATTTGTCATTTACCACTGGTGAGATATGAATAGCAGTAATGTTTCTCACAGAGATCCCCTTTTAGAAATATAAGTTCATTAGGTTTATCCAATTTGCATGATGTTGCAACCATACTTCTGCAAGAGATCTGTGAAGTCTTTTATCCAATGTCTTTAGGATGTTGTCTGCCTATTTTTTACTGTTTGAACTGCCAAGAATGATTGGCATGGTAATAACTGACTTACAAGATTCACAAGTATATATGCTTGTCTCCGTGGTCATGAAGAGGGACTGCCTCAACAAAACCTTTTATTTGTTTGTACTTTGTTTGCAGTTTCCCATTTCATGTCCATCATTATATGTACTGTAAATATGAATTGTACACTTTACTCTTTGTCTTTCATCTTTTACTTTTCTTTCTTCTTTTTCCTTTTTCTTTTTTCCTTTTGTTCATTTTTGTTGGTTCAGTGTATATTTCATATGTTCGATATGTTTTTGATGTACTTTTTAATGGACTTGAATAAATGAATAAATCGAATTGAGCAGAGGAAGGAGAGAAAATGACAAAAACAGTAATAAAAATGAGATTTTAGTATAAAAATGCAGAATGATACAATTGATTTTATTGAAATTATACCACTGTATTTTTCCACAATTAGGTAACGAAAATTTCGCATTCCTCTGAATATATTTAGTAATTTAAGAGGAGGTTGGAGCACATCATAAAATGATATGAATGTATTATGAATGCATATAAGTTTGAATGTTTAATATTCACTCTCCTTTGCTCTAGTTTGCAATATAATTTGTAACAAATGATTTCACTGTGTATATCAGTACATGGGCTCCTTTAGAAACTCATTATCATGATCATGAGCTATAATCACACATGAAGCTGTAGCTGTGGACCAAATTAAACTGATCAAATTTATTGTTAGCTTCCATCAGGAACAAAGAAAAATAGGTTGCAAGTAGATCATATACATATCGTAAAGCACTCTGTATGTACTATCAAAACAACTCTGCGACTATGGAGATATAGCAAATGAATGTTATCGTGGATGTGTAACATTCAGACAGCTGTATAAGCACTTCAAGGTGGAGCTTATATTTCAAGTATGAATGGGTCTATTGTGATAACACTTATGATGGGAAGATAATTGCTTCCATTCGTCATCACTTGTAATTAGAAAGACACACACTTCTTTAAGGTCATCAACTTTCAAATGTGAGTTCTCCAACTGGTCAGAGGAAGTCAAGATGCAGTTGAGCCAGGTCAGTGGTGATAGATTTAAAGGTAACACAGAAATATATGATTAGGTCTATGGAAATCAAATTCAGACAAGATCATTTGAAAAAGAAATGTTGAATTTTTGACGACACTTAAGACAATTTGAAAATATGTCAGGCTTTTGTGAAAAATACTAAAGAATATCTAGTGGATAATATTGTTGAAATCAAACAACTATTTTATACAGGGCAGTTTTGAAATGTTGTGAGAAATTAATCACTGTGAAAATGGGATGATACACTAGCTGTTAGCTTATATGAATTAGATTATCAAAGATGCATTATTTAGAAATTATGAAAGCAGACAAAAATAATATCCTGTCCAGACTTGCTCAAAAAAGAAAAATAGATCATGCCCATTTCCACTATTTCAGCAATAAGCTATTGTGACAACATACATTATCTTCATACTAATAAATAATTGAGACATGTAACAACAACAACCAAAACAAAACAGAAAAGTGAAAACATATGTAGGAAACTCCGTATTTCATTACACCTATTGTGTTACAAACATGTCGCTAGTGCCATCAAAACATAAATGCACCTAAGTGGTTAATAGGCATCTCCTGCATATTTCTGATAGATTTTAGATGAGTATTTCATGAAGAGAAATAGAAGTTGGAAAATAGTATTCACATCTGGGAATTGACTACCTATCAGAATTTCCTCTGTAGACCTGGAAGTTGGATGATTGGAACTGTTATAAATTCTGTGGGTTAAAGATGTCTTGTGTGTCTCTTTTGATGATGGCATCACTGACATAGCAGAATCAAACAGCGACTCCATACATCTCTACTAACTACAGACACAACGGCTGGAATTCACAAAGGTGGTTTAAATTTAGTCCATGGTTTAGGCAAATTTTGGGGTACAAGTGCGCTTGATTTAGCGCGTACACTAAGATAGGTCCAATGATAAACGCGCGCGTTTGGCAAAGGGCGCTAGATTTACGCTTGTTGCCATGGTTTAGACCACGGTTTATGTAAATTCATGCTTAGATTAATTTACATAAACCGTGGTCTAAACCATGGCAACAAGCATTATTTTACATAAACCGTGGTCTAAACCATGGCATCAAGCGTAAATCTAGCGCCCTTTGCCAAACGCGTGCGTTTATCATTGGACCTATGTTAGTGTACGCGCTGAATCAAGCGCACCTACACGACAAATTTTGCCTAAACCATGGACTAATTTAAACCACCTTTGTGAATTCCGGCCAGCAAGTTTTTAAAAAGTCTCACAGCAAATGTCCGAATCACAGAAGTCTGTTTTATTTGTAAAGTTAATAAAGTTTTGTGAACCACTATTCCATGGCCATGTGTATACTTGATTAATCCCCAGATTGCAATATTTGGAGGTGGAGGGGGGGGGGGGGAGACCACATGAGTAAAGTCAGTTAGTACAGTTTCAATTTCTTATTCTAAGGCAGAAAAAAAAAACATATTGCATATCAACAAACTGTGCATTTCATTCTTATTGTCTGTTCTCCTGACTCCCTGTATTTTATTGTGTATGATGGTATGCCAAATAAACAATCAGACAATGATAATTCTGTCACTCTTCATTTAATAAAGTGGATACAGTGTACAGATTAAGTGCAGAGTTAATAGCACTATTGAAAATGGAATTATGATGTAATCCTATTTAGACATTTTCATATTCTGAACTTTGAATCAACCCAGGTTGTAACACTTAGATACCCAAGTGTGAAGCAAACCGCAGCTATTCAAACAAAATTTTTACAACAATGCACTAATCGGGTCATATTCTGGATGGCAGCTCAAGGATGATGAGTGCTTTATTTTAGAATGCCAATCTAAATGATTATCATTTATTTCATCTATCACCCTCTTATTCCATGGTATGGTTATCTGTGTCTTTAATTATGGTTCAGTGGTTTCTTTGATTGACCAACCATTAACAATTGACTGTGGGCTCAATTTTTTTTCTGTCAGTATCAAACTTCATTCATGGACAAAGGAGATTCTGTTTGAATTTTCTGTCATTAATTTTCTGAAATAACCAACAGTTAGAATTGTTGATTGAATTTGTCTGTTGTTTGTGTACTTCAATCACAGACAAAAGTGTTCTATTTAAAGTTGCCATTGTTTATTTTGTATATGGCTATTGTATGAATAAATCAGAAACTTAGTCTTAGTAGAAGTGAAAATGATAACACAAACATACAATGTTTTTCATTGTCTTTCTGTACATGTTGGGAGAGGTGTTAAACCTGTGTCACTTTAGTAGGCCTACAACCCATGATGTCTGCACATTGTGAGCAAGTGCAGTACCACAGAGTAGATCAGTCATCAATTTCACAATCCTGACTTCAAACTTCTGAATTCATTTTCTCTACACATATAACTTTTCAATCGGCATTCCTCATCACCATGACTACGTCCACATGAAAACAGGTAAATGGATGTAAACAATATGCCTACCTGCCAGAGCTCGTAGACACCTTGACTTATTTTCGTCAAAAGAACGGGATATCCTGTACATGCAGGGGGTGTTTTGTTTCCCCTTTTCGGATTTCCCATGTTGCTGAGAAAGTTTATTCATGTTCCATGAAGGTGTCATGAATTAGCTCTTGACTGTAATGTGAACTGTATGTTAAAGAGTAGAATGCCTACAAAATAAGAGTGAATCCTTTCACTCCAATATAAAATGAATTTGCAGATTGAACCAATAATCCTCAGAATTTTGAAACAAGGATAATTGATGATGTTTTACCACCGTGAGCCCAAGTACTGCTGAGTTTCAATACAATGATAGTTCGGCAATGAGAGCTAGGAAGAATTGTCAGACTCCAATCTTATGCATCACTTTAAGAAAGATATCTGAAATCCCCTTGATTGTGTTTTGTTGGATACTGTGCAAGACAAGTCCCATATATATATGAAAATCCATGAATTGTTTTTAAGTGAAGGGAGATGAAATAAATACAAATGTTGAGATAATAATAAATCTTTCAGGAAGCACGATTTGATTTCATTAAAGCACATAGACCCATAGACACTGATAAAACAGTATGACTATACTTGGACTTCATATCAACAGGATTGAACTGTGATTGTAAACTGCACTTTTGGTTTAACGACCGTGTTAAGTGATGGTATATAATATTGCGATGGAGCAGTGATTGTTGGGATTTAGCCATAGATATCATCTCCATGAGATTATGGGGGATTGTTGGGGTTTAATACCAGATAATTAGTTATGATTGAGGTCAATGCTTTGTATTGGTAAATGCAGTTTCCATCACATCTTCCTCTGAGAACCATAAGGGCATATCTCTGTAAAAGTACATATATGTATGTAAATGTGTCCTTCTGGCTTTAAAGGGGGTACCCAATGCTGAAACAATCTTAGCTCATTTGAAAGAGCATGATTTTGTGAGCAGAAAATCATCGGCCTAATTTTTTTTTAAAAGTCGTGTTGCCAAGGAAACCCCCAAATGTGGTAAGATTTCAGGATATTTTTGACCCCTCAGCTGTGACCCAGTTTCAACTGGGTACCCACTTTGACGTCAAAATGACGTCAAAGTGGGTACCTTGTCGCGCACTTATAGCAAAATGCGCGCAAGGTATAATACATATTGTACAGTCTAGCGCGCAGCACAACTGCAATGCGCGAAGCTGGGTACCCACTTTGACGTCATACCTCATCCTCAATTTTTGGGGGTCAGCTCGTGACTTTTTATGATAAAATTAGCCAAAATGCATTGATTTCGATTGAAAATCATCATATTTTTAATGTAATGTTTCTTAGAATTCTATTCATGATCATATATCAAAATATTTTTTACCATTGTGTAATCACTTTAAGCAGATGAGATACTCTCATGTTAGAGGAATATTAAACCACCATTCCATTGATTTGAGAGATAAATGTTTACTTGTTCATCTAATCAAGACTTTTTCTCATTCATGGCTATAACAAGGATGTTTTATGCACTGTTGTATTCAAATTTTATCTGGGCACCATTTCATGAAAGTTGTCAGTCGCTGAGAGTTACCATAGTAACAGTCAGTGACGAGTACTTCTCAGCCAATCAAAACCAAGGATTTTACTGAAATTGTCAGAGACTGAAACTTGTCAGTGCTGACAACTTTCATGAAACGGTGCCCAGAAGATATAATTATTATCGTGTAGACCTGATGAACCTCCGTGTGCAGTTTGGTACTGTTAATAAGTTGTATCAAAGAGTTGGTTGTATTGATATTTCATTGGCAATTTCAATCCAGTTTCCTTGAAACATTGTTTCATCAGATTGCAAGCAGGCTTAAAATGACATATCTCTTTATCTGTCCTGTAAATAGTGTAATGGTGTAACGTTTCAATGATGTGTATCAAAATCACAATACCGCATTCAAGACTTTTTTGGAAGGGGGGGGGGGCCTCCATTTATGCCAAACATATACTGGTTCATGTACAACAAGTGAGATAGATTAAGAAGGAATGCACTGTCACTGGACTGCTGATAATGTTGCCTGTAGATGGCATCAAGGGAGGCAGAGACTAAGAAAGATGACAACGCCTTGACTACGGACATGACTGGGTGATACTTTGGAGGAAACACATAGAACTGTTGATTTCCTTTGCTACAATGGAAAGAGCATTTGACCTTGTGGAGAGGGTACTAGCGAGGAGGGAAATGAGCAGATTGGAAAGATGGAATGATGGGAGGAATGAAGCTAAGGGAGGGGGGGGGGGGAAGAGAGAGAGAGAGAGAGAGAGATGGATGTCATGTGGCATGTATTGAGAGCTAGAAAGGCTTCAACTTATTTATTTTACTATTGAATTAATGCCCTTGTGGCATCGGCCCCTCCCCTAATTGATATGACATTGTGCATCTCATGTGAAATGAACAGGTTTTGTTTTGAAGGGATGGAATGGGAGAGAAGCAAACTGTGTACACAGGGAAAGTCATAAACCATTAGGTCTACTTTTTGTGTGTGGGGGGACAAGAAATAATGCATCTTGAGAAATAACCTCTAAATCAAAGATTACCAACATTTTTATGCACAGTCTTCTAAACCCTCCAGAAAAGGAAAAACTGTTAGAATATGAAATTTGTGATGAATTCCTAATGTTTGAAGAAGAGGACAACAGAATTACTGAACAGACAATGAAATACTAAAGTATTATGAACACGATCAAGTTTTCTGTATCACAGTAAAAACTACTTTCGAAAAATCAACTTAATACAACTTCAGTAGCCCTGTCTATCACCTTTGGAAATGTGCGGACTTTACAACGGCTTATTTCGTAACCCGAACATGATTTGTATGGGCAGTACAGTTGGCTTTTGAAATTGCACTTGAGTTGATTTTTCGAAAGTAGTTTTTATTGTGTTTATGTTGGAGTAGAGAAATGGAGAGGATGTCAATCAATGTTAGTGTATTATCACCTTCAGAGAAGGCTGCCTCTACTACCAACATTTCCTATTTCATGAGATTTCTTTGAATTTGTCTAAATCCCCTGGAATTTCTGTCAAGACTCTTGACTTGTTCAACAATGGGTCAAGGATGCTAGATGCTTTTGATAGCTTTCCAAACATCAGTGGACTTGACACATATCTTGATTGCCAAAGTCAAAGAGAAAATGTTGCTTTAATCTTGATGTGGGATTAAAGGTGTACAAGAAGAGGCTTTTTTCTCTCTCTTTCTGATTGAGGATGAAAGCCCCTATGAAGCAAGGTTAAAGACATTGGTTAACATTGTTATGATTTTAAAAAATCTTGTTTTGTTACTTGAAAATGGGATAAACATAAGGGTTATTGTGTAAAAATACTAGTCTGAAAGTTTCAAAGTATAATATTCACAGGAAGTATTTTCAAATATCAAAAATGTGAACCAATGTTTAAAAAATATACGAGGGTCGGTTGCACAGAATAGACATAAGGAGTGCGCATGCGTGTATGACTCACCTTACCTTACTGTGTGTATTGGCGTATCACGCTGCGGGAGGCACATAACGGCATTTTCAAATTCAAGCAAAGTGGTCCTCTTAGTGATTGTCTCGTGAGACAAAGGATAATGAAAATCGTCGTTTGCATCTAACTTACACTTTTTCATTCCAAATTATGGTTGGTTTCAGGGTTTTTGAGTACAAATGCAAGTACTCATACACATGTTTCATCTTAGTTTGAGAATTTTTTAAATCAGCTACTCACAAAGTTAGCCAATGCCTTTAAGGAAAACCTAAAGCACTTTAGGCCTATATGATATAGGAAAAAGTGAAATGTCAGATTATGAGGAATTTTGAGACTGCATGTGGCAGCTGGCTCAATGAAATTTTCCTTTAACTCAAGGATGAATCTGAAAATATAGCAAAAGATATTAAAAACCGAAATGGCAGAGAATCATGCATGCATTCATACCATAAACCTTGCAGGATATGAATAAAACCAAATCATTAAATTATATATCAAATTGGTAAATGAAAATTGAAAATATTTGGACTTGATTTGCTTTATTTTTCCTAAGCTAGAAGTTGTAAACACCCTATCTCACCCCCTCTCCCCCCCCCCCCCGAATTTTGTCAGTTCTTCAGTAAATGGTGCATGGTGTGAGATTTGATTTCAAAGTGAGAATTACTACTGCCTTTACTGTACCAACACTTCAAACAGTTCACCTCAAGAGTCACCGCAGCTCAAAGATCTAGGCCTTGATTACCACTGGAAATTGTCTAAACCAACTTCGCATCAAATGTCATAATATTTACCATTGGAGAGATAAAGAGTGCATGTATCTAGTATGCCATGTTTACCAGAGCCAACCTAGGGGGTTTGACTTGAAGAGGCTTCATCTTCAAATGCACTTGAAGTAACTTGAAGTCTCTTCAAGAAGTCTTATCGAGGATTCTTGGATAAGACGATATCATGATAATGAAATTGAAAAGTCTCCTTGGATTAATGGAAGGTGAATTGGTGGATTGAGAGACTGCTTTTATTGGTATTAAAGAGAGGAACTTGTATTTGCAATCCATGAAAGACGGTGTGTGGTAGACCCATATAATTACATAGGATGTCAGAAAATAGGACCTACTGCACACATTGATGCTGATCACTTTAGTTTGTGATGTTTTATATCACATGTGAATTCAGTCTCCTAATGTTCTTTATAAGAAAAGTTGTTTATTGGTACTTAGGAAACTAAACCATTTCTGGGCTTGTACATAAGTTTTGAATCATTGGCTATTTTGAGGAAAATACAATGTGATTTTATACCTGATTAGTGGGTTTTTTTTTTTTCATCTTTGGTTCTTATTGGTGATCATCCATGTCGATTAGCCTTTTGATTGCCAGTCCAGATGATTACATTTATTGTGAGGGATTATAATGCATAACAGCTGCCATGATTTATGGAATAAAGAAGTAGACACATTCATACAAAATTTCGGCAATCTCTTATCTTGTGTACAGGATGAACAGAGGGCCTCCTAAAGCATAATTAGAAACATTGTTACTTTGAAGCTAGATTATGGTCTCTTCTTCTTCTTCAAACTTTTCCTTTGTATTGCATCTGTACCATTATTGAAGGTTCTGTCCAGGGAATTTTTGCTAGGAATGCATCTCCAGGATTTCAAACTGGGCATGAAATTGTCCTGCTAATACAAGCACATTAAGTGATAACATGCTGTGAAATGTGACAAGATGGTATTATTGTAGAATTACATTCTAAATCCACATCATCAAAGAAAAGAATGACAGTTACAATTCTGCCTAGATTAGATGTAATCTTCTTTAGTATCCGAGTTTCGTTGTCTTCTTCCTTATCTTCTTATTGTCTGTTTTATATCTTTTTTTTTCTGGCTCTTTCCTTCTGCTATTTTCTTTTCTTCATGTTCCATCGCTAGTACCTTTTCTTCCATCTTGTCATTCTTATTCTCCTCCTGCCTTCCTTATCTCTTTTATGTCCTTCAGTGAACATGAAGTGTGATTGCAGTTGCTCTCAGGAGTCAAGGTATTGATGTTGTTTCTGTTGAATTTATACATCTAGGCCTCTTAATGATGTCCAGAAATATTGGGGAGGAAATTTGTAGATTTATTCACTTATGGAAAAATGTTTACTTTGTGCAGGCAGACTTTGAATATAGTATATGTATTCTCTTCCAATTTTTGTATGGTGACCAAACTTTATCATACGAAAAGTAGTGTGCAATGTAAAAATAGGGGGCTTTGACTTTGGGTATAAGATCTAAATTCTTTCCTCCCCCTCCCCCCAAACTGAAACCAATCTCCTGACAAAAAAATGGAAGAAAAAAATGTTTTCCAAGTCAGATTTTGGTTTGCACCTCGGCGAATTGCCTGGGTGAGGTGGACCTACTTTGAACAATTCCCAGAGTGTGTTGGATGACTATTTTTATCCCACACACCCCAGAGAGCAACTCCAAATAAAGCCGATATGTATGGCGCAAGGTGCGAAACGATGTCCAAAATTCAGAGAGGTGTTTCAAGGGCCAGGAGAATTAGACCGAAAGTCTTTCACCAATTCTCATGGCTTAGTTTGAAGGAGAGGTGTCAAATTTTGTCTCCCTCTCCTTTCTCTCTTTCTTCATATATTTTTTCTTATGCCAAGGAATGAGATCATCAAATTATGCTTAGGTTACTTGAGTTATGTAGCAAGATGTTAGAATACACTGTGGGAATAACTGCAAAGAGAAGAAAACTTTAGAACAAAGATTTGGAGCAAATAAAGATTGGTGTAAGCTTTCGTCTTGAGGGTAATGCTATAGCTGGTGGCATTGCTGGAAGGTATCGAATGATATAAAGATCAAATGAAAAAAAAAGTGTTTTGTTCAAAATTTCTATGCCTTTCATGTATTAGGTTGTCATGTTGCTTTTTATTTAAAAAAAAAAAAAGTAATTGGTGAAATGTGTGAAGTGCTACCAGCGTACCATTTTCTTGGGAGGGGGGGACACTTAGCATCTTAGTTTGGCTATTATCAAGCTATTTTTCATCTCAAATCTAAGAAATCTGATCGAGAGGTCTTGAGTGCCTACCAAAACTGTACATAACCTGTAATGGTACCTTGTCCGTGCTCACAGAAAGACATTTACAAGAATTGGCAAGAAAAAATAGGTCTCCCTTTCTTGTGATTCTTTTCTAGGAGTTCTTCAGTTTCCTCCAGAAGACCACAACATGGAGGGATGATTCATTTTCCAAGGTCTTCCCTCCTCCTCAGGTCATGTTAAGGTCATGCTAGACCCCCTGCAGTGTTTAGAGACTAGGCCCTCCCTAAATGGTTCTCCTTCTTTCTCTTTTCTCTTCTTTTTTTCTCTCCCCTCTCTTTTCCTCCCTCTTTTCCTCTCTCCTCCTTCCTCTCAAGTCCTCTTTCCTTGTTTCCTGTCTCTATCTTCTTCTTCTCTTCTTCTTCTCTCTCTTTCTCTCTTTCTCTGTTCTCCTGCCAAACCAGGGCTCTCCAAATTCCCAGGGTCCTGCCTATTATCTTAGTCTGTTTATCCAGACATTTTCATTGTTATCAATCCAAGTGGTTCAAACAAGCAGGACAGAATGAGATTGATGTACATTACCACTTCATGTCATTCACTCTAAGATAAATCATTCAAACTAAGATTTGTACTCCACTGGACAATACCGCAACTTTCTTAATCTTTACATAACCCCTCAAGTAGACTTATCCCCCCCCCCCCCCCCCCCCATTACTTGGACTGGAGTCTGTGGGAAATATGTATTATGAAGGAAAAAAAAAAAACCAACCTTGTATTTGGTGGATAAAAGGTAAGTCAGTGCAATAATTTCATGTGCTCAAAGCACTTTTGCAAATAACAGTTATAGGCCTAAGTAGGCCCTACATAATTTTATTATTCCCAGATTTATGTAGAATACTCAAATTTTGAAATAAATGTACATGTAGTGAGTATAACCTGAGATAAGAAAGATTATTTAAATTCAAACAAAATATGTGTGGGTAATTTTTTAGACAATTTAAATAAGTTTTTAGCAATGTCTATGCTTTATTCTATATCGTTGATACCTAAATGTGTTTGTTTGGGTATATTCCAGCTGGTTTTGATGATGTCATGAGTTTTAGGATGATTTATCTTTGGGATGTAAGGGATTGGTAGTCAGTGAATTATATGTAGTAAGCTTATTAGAATCACACTTTTGTTGAAACTAGTCTGTAACTCCCTGCCATATTTTCGTAACTCCACATATCCCTCATACCAAAAAGGTGGGGATAAACTTTCGAGGTAAAGAAAAACTATTTAGTCTTGCAAGCCATATTCAAATACCCTTGGGAAAGAAAAGAACCCACTTTGAGGCGTGTTCACATATGCAGTGGCAACGCTTCGAAAAAACCATGGGAAGTTTTAAACGTACTATGCGCCACATTTATATGTCTTGTAACGCGCATGTAAGTGAGTATGCATGTAACACCTTTGTTGCGTCAGTCGTAACCACTTGCCGTCCATGTGATACATTAAAATACCGCCAAAGGTTTTAAAAGTGGTTTACAGGTGCACATCTGAACGATCCCTTTCCTGTTCTCTGGTAGCGCAATCCAATCAGTGTACGTAATGAACAGACTTAACATTCTCCAACCTTCGTTGCTACTTGATGTTGATTTTCAATTTTCCAAACCATTGTTGGGGCTCATGTGACCATTTGAAGTTTCCATTCTGGTTTATATGAGGCTTGATTGAAAACATATTTGCTGGAAATGTTATTCAGAATTGATCATTGTTGCAAATGTACGAGGGGAAAAAAGAGAGAGGGGGTGACAGAGAGAGAAATAAAGAAAGAGATCAAGATAAAAGAAAAAGAAGAGTGAGTGAGGGAGAGAAATAGACAGAGAGAATGTGATTTAGGATGATATTTGTGTCTCATTCCCGACCTATATAAGCTTAATATAGAGATAACAGTCATGATCGGTCCATAATCAAATTTATTCAAGCAAGATGTCAGAGCCAAACAATTTTTTATGTCAACAATATTTTCTTCTAATGTTAACTCTTTTTTATCAGTTTCTGAAAGTGGGGAGGTAGAGGGAACAAAGTTTTGTTCATGGCTTCCATAAAAGTGAAATAAAATGATCTTATATAATCCATTCTTCAAGAACAGAAGAATAATGATTTGCGCATGATTATTTTTTGTGTCATCAGTTCCATCAGTATTATACATCAGTCAAGGCTGCAAAATATGCAGTTATGTTGATGCAGATGTAATAGTCTCTTTATTGGAATCATTATTATGAACGTGTTTATTAAAGCTATTGGCTAACTTTGTGAGCAGCCGATTTAAAAAATTCTCAACTTAAGATGAAACATGTGTATGAGTACTTGTATTTGTACTCAAAACCCCTGAAACCAACCATAATTTGGAATGAAAAACTGTTAGTAAGACGCAAACCGTGATTTTATCATTTTTGGTCTCAGAGACAATAAATAAGAGGACCGTTTTGCTGGAGTTCAAAAATACAGTTATCTGTCTCCCTCTGCGTGATACGCCAATACACACATTCCGTTACGGTGAGCCATGTGCACATGCACACTCCTTACTTCTAGTCTGTGCAACCGACCCGATATATATGTTTCAAACATTGGTTCACATTTCTAATATTTAAAAATACTTCCTGTGGATACTATACTTTGAAACTTTCAGACAGGTATTTTTACACTATAACCTTTATGTTCATCCTATTTTCAAGTAGCAAAATGAGTTTTAAGAAAATCATAACAATGTTAACCAATACCTTTAATTTATGCCTGGTATGTTTTTGTTAAATTTCCTTTGATGTGTACATCAATGTATTGTTGTGTGGTAGAAAAGTGTTTTTCCCTATATTACTTGAATATCCATAGAGCTTGTCAAGATCTCTGAAAGGTATTGAAAGTTATTTCAGCCATTTACAGGAATGTTCTGAAAAAACAGAGGACTACACCGTTGGTTCCCGTCATGATTCAAGTTGAATCATTTGAGTTATCTTTGGTGTAACTTTGAACTCTTAAACTGCTGTAGCATATTTGTGGTAACATGGGTTGACCACAATAGCCTGTCATTGTGCAGAAGTTAACATCACTGTCAGGTTTTAGTGTGATCAGGTAGGAAAATGTTCGAAGGGTCAGTCACATTATGCCTGTATGTCTCTCAATGTTTTAAACTAGTTCTCTATTTGCAATATTTTTAAAGGATCTTGGTTGAATGTACTCAAAATCAAATGGTTCCCAGTTAGCCAGCTTGGCCCTGTTGCATAAAACTTGGCATCAATGGTAACTTTGCCATCAATGGTAACTTCCATGGGATACTCGAATTTCATTGGCTGTTGAGCAATGTTACCATGGTAGTTACCATTGATATTAGAGTTAGCATTAATTGTAAGTTTTATGCAACAGGGCCCTGTTCTGACACCCGGTCTTCATAATTATAAAGTTAATAATTTGATTCATGAAAGTTAGTTTTGCACATATATGCATCACCTTGTGGTTTTTATTCTAGGTAAGAACATTGAAATGTTGAAGCATACGACTGAAGCTTCTTCAAATGCAATGAGGGAAGAGATGGAGCCCCATCCCTTCCCATGAATCTAGCAAAGAGAAGAGAGAGGTCATTTGTATACCATGATTACAGGAAGTTATGCGATAAATATAATCCTGAATTTCTAACTACCTTTGTCAGTGATTTGATCTTCAGATCAACTAACAAGCATTTTTCCAAGCTTTCATTCATACTCTGCGGCATCTGAGGTATACCCCTGCATGATGACTAATCTCAAATGATACGGATTCAGATGTGGTCTGTGGTAGCAAGGAGCTTCAAACAGAAGCTTCCTGGTGGTAGTCTTAAGTCTTTAGGTACCAAATAGTCAAGGCATCAAGAGTTAAGACCTCCTCCAGCAGTGCTCTTACTCTTGAAATAACCCAATAACAGTCTCTTTTAATATCATTCCCTGCCCATGGTAGCATCTAAAGTATAATCCCTACTTCATGACTAATCTTGGAGGATAAAGGATTCACTTTCAAGATTGTTGAGATGTGGTTTGTGGATAGTCCGAAGGCTTGAGGTTCCATTACAAATGATTTAGGATGGAGCTATAGAAAATATAGAATAGGCTGCTCCATTGTCTTATGATTTCAACCAAAACTGTCTGGTACAGAGTTCAGCCCTTTCTAGGAAATAATCATCTGGTCATAGATGTTTATGGAATATGCTTCATGCACTTCAGACTATAACCCCTGGTGAAGCAGCAGAATAAACTAGCAGAATTATCTTAGGATGTCTAATAAGACTGCCTGTTAGTGAGTTTGTCCTTTTCTTGGGAAAGGGTACACAAGTATTATCTGTTCACTATAACATGTCTGAAATGTGCTTCATTCATTAAGTACTGCTCCATTTATAGGCACTTTTGACACCATCATTGTAACCATTCTTTCTTTCTCATGTTTGTATACTTTAGTTTAAGAATGATTACATAATGGATGATTGATAAATGAATAGATAATTGAAAAAATTATTCATGGAAGCTAAGCATTAATAAATTTCTTAGTTGATTTTATTGAGTCAATTGTACATGCAAATGCGACAAGCAGTGTATTTTTAAATGAACATTTTGGATGACAATGAATGTCCACATTTATCAAAATCAAAATGAATATCTATATTGAGTTAGAATCAATTGTAATACTATAAAAATGGGGTAAAAGGAAGGGAATTCCACCTGAAAGGTTGCATTCTTTCTCTCTTCCTAGTTCAGAAGGTAAGACAGGTCTCTTCTCAACCCAATATTCCAAATCAAATGTGCTGCCCGAGTTTTAGATTAAATTAATGTAGGCCTACTGCATTGAAAGAAGAAAGAGAGTAGCGGGTCTCCATCACGAACTCCATCATACTGTTATTTGAGTCTTGTATTAATGATGCTATGACAGGTCTGTTCACAACCCAGCTGTTATGATGAGCCAGACACTGAAAGTGTCATCCTGGGTCAACTGGGGTCACTGGCTAGACACTAGTCCCTTTCTATGGCTGCGTTCATACAGTATAAGATGTCTTTTGCTGGGTTCACATTGCACCCCTTGTTTTGCCTGATGGTTTCATCATGGATTGGATGTATATTCTTTGCAGGTAGATGCCTTCATTGTAGCACTAGCATGTAGTCTTTCTTCTTCATGTAATGTGGTTTTTCATACTGTGCTCCTAGTGATATCAACCACGTGAATAGTATTTTGAAAGACATTAGTCCTGCTTTGCATTGCATGGGCATTCAAGTTGATTCAATTGATCCATTTTTATTTCTTTGCATTCTTTTCCAAATTTAGAATACGACATAATGAATAGAAATTTGACTAATGCATTGTCAAAATAGAATAGTCACATTATTTTTTAATTTTTGTTTATTTATTGAGTCTTAATTATGCAGAGTGGCTTCATCTGTGGTTGAAACAACTGTTTTTCACAAAGGCCCTGCTTATCAACAAATATTATTATACAGATTTAACAAGTATATTTTTTTAGAGAGTATTGTCACATAAGCATTGCTTGATGGTCTTTATTATATTCCTTTTATTTCTCTCATTTCTAAAGTGAATAATTGATATTCAAAGTTGATAAAGGAAAGTCATCAGACATTGCATTAATTTTATACTCTTGTATCATATAAAATATTACTTGTGTTACTAATATTTCACTGTGCCCTTAATACTTTAGATATACTGTTCTTCAGCCCTCATGTTAATTACATTATTGATTAGTCAGTAAAAGACAGTATGTGTCTCAAATTGATTCATCAGCCTAATCTTTCCTACTAGAATAGAGTATATGGATATTATCCTACAATGTTAACACAGCCTCAAAACCTGAAAGTACTTGTCTAATTTTATGTGATTCATGATGAGAGAATCAATTGGTTTATGGGGACAGGTTATACTACGCCTTTAGCAAGTGTTGTCACTCAGTGAATTTAGGATAGAAGCGAACTATCAAAACTTATTGTGAGTAATCCATGAGAACTTTTATCAAATGGTCTGAAATGGTGTTGGGTAAACTTTGCCAAGTTCTATTTCTTTGCTTCTCAAGAAGAGAAAACTGAGTGAGGTTAAATTGATGATTTAAGGAGCACTGAAAATTGTGCCCAAGTATCTGCACAGACAATAACTTTTGAGAACGATTGCACTGTTTCTTCATCTTCTTTCTTTTCTTCCTTGTTTTTCTTTTTCGTCTGTTTCTTTTCTCCCTCATTTTTCTTCTATTCATTTTTCTTCTATTCATTTTCATCTCCTCAAAAAGTCCCTTAGATATACCATCCACCATTTATCTACATTAAAACAGTAGTTAGACTGTATATGACTATTAAGGAGTCAGAATGGTATTACCATTCTCTGAACTTTGGAATATGATGAAATTTTAACACTTTCATATTAGAAAGTAATAACACTATTGTCAATCACTTAACCTCGTGAATGATTTCTACATCTGTCCAGCTATTGACCTAGCCTGTCACTGAAGCTTTGTGCTAAAAGAAGACTGGTTGATGTAGTCGCCCACCATAGTAGTAATAGTAGATCCATAGATTCTAATGACCTTCATAATTGCTGCTTTACCAAGCAATTCCTTTATCAAAAAAGGAAGAATGCAATTAGTCCACTGACTGTAAGGTTGGGTTATTTTTTCTTTGATATTCATATTGTAATGGCAATGAGAGTGTTTGCCTTGGTTTAGAACTTTGTATGCATGAAACCACATAATGATATCTTATTCTTCTAATTAAAAGAAATATCATTAAATAGTGTTAACTTTCCCACAGCCCATCGCTGCTTAGGTATTGTATTGTAAACAAAAAAAATCATGTTACTGCGCTAGCCTACACTTCAATTCTTTCAACTGCATGAAGCCATAAGATTCTTGTCAAGCCATCTTAAATTCTTTGTGATTTGTGGTAAAGTATTGAGACAATTGAAAAACCTTTTTTTTGGGGGGGGGGAGGGGGGAGGGTCTTTTTATTGTTATTGCGAACTAAATGGTGATCAGAAAACTTGTTGGAATACAAATACTTATATAAAAATATCAAATGTCTTGCTTTTTATTTAGTCAAGTTATTGCCTATTTCTCTAGAAGAGAATCATTTTATAGTTGCTATTGAAGAAAGAATTAATTCATAGGTTTTTAAAAAGCTGCAGTACCATTAGTCAATTTGATTTGCTACAAGAAATTGACATTGGCATTTTGATATTTTATGTCTTGTCATTTTATCTTATTACATTTTGAGAAAAAATAAAATTAATGATGTAATAAATATTGTTTGTCAGATTTATTTCCATTTTTGTTGCCATTTGAAGGTTCTTACTTGAATATGACAGTGTCAGCAGATATATGGCTTTCAGAAAAAAACCATCTCTCTTGTGAAATTGGAAAAAAAACCACAGTTATAGAATTGTAGAAAATTTGTATCATATTTCTGTTGGCTTTGAATTTGTTCTTGACCTCTATTCCCTGAAGTGTTTTATAGCAGTTTTGGTGCCATTTTATTGTGATTAGTGGGTGATGTTTGGCATTCAGAAACACTTGCTACCTGTAGGCAGATAATTCATCTTCCAGTCTTGACAAAGGGTTGAAAAGGATGGAACATGAAATAAAATTATGGATGTTCAAATGTATTAAGGTCAGTACCGGTCTCATGTTTCTAATGATACCCTTTGTCCTGACATTTTAATAGACTTACTGTGAAATAAAAATCAAAGAGCAAGCTTGATAAATAGTTTTCCTCCTTTGTCCTTATATTGGGAGCACAAGTCTCGAAAACAGCATTGTAGGATCTTGGCTTATTATATAGACTTTGTAATGATCTAACTTTTGCAATGATTATAAGTCTACCAAAAGATATATCAGTAATATACCATTTGTCGTGCCACTGGCAGAAGGGCGGAAGCATTTACGCGTACGCTATTTTTAACTTCTGTGTGGCTGGCAGAAGGGCGTTAATGCGCACCTGCACTGTACACTGTACATTTCGCGTAGCGCGGGCTCAAGCTACCGCCCTTCTGCCAGCCGCACAGGAATTGAAAATTGCACATGTGCATTTGCTTACGCCCTTCTGCCAGCCGCATGAAGCATTGCTTTTATGCTCCAAGTCTAGCATTTCATTTCATTTATTTAGGTTGTTTGATTTAATTCACAGTGATGCATATAAGACCAAGTGACATTGTGATTAACTGTTGCTCAGTCCTGACGAACTTATAGAGAAATGGGGCAGGCTGTGAGGATTAAAATGGGCGATGGTTCAACATGAAAGCTAAGAAGATTGATTTGGTTTATGGAGGAAGGATGGGAGACTGCGTGGGTTTCTTTTCGTTCGGACTTGGTCAGGTTCCTTGTGTGTCAAGGTCTTTGCGACAATGTGGTGTCAAAAACCAGATGAGACTGCTTGTTGTAGTGCATTCAACTTGGTGCAGATGATCATTTGACTGGTAGTTTTTTACTTCATATTTGCCGAGGAGGGGAGAGATCACTTGAACTGGTAGTTTTTTACTTCATATTTGCCAAAGAGGGGAGAGAACGAGAAAGAGTAACAAAGTGACAGAGACAGAGAGAGAGAGAGAGAGAGAGAGAACAGAGTAAATTTGTTCTTGATTTCTCATTGCACTTGATGCTTGGATTAAATACAGTCTTCATTTCCTGTTTAGACTACCTAAATTCATTGTATGGCTAAATGGGAATCATGCACCTATATGATAAGTAGAAAATTGAATTTCCTTAGTCAGACCATTGTATAAAAATGTATAACGAAACATCGTATTAAAGTGACACACATAAAACAGGCATCGTTTCAAACAAAAGCATGATCAAGAATTGGCATCCATTGTAGTCTGTGTCATGTATTTGTATGGATTATTTGGCACTACAAAGCTCTTCACCAACACATACATAATGATGAAGTCCAAACTGGTATTTTGTGATTCAGGTCAAGACTTTAATTCCGGCACCACCGGTAACTAAGCAGCGTCCATCTTGCACCCATGACGTCACAATGCTTTCGCATATTAAACACATATATAATTGATATTTATAATGACATTGATAATGAACAATAACATAACAGTCTGAACATGGTATCATACAAGAATCATATTACTATGACTCTGCACAAGTTATAAAGGAGGCAAACAACTTCAAATTTGACATAATTCTGAAAATTATAACAGACAATCTCTTGATTCATTATTGAGAACTTTTGACTAGAAAATGTGCTTTAGATCATGAAGTGGGTGTGATGAGTGGAGGGCATATGTTTCCCACTTACTTTGTTTATCCTTGTGATCCTCAAATCAAATAAGGAATAGAAAATGGATGTGTTAGAGTATGTGGTGTATCTTCATACTTGAAGGATGAGAACTGTATTGAATAAATAGTATCATATAAAAGTTAATCTTATCTTGATTGCTTCCTTTGTGCATGATTAATCCCATGATTTTGAAATCACTTGTGGAACAGAAAAGGGAAATGCAGTGTCTTTTATCTTTAGAGATAAATAAAACAGTTTTACTCTAAATGTGATGAATAATCTTGATGTATAAAGTGATAACCTGAGAATATTCGGAGCATTATAGCACAGAACCCCAGGAGACACCTTCTCTTCAAATAATACGTCATCCTTACATTTGTAGTGAGTTTTTGGTCCTCAAGTCAATAGATTAAAATGTCTATATTTCATATTTCACTCAAGGTAAAGTAAGAATCTTGTTTATTTTGTCTCAGGTGCTATGTACTATTATTGATATTTGGGAGAAAAAAGCAGTGAATTTGTATTACAGCTTTTTCTAAAAATTTCCATAAAACAATCTTGAATTATCATGATTTTTTTTACCTGTTTTCCCCCAACAGACCATTTTGTATATTCTGTAGTATCCATTTTAATCATTGATGTCGAGATCACACATGACATGTCTTATGACATTTGAAACTCATCTGAAGATGCAAGGTTGTAGTTTTGTTGAATATAAAAGAAGTCCAAGTGCCTGCAGTGATACCAAGGGAGCTCAAATAGTATGATACTAATACAAGTAGATTTTAGTTTTAGACCAGGACTAATACTTCACTCCCCTGAGGAGGTTTATCTCATGCCTGCATTCTCAGATTTTCGTATACATTTGTTTCCAATTGTCTGAATCAAATCATTTCAGGAAATGAATGTGAATGTGAACCCCTTAAAATGATATATACAGTTCTATGTTTTTCCTCTTGTGTAGAAAAAAATTCAAGATGGATTAATGCACTTGCATTGCACATCTAAAGATTTCGGGAAATAAATGTGAATACAAACACTTTTGAAAGATATTTAGTTTCGTCATGTTTCCCTTACACAGAGCAAAAGTCAAGTTGGATTAATTTGTATTGCAGAAGCAATGTTAACACATAGATGGTGTCTTCAGTAGTTTAGTGATAGAGTTTTGTATGACTGTTAAAAAAAAAGTTTTCTTTCTTTAAAATTTCAGTGGGCACAATGATTTCTTTTTCACTTGTTGTTTTTCTTATGTACCACCAAGAGTCATGCACAAATATCACTTTCATCACACACAAAAAAATGAGACTGGAAAGATTGTCAGGAAATACACTAGGGTCATTTCCAGTGCTATGAATGTAAAGATTACGCATATCATTAAATATTAGGCTAGGCTTTCGAATTTGGCCAAGGTTGGATTTCTTCACATTCTTTGCAGTAGTGTGCAGATTTTTAATTTACCTACATTAGACATTTGTCAGAAGTGGAGGATTTCATTCAATACCATTACTTCCTGTCCATTTTCACCATGACACTGCAGAGAGTCATATTTCCCATATGCCTCCATCAACATGAAGACATTGATGGACGGAAATGGTTGGGCTAGGTGGTTGGGAGGATGGTCTCTATGACATTATGTGCATGGTTCTCGCCAGTACATAACACCCATGGTTCCAATACCGTGCGTAAAGGGTTTCAGACATGTGTGAAATTGCTGCACCATGCGTGGCAACAAGGGTAAAAAAATATTGGAGTATATATTCCTAACGATAATGATAAATGTCACAGATTGTTTTGCTTTTTGGCAATGTATTATTACTTTTATGCCATTAGTAGACAACTTCTGCTTACCAAGAAGTATTTTTCATCCTTTTACTATAGCATATGCTGCCGCCACACCTAACTTCAGGTGTAATTCCGTAAAACTTCCAAAACTTCCACGCTTTGCGCAGAATGGGAACCGTGTGTGGATTTTTTTCTAGTGAGAACCCTGATTATGTGGCTGAGAGAGATAAATAACCTCACACTATTCCAAGTATGCCCAGTGATTGAGTTTTTAGAATACTAAAATACAATCTTATCAATTAAAAAACAAAATTAAGGTATATCTATTTGATCTATTTCTTGTTTGCTTTATTATCGATTCAAGTCTGTGAATCAAATACATGTATGCATATACTCATGTTAAAGTAGAATCAGTCTGGGTATGGTTTTGGAGACAACCAACTCTGAAGTCCCCTGGTGAATGTACTTGTATGGGTATTGAAAAAAGTTAAGATTTCTTTAAGGGAGTCTTCACAATATTTCTACCTATTGTAGAAGTACACTTACCCTACAGTTATTCATCTCTAACGAAAAATGAATTATTTTCAGTGCTCTTCATGCTATATGAGCAAGTCATTTTTCAACCCATGAAACCTTAACTCTTACAGTGCTGATGGCACGTATATGTGCCCAAAAGACCTTACATTTTTAATCGACCATTACTCCACTTAGAATAATAGATATGATCATGAAAATATGTCAAAGTTTAGAGGATAAATATAGTAGTTAAAATATGTATTAGTCACTATATGCTACCATAGGATATTTTTTTAGAAAACTGCAGATTTTGGAAAGGATCCACTCTTATTTTAGCATAAAACAATAGCAAACAAATGAGAAATGAAAACGGAAAGGTCAAGAGGAAAGCTCATTTCTATTTCCAAATAATTTGAATGCAAGACATTGAATTAATTGAAATATTTGGTATCTTTTGAAAGGGTAATAATTTTTCTACAGCTTTTGTGTACAACTTATCTGTATAGAAATTACTGTTGAAGACTTACGTATATTTGAAAAGCAAGCGTTGTTCATGATTTGGTAGAATTTGGTAACAAGAAAAACCCCTTGGCACCGTAAGAGTTAATGATGCTGCTTATAGACTGTGTTGCCATGTGGGGAATGTGTTTGTTCTCAATATGAATGGATTAAATAGATTAATTGAATTCTCATTTTTTATTTCATCTTTCTTTCACTTGCACAGATCAACCACACCCTCCTGAAGAACCAGTCTTTTTCCTGGATGAATATCCTAATGTGAATGGAACTTTGTTTGAAACCAGAAAACGGCGTTCAATAGCAGGGAACGTTCACAGGAATCAGTACGTCGAGACGCTGGTTGTGGTGGATAAACATATGATCAAGAAACATGGGAGTGATAAAATCACTGCATATGTTCTCACAATATTCAACATGGTATGTATGACAAGATTTTAAATTTCTGTAGTATTGCATTTCATCATCGAAAGCAAGGACATAACTCATAGTTTTCAGTGTAGATTAATTACTTTTCTGTCTCAGCAGGTGAGTTGTGCATTTGTAATTTTGTCCTGTTTGTTTGTTAATGGTAGTCCTGTTTTAATCATTGATGAAGCCGAAGTGGGAGTATGGAGATATAACCCATATTTATTTTGAGACATTTTGGAAAACATTTTGTCAATGAATATGAAAATAAAACAGGCTTATTTCTGTATGATTCTGTACAATTTGTTAGCAAAGTTGTTTGGCCTGCTCCCTCCCCTATGAAAAAGTAAACTGACATGTTCATAAAGGACAATGTAGATCAAAATAAAATTGTGAATGTGAAAAAGGGAATCTGTCAGTTATATTGGAAAGTTTGTTGCAGTGTTTATTTTGATGTTTGCAATCAGTTTTAACAAAGGCTCATATCACAGTTTTCACTTTTATCACCAACATGAAACCTCAAAGAAAGTCTCTAAACTCTGTTTCTCCATATCTCCTAGCTCATAGGGGTATCCATTTTGTCCATGCCCCTAATAGTAAAATGTAATAAGGCAGGACTGGGGAAAGCTTTGGTGTCTTGGGAATCATTGGAAACAAGTGGCCTAGTTTCTCTCCAATGATCTCATTGGCGTAAATACTATGAACTTTTATTCAAGGGCATTTCTGTTATGAATTTTAGTTCTAGTTCTAGTGTTCTTCCCCCTCCCTCCCCTTTGATGAGAGAAAGGTAAATAACCGACAGCTATTATTTTTTTCTCTCTTTTGTGATGTGTCATTTTTCTCATGTTGATAAATTTTCATATGCATTAGGGTGCAATTGAAGCTGCTATTGTGAGGGGATTAGGAATATTAAGGAGAAAGAATGGAAATTCAACGGCTGTCACATTGCATAAAAAAGATATTTTTCACCTCTTGTTGAAAAGTTGTGTGGGTAAAGGGCAAAGAATTGCTCACAGAATTAGAAAATTGTTTTATAAACTGGGTTTCCTGTGTAGACACAGCATAGAAATGGCTCAATTGGTCTGGTTGCAAATTCAGAATGGTGATGTGGGAAGGGGATAGGGGAAATGCTAATATTATCGGCATTCTTTTGATGTAATAGTACATTGTTTGGATTTCATTCCTTTTAAGCCCATTTTAGGAACAGGGGTAATTTCAGTTTAGCCATTTACTTTTCATTGAGCATTGATGGCCTAGTTTTATGAGGGTGTTGATTAAACTGCATGGTACAAAGCATTGGAATACAATATCACCTTTGAAGTGCAAGTTAACAAAATGAGGATACTCAAATTGTCCTTTCCAAAGGTATTGTTTTCTGTAATAAGGGGAAATGTATTTGAAAGTCGGCCAACACTTTATTAAAAGAAGTAAGATATATTGCTGAAGCTCTGAATGAGAAGATATTGCAAATAGATATATGTGTGACAAATTTGTGAAATTGAATACAAGTCCCTCAAGTGAAACCAAGGTTGTTGGTGATTTCCTTTTTACAGCCCTCCTGTAACCAACTTCTATAACCAACTTCTTTCGTTTGTAACATTACATGTCAACAGCATTCATGGGCTACTTTCATCAAACTGAACCACTCAATCAACAAACTTGAGGAAGAAGAAAAGAAAGTTGATTAAATCAACTACCAAAAGAAATGCTGGCATATTTCTATTTCATTCACTGGTCAATAGCAATTTAAGAATGGAATGCAGAAGTTTCAAGTTTTTATTAACCAGTGGACAAAACTCTTTTGAAAGCTGCCTGGAAAGCGGGCAGTTGTCAATTAACTGGACGTTGAATGACCGCAATATTGCAAATCCACTCCCTCAACATGTTGAATTGATTGAAGCTAAACTGATATGAATTGCTGGCTTTGATGAAGAGAAGGAAATTGAATGGGCCGTTTTTATTCCACTGGTGTGTCCCCATTTGTATCATTGTCATATAAATCAGAGATTTGAGTGAGATTGTTTGTTTCTAAACACGGAATTGGTCCAATATGTGAGTCCTTCAGATTGTGAAGCGGATACTTAAGTGGAAGTAGATTTATAGCACCTGAAATAAGTTGAAAATTGATTTTTATTTTTTTGCTCAAAGTGTTTGTTTTCAACAATTTGCCTCTCCCAAGATAATTTGTAAGGTTATAGGTGAAATCTGTTTTTAATTTCAGGAATTGAATTTGCTAGAATTGGCTGAATTTTATTGGATCAAGATCAAAGAGTGATATGGACATTGTAAATAACTTTGAATATTCTTTACATGTTTGACAATTACAGAAACACACTTCTGATATATTTATGAGCCACATATCAATTTGATTTCATTTTCAAGTTAGTGTATGTTGGTTTCATAAAAAGCTGACATTTTATATACTTGTATAATTTGATAGCTCTGATAGTTAAAGATATAATTGCATATTTGAAATTTCAGCTAAAGGATCTTGAAGTATTCTTTGTTTTGTGTGCTTTCTTATGAATCAATTTTAAAGTTTGTTCAGATCAATAACGCATCCTATACATTGTACTGTATCGTCCTAAGACATAAGCTCTGTTATTCTTTCTTTTGCAGGTTGCGAAATTATTTCGTGATTCATCTCTTGGTCACACCATCAATATGATCCTTGTGAGTCTTATGCTCCTGGAGGATGATCAGGTGAGTACAATCGTTTAACTTTTCCCGTCCTCTGTAGCCTTGGTCCTATATGCCGTTGGTCCTACATGTGCGTCTGTGTGGACCAGCTTTCCCGTCCTTTGTCACTGGCTTTATGTCCTTCTGTTTGAATGGAACCATTTTTTACACTCAATTTCCTTAGCGTGTACCATTCTTAACCCTGTACTATCGTTACTCCCGGACTATTAGTTTTGCTTTTTACATTCAGATTGTTAGCCCGAAGATGCTACACTGTATATTGGTGTACATTTTAATTGGGCATGGGACTAACAATGGAAAGAAATGTTGCCTGATCCAATGAAAAGTCAGATGAAAATCTGACCAAAGCCTAATGCATAGCAGAGTCATTGGGACCAACATCCATGTAATAAGACCATAATTCAAACTTTGAAGTTCAAACTGAAGTTGACCCCAGGGGATTAAGACCCTATCCTAGGTGTAATACCTGGGGTGAATCTAGGGGTGCATGGCTGAATCGGCTGCGACCTCCCTTTTGGAACCCAAGGGGGGCCGAATTGGCTGTGCCCCTCCCCCCCCCCCCTTTGAAAAGCAGCAAAGGCAAAATTTTATGGTAAAATACACATGAAAATGCCAAGGACCCCCTTTTTTTGGGTAAAACAGACACCCGAAAAAGCCGACCAGCCCCCCCCCCCCCCCCCCCCCCCCCCCCCCCCCCCCCCCCCGAAAAATTCTGGATCCAGCCCGAATACACATGGCTTAGAGCAAGAGTTGGGCTTATGGATACTACAGGATGGAAGTGACCAGAAGGATGAAAACTGGGTCTTGGAAAAAGTATTTAACCTCCTTTTGAATTCCAGCAGCAAATATCTTAGTTTTGCCTCCAGTTTCTCTGGCAGTTCTTTGACACACCTGTTAAATACAAGTTGTACTTTTAGACTTAGTGTTTCAGAATTTCAGTGAAAGTGCATATGTGCTATTATATCATTTGATCATGTCTGTCTCTCTTCTTTATGGTATACATTTGTTAAATCAAATCTGATTTAAGTCATTTGCACCTTAATACACCTGCCAGCATTCCTGTTAGTTTCACTTTCATTCATTGGCTCTATCTTTAACTGTTCTTAGTACCAGAATGGAGTTAACTCATACTTTGATAATGAGTTAAAGTCCTTATGGCTCTCAACAGGTGTAATTACCCTTGTTACCTTTTGAAAGCAATTGGGGTCTCTTATTTAGGAATCTATCAACTCCTCCAATTGAATTTTCTACTCAGAACTCCAAGAAGAATTGAAGGCTTGTATGATAACCAATTTGTCCAAAATGTTCTCAATTGCTCAAGGCAAGGCAAAATGTTCTCAGTTGCCCAATGCTTGAGGACAGTGGTTTCATGTTCACCTCATTCAGTACATGTTAAAGGTGATATCAGCTGAAGTTTTAAAGGTAGTGAATTTTATTCAAACTATTATTTTGGAAATGACAGTCCTATTCATTTCTGTGGTCTACACCAAAACAGTGAAAGCACCAGAAATTAGACTTCGATGAGAACTTTTTTCTCATGCTTTCTTCTTTGTTTTCTTATCTTTTTTTGTGATAGATTTTCTGCCTTTTGTTAGAATTTGCATTATTTAGTGTTTTTTTTAAAATGATAAATGCTTCTAGATTTTTGCAATTCTAAATATCTAAATATAATTCTAAATATATAATTACTAGATTTTAGCTACTGCAACAGAGAGAAGAGCATGCACAATAAAATTGTAGTCATCCCTCAACTCTTCCAAGATGCACAAAAAGTAATGGAGTCAGGCTCTTGTCAAGTAATTGCAGATGAGAAAATGTGCAAAATGTGTTTTTGTCATTGTTTGTCATTTAGTGATGCAGGTTTGGGCAAAGCATTTATATAGGGCAGACTGCTACACAGGTAGCACCGGTATTCTCATCAATGTCCTTGAGGTGAGATGAAGGTCACAGACAAGATGGTTCATTCATCTTTGCGGAATGGGGGAAAAGTAAGAGTTGAGGGTGGTTCCACAATATCTCCTCCTATCACCTCCCATGAAACAGTGCTTTCCCCTTAACTTAGGATTTATAACATACGATTTTTAGCCTGTTGTCCTCTTCAGATTGTGAGCTATCGCAGCCCAGTCGATCATTGCAGCTACTAGTATGTGCTGCTAGTATCAAACTAGAACCAAACTAGAACCATTTGTGAAATGATTTTTTTTTCTTCTGAACCACCATCTGAAGTAAAATCTGTGAAAGTTTTATGCTCCCTAATACCTCTGTTGTTACATGTTTATAAGCAACCAGACAATTCTGCAGACAGTGGGCAGAATTAATGTCAATCCATTTTCCAGTGAAACTTGATGTGACTTGCCCTAATCCTATGGGAGTGATAGAATTCAGTGCTGAATGGGTTAAAACTAAGCCCACACAAACACATAAATGCATCAGCCGAATATGAATGGATTTTCAAGGGTTGTACAAGTCATCAGAGTTTTGACAGCCGGTGATTGTATCAATTAACAAACCATGCGCTTGCTCAGGCAATGCGTTTCACTTTATGCGTGCATTCTGATTGGTTCAGACGATAAAAACAGCAGTTGAACATGTATTTCCAAATGTAAACACAATGACTGGATAGGAAATGAGAATAAATGGGTGATGTCATTATTTTCAGTATTTCAATTTTCAACCCCATTGTTCGTTAATTTCACCTGGGATTTAGGATTATGACAACCATGTGCTTTATTTTCAGAGTATGCCTTTTGATGAAATTGGTGAAAATTTAATAGTATTTTTGTACTTTGACCCAAAACAATTTTTTTTTGAATATTTGAAACAACCCCAAACAACATTTTATTTGGGGGAAATGTGTATGGCACGCCATAAGGGAATCAATACAAAATATATTTCACTTGAACAAATATATGATTCTTTTTCTCTAAACCATTTCACTCTAGCAAATTTATATTTCACTTCTAAAAAAAAAAATTCCACTTATCACAAAAATTCATTTCACAGTTTCCACAAAAATATTATTTCACTCTTCACAAAAATATATTTCATTTTCTTCCAAAATACATTCCACTTTTTCACAGTAATATATTTTACTCTTCACAAATATATATTTCACATTTTTGCAAAATTCGTTCCACTTTTCACAGGAATACATTTTACTCTTCACAAAAATATATTTCACTTTTTTTCCAAAATTCGTTCCACTTTTCACAGGAATACATTTCACTTTTCACAAAACATTTCACTTTTTCACAAAATGTCATTCCACTTTTAAGAAAAAAAAAATCATTCCTCTTTCTCTCATACTAAAACCTTTTTACTTTCTGCCAAAAATATGTTCCTCTTTTATCTCGGCCTAAAGCGATCTTATCGACCTGGGTAAGCTTAACGGCCTTGGTGAGCTTATCTTTGGCTTAGCTAGCTAGCTCATCTACGCGCGTTCTATCGATGGTGTACCTAAAATCCATTCCTCTTCTCTCACCTAAACCATTTCACTTTCTCTCACGAAATCATTTCACTCTGCCAGAAAAATACGTTCCTCTTTTTTCTCGGCCTGCAGGAGGCGCTATTGGCGAGTTTTGCTAGCTTGTTAGCTTGGCGCGGGCTATACCTTTTGTCATTTGCTTGTTTAGCATCGGTATTGTTTTGTTATTCAGTTTGGTCTGATGGGGCTGAAGGGGGAGGGGGGCGGCTTTGAGGCTGCTGCACTTGATTTTGAAGTTCATTAATACATCCAATTTATGCCGGGATATATGCAGGGTGAACAAGGGATGCTACCTCTACAGGCGAACTTTGATTTTGCTTGTTTTGCCTTTTGGGGCTTGGTGGGGGTGTGGAGTCTTCTGCATATGATTTTGAAGTATGTACATTTATCAAGGTTTATGCAGGGTGAATGATGGATGCTGCTTCTCCCGTTGGTCTGGCAAGGCTATATAGGTGAGGGAGGGGGGTAAGTTTCTGCACATGATTTTGAATATTCTGCATTAATGTAGCGCCTAAGCTTTCTCTCTGAAATGTGTCTAAGCGCTTTAGAGAAATATCATTACCCCGGTCATCGGATTCATGCAAGCTTGCCCGCACACAATGTATGCACCTTTCTGCACAGCATTAATTCCGGCCAGTCGCACTCACATTGCTAAACAAATCACAATGGCCGTCGCATCTTACCGGTTATACCACTTAATGGGTGAAGAGTGGCAAATGTACGTAAATTCATATCTTGCAGAAGGACACCCCGGACATCGTGGCTCAAGTAAGGATACTTATCCACTGGACCACAGCATCTCTTCTATGCATTTTTTTTTTTTTTTGGGGGGGGGGGCTTGAATTCTCATGAAGTAAAACTCTATGCAAGCCAAATGGAGGAAGAGGCAGGGAGGGGGTGTCACGGCATATTATTGTTACCAAAATGTGCAGGGTATTGTAATTCCTCGCAAAACTTGCCGCCCGATTCATTAGATGCAACAATATCAGTACCATAATTATGATTATATTCATAAATAGAATTGGTTTAACATCAGATGGAGACGCAAGATGTAAACCAATTATTTTGTTTTGTTAAAATGTGTAGGCCTATAATAGATAGCATATACAATAAGGCCAACAATGCGAGCGAGCGCTTCCATTTTGTCCTTTCTTACATCTTTCCTTTTCTTTCTCTGTCTTTTCTTTTCTTTCCCATTTTTCTTTTTTTTTCCCTGCCAAATATTTCCCCCGACCATGAGTGTTGCAACTTGTCGATTGCTTCCAGTTCTACTCCAGTTCAAATGTCTATTTTTATTGTGGCAGTGGCCCAGACGCGGTTCTGTGAATTTTTCTAAATTGGGGTGGGGGAGTACACTGGCAGCTTCAGGGATCGCAATGAATTTAAATTCAAAATTTAAATTTAAAATTAAAATTAATTGATTTAAATCCAACCCTTCAGAAACATTCACAATCTAAAAACATAACAGAACATAATAACAAAAAACGGACATAAAACATAAACACTGAACAAAACAGAAAATGAGAATGCATTTCTAATTACATTTTACATTCCAAGAATAGCACGAGAGAGAGAGAGAGAGAGAGAAACACCCACGACCTGCACGAGCCGATTCAGAATATAATAAAACAAACTGTCTTCGGACTCTTTACACATACATGTATTTATAATGAAGATATGACACAGATCATACAGATTGTGATGCATAACAAAACATAATGAATATCTGAGAAATGCATGTACATAACAACCTGTATGAAAATAAAACGCAGAAATTAGGTTAGAATAACTACTGAAAGTTATCTACTTATATTTCTCCTTATGACTTGCATTCCATGTTGCACACAACCACCCCCTTCTTCCAACTGTACACAAACCAACAAGATAACTTCGATCATGCAAAGAGAATTTGTTTATCATACCTCAAACAAAAACATGGCGAACGCTCATTTGCTCATGCTGCATCAGTTTTATGGAATAACCTCCCAAACTCTCTGAGAAACATCAGCACGATAGAGAAGTTTAAATCTGCACTTAACATTCAAAACATATCTTAGTCTAACAAAGTAACAGTGACCTTTCTTTTAATCATGTCTTTCCCTTTCTCTCTCTTAGAGCGCATAGGGACCTACTTATGCGCTATAAAATCTGTACATTATTGTTATCATTATAGCTTGCATAAAGTTTTACTTCATGAGAATTCAGCCAACAAAATTTGCATAGTAGAGGTGCTGTGACCCAGCCATATATCAAATTATTATTAATCTTAATTAATTGAAATTAGTATTGATGGCAGGAAACTCTATTCAGAGCCATTATTCAAATGGCTCTGTTCTTCCTAGAGGTCCAGAGAAAGAAAGAAAAAGTAATGAACAAAAAAAAAACAACAACACAAAACATGACATTACCACAAATTGAACTGAAAGTAACATAAACAGAATAAAAGAATTCGTGTTAACAAAACCCAGTGACCTTACGCTAATGCGGCCCTATTCCTAACATTCATATTACATGTATGTCCAACGTACCCTACCCCCCCCCCTCCATTCCTGAGATGCACCAAAATTTGCCACTCTCCATGGTGATGATTTGTTTAGCATTGTGAGTTCGACTGGCCGGAATTAATGCTGTGCAGAAGGTGCATACATTGTGTGCGGGCAAGCTTGCATGAATCCGATGACCGGGGTAATGATATTTCTCTAAAGCGCTTAGACACAGTTCAGAGAGAAAGCTTAGGCGCTACATTAATGCAGAATATTCAAAATCATGTGCAGAAACTTACCCCCCTCCCTCACCTCTATAACCTTGCCAGACCAACGGGAGAAGCAGCATCCATCATTCACCCTGCATAAACCTTGATAAATGTACATACTTCAAAATCATGTGCAGAAGACTCCAAACCCCCACCAAGCCCCAAGAGGCAAAATAAGCAAAACCAAAGTTCGCCTGTAGAGGTAGCATCCCTTGTTCACCCTGCATATATCCCTGCATAAATTGGATGTATTAATGAACTTCAAAATCAAGTGCAGAAGCCTCAAAGCCGCCCCCTTCAGCCCCATCAGACCAAATAGAATAACAAAACATTAATACCGATGCTAAACAAGCAAATGACAAAAAATATAGCCCGCGCCAAGCTAACAAGCTAGCAAAACTCGCCAATAGCGCCTCCTTTAGGCCGAGAAAAAAGAGGAACATATTTTTTTGGCAGAGTGAAATAAATTATTGAGAGAGAGTGAAATGGTTTCGGTGAGAGAAGAGGAATGGATTTTAGGTACACCGTCGATAGAACGCGCGTATATGAGCTAGCTAGCTAAGCCATAGATAAGCTCGCCAAGGCCGTTAAGCTCACCCAGGTCGATAAGATCGCTTTAGGCCGAGATAAAAGAGGAACATATTTTTGGCAGAAAGTGAAAAGGTTTTAGTATGAGAGAAAGAGGAATGATTTTTTTTTCTTAAAAGTGAAATGTATTCCTGTGAAAAGTGGAACGAATTTTGGAAAAAAAGTGAAATATATTTTTGTGAAGAGTAAAATATATTTCTGTGAAAAAGTGGAATGTATTTTGGAAGAAAGTGGAATATATTTTTGTGAATAGTGAAACAATATTTTTGTGGAAACTGTGAAACGAATTTTTGTGAAAAGTGGAATGCTTTTTTTAAAGAAGGGAAATATAAATTTGCTGGAGTGAAATGGTTTAGTGAAAAAGAAACATATATTTGTTCAAGTGAAATATATTTTAATTTGATTCCCTTATGGCGTGCCATAAATGTGTGAATGAATACATCTTTCAGTGATTGTTTCAAATGTATCATTCGGAAAGTATAATACCAGTGATGATATGAATAATATTTAGAGGGAAGGATCCCTTCTTTAAAAGAAAAAAATCCAAAATTTCCTTTTTTTTTAAAGGAATTGTTTCATTTAGCAGAGCACCTATTGGTTATAGCTGCATTTGCTACATTTTTCCATATAAACTTTAGCAGCGAAAACTGAAGGTTCTCCTGTGGAATGCCAAAAAGTTCAAACTGTCCCAAACATTTAGCACTCACATTCGTAAGTATTGACCAAAATGCAACTGTAATAATATTAGAAATGAGAAATCCAGAAACTTATTCTGTAGCGAAACATTCCACCTTCAGAGATGAAACTAAGTGATCAAAGCAGATGTATCACAAAGGATTATTTGTGATTGATGGGGACAAATTTGTGCCCTTTAAAATCTCTGGGAGGGTATGTTGCCCCCATAGTCCCTTTTGTATCCTTATACAAGAGACCACAAAACCCAGATTGTACAGGTTGATAAATTAACATAGAATTTATCTTCAGATACTGAGAGATATGACTCCTGCACCCCATAAGGTCGTATCAAAAGGAAAAAATATATATAAGGGCTGAATAGGTAATTCGGCAACCCTTTCACAGTACTACCAAATCATAAATCATCATCTTACATTCTTTTTATTTGGGCATATCTGACAGCATGAATGGTATTTTTCAAATTAGTGAAAAATATGGCTTTTTTTATATTCATAACCTATCGGATACTGACCCTCCGTACTGCCTGGGGTCAGTATTGGTTTGAAATTACTTTTGGTTGAAAGGTTAACAGAAATGTTATTGTGCACCAGCTACCAATTCTTTTCAGTTATCATACCTAATTTGTAGAGCAATTAGCTATAATATAGCTATAATATACCCTTTCTTTTTCCATAATTTTATTATTATTAGCTAGATTTAAATGAAGATTTACTTCATCATTATAACAAGTTTTGGAATTGGGATCTCCTGGATCAATATGGGATGGTACATTGTATAATGTAAATGATATTATCATGCTCAAAAAGACTGTTTGCAATGTAACACATTAGATAGATAGCAGAGTATAACTGTTCTATTGCATTCCTTTTAGACATTTACTGTACTAAAATTCACCGGAATGCATGGAGTTTCACACGATCTCACACACATAAGGCAGACTGTGTTTAATCGGTTTGATACCAATTCTCTTTTTGCTACCAAAACTGTACACTGGCTTAAGAGAGGACGGATCATTTTGAGGAAGGAACAAAACTAGGTTGATCCAAGTGCAGTGAGAGACAAGATAGGAGAGTAACAGGTAGAAGGATAGCAGGATGAAGGAAGCAAATACAGGGATTAAAAAAAAGGAAGGGTACATACAAGACACAGTGATTGTGACATTGAAAGTGTTGCACAGCCTCACATGAAAAGCTGCTTTTGTGTGGAGTCTTGGAATTTCAACCAACCACCTCCTCTTCCTTACCCTCCCCACCCTCACCAACTCCATAGGTCTCACTCATTGTAGAAGATGACAGACGAATCTATCATCTGGTTCAGTACAGACACAATACACCTTAGTATGTCCTAAGCCACAGTTAACAAATTGAATCATCCGTCTAATCTTTTCATTTTCTTCCATACAAAAATCCAGGGTTTTGAGTTTAGCCCATGACCAATAAATCAACCTTTATTGGCTTTACTGAAGTTATATACATGTTGTGTGTTGGCTGTAACCTTTCACAATTTTGGGGGGTCCTTCTTTGGGCTTTAAAAGTTTAAATAAGTCATCAAACTTTTTATTTTTTTTGGGGGGGGGGACTTGGTAGAGCTGTCATTGAGTACATCATACATAGCCAGTCTACTCAAAAACTCTCGTCAACTTGAATGCTATGATTCAAGACTGAACTTGATAAATACCATTTTATGTAGAAAAGAGAATGTGTATCTCCTTCCATGGTCAGTAACTGCAGAATATGTGAGTTTTCTGTTATATGTTGTTTGACTATTATGACTTCAAAGTCACTTAGAATGCTTGAATTGTAATAAAATCTCATCAGTTTTAAAGAATGTCATGAATTATAGTAAACTGAAGAGTTGATATGGTAAATTTAAGATAATCATGATTAATTGAATTAGAATGGAAAACCCATGTTAAGGATTCATGCTGCAATTAGTGCCTTGTGATAATTGTTTATTAGGAGATACATGAGCAAACATTGGGACAACAGAGAACTTGCTGTACATTTAAGCTCCTATTTCTGGTAAGGCACATCAAAAGTCCTGATTCTTCAGAAAGGTGTCGGCTCAACTGCTCACTGGCAAATTGACCATGACAAAGTGATTGGGTGAGACAAGTGATTTAGCTTTTCAGGGTATAGTGAATGTGTCTTTGATTGGATTTGGCACCAGCCAGGATGCAGTGATGCCATATTGCTTGCCTGTCCAGGATGAAGGTTACAGAAGAATACAGGGGTGTCCCCAAGATTGTATGAGACAGAGAGAAAGGACTTTGCAGATTTCCAGGGTATAATGAAGGTGTCTTTGATTAGAGTATAGTAGGGAAGCAGGATGCAATGTTGCCAGATTGCCTGTCTGCCTGCCTTCCCAAGCCAAGGTGTAGGTGACAGCTAGGAGTGCAAAGGGATGTCCCCAAGAGCATACTTATGCCCCAAGACGGAGATTCATTTGTAGGAAAAGAGAAAGACAGGGATATCCTCAAGAATGTAAGACAAGGAGAAAGTAGTGATGTTAGTTTCTAGGGTATTGTGTGTTTTTGATTGGGATATGTAGTACACAGGATGTGGTAATGCCAGCTTGCTTGTCTAATGTTTGGGTGACAGGAGTAAACAAGGAATGTCCTTAAGAACGTACAATAGGGAAAGATGAGGTTTCCAGGGTATTGTGAATGTGACTTTTGTGAGAGGGTAGGAAGCAGTATGCAGTGATGTCAGATTGCTTGCCAGTCCAAAGTTTGATTTAACAGGGGTTAACAGCAATGTCCAAAGGAATGTGAACCCAATAACCTGAGACCCAATTTTGGCACAGGATGGGATTCATCCTGATAAATGTCCTGGAAAACAAAGTTTAGAAATGTTTGAAAATAATTTCTTAGTATTTTGCTATTACAAATAATTTTCAAAGGTATGAATAAATTTGCTACTGTGAGATTGTAGAAGGAACTGGTCTCTCTCTCTCTCTCTCTCTCTCTCTCTCTCTCTCTCTCTCTCTCTCTCTTTCTCTGCCTTTGTCTCTGTCTGTCTTCTTCCTTCTCATGTTCTCTTCCGTTCTGACCCCATTCAAGAAATCTGCTCCAGGGCCATTTCGAAATCTTATTGTATTTCTGATATAAATTATGTTCTGATTATGTAAGTAATGATTGCCACCCAGGGTTACTCACTGAAAAGGTGATGTGTTAAGCTGTAGAGGAGATTTGCAATTGTAAGTCTTGTAATTGTGTTTCATCATCTTTCCTTTGAATACAAGAGGGAACAAAATGTTTGAGATGGATGTTGGTGTGAAAAGAAGAGAAAAGATCACGGATGAGCCAAGATGAGTCACACTCGATGACAAGACACTGAAACCACAACAGACATCTAGGTGTGATCTTTGTCAAGATTTACTGGCTTGCTGCCCTTCAGAAAGAGCATAGAAAGAATGCAATGTGGGGTGATATGTTCCAGCTTTGATTGGTTCCATGTTTAAACATTCAGGTTTATATAAATAGATATTCCATTAAAACAGATTCCATTAGAATAGTGTTGATGAGATGACAGCTTTCAAAAGGATGTCTTCATGGTAGTTTGTGTTGAGTGCTTGAACACTCCATAAAACATGTCACTTAGTTTTGTGTACAGTCGTTACATTTTTGTTCTTTCTTTTATGGATTTACTTTGATACTCAGTCTTATATTGATATCTGGATTGATTTTAGAAGTGGAGATTTAGGATCGTTTTTTTGTATGTCAACCTGAAATAAAGTGTTGTGATATTAAATTCCTCCAGTATGAAAGACAAAATTTAATATTTAGCAAGATGAGAACTACTTCTGATTACTGATTTAACATCAAATACACATGTATATATTTTGACCTGGCCTGTAATTGCATTTTAATTCATTACAACTTTGGAAGTGCATAGAGATGTTAGATAATAATGTGATATAATAATAAAATGCACTATACAAAAACATATTATCATTGTTGTTGTTGTTATTATTATTATTATTAACCTTGAAATGGGAATGTGTGATTTTCTTAATGTCACAGAAGTCTAACCATTTAGGCCATATACATGTAGCTAACTTACTTCTTAAGACGGCCAGAAGTTTACTACTAGTAAAATGATATAAGTAATGCCCATCTGGATCTCAGCAGATGATATTCAGGTGGAATGTACAACAGATTGAAAACACATGCACATCAATGTTACTGTCAAGGAAAGAACTGCTCTTTGCTCAAGGTCTATGTCTCTCCAATCATAGAAACTAATAGAGCTTCCTGCTTTCCTTTGGAAATCTGGTGGAATTTAACCCAGGAAGAAGCACCTGTTCCAAAAACTTAACATGCTGTCATAAATGGCAATATTTATCCAGGATTCCTGAATAGGAATTTGAGAATTTTTTGTGTTTATTCTTATCTCATGTGTTCATGTTCGCAACTAATATGCCTTCATCCCTTGAGTTTCCCTTTCCCATTTGAAATGAAGCATGATTAGTAAGACATATTGACATGCATGCAAAACATACATATTCTAAATGAACAAACTTGTTACAAGAGAAAAGCATATCATGCATTAGAGTACAAAGAAGTATAAATACTGTATACATGTGCTGCAAAACTGAAGGAGCGCCTACCACTTTTATTTTAGTAGACATGTTTAATAATGTAATATTTGTGTGTACTGGTACTGCTGCATCACATCACATTTAACTTTTAAAAGATCAATACAAATTTCATTAGAATTCTAAAGATCAAGATTCAAGATAATCATGACCTTTTTTTCCCCCCTCTATTTTTCCTTCTTATTTCAGCCGGGCTTGACCATCACCCACCATGCTGACCGATCACTGAACAGCTTTTGTCAATGGCAGTCTACATTGACCACACCTAACGGCACTCATCATGACCACTCCATATTGCTAACAGGAAATGATATATGCTCATGGAAAAATGAGCCTTGTGATACACTAGGTAACTAAACTAAGGCATTTTATCTTTATGTTGTTGTGCGAAAGAATGCGTCAGGAATACAAAAATACAAAAATTAAAATGTCTATGTTGACATATGAATTTCAGCAAAAAGCATGCCACAAGAAGATCATGTATCAATTTGCAAGGTCTACATGCTACTTGTGAAATTATAAATCATCATTGAAAAATTTGAGTTTTAATAATTTTCCATTTTGCATTCTGGACATGTTCTTTTGCACAACTACATAAAGATAAGATGCCTAATGACAGTTATGAGGGTTGTAATATTGACATGTTATATTGATATGTTAATGATACTACCATTCCATATGTTTTGTGGCAGGTATGCTTTCACAAATTGACAGTGCAAATAGTACTGTAGATCCCTGATGTAGGAGTGACCTCTAGCATAATTTTAGACTAAATACAACTCCCTAAGATTTTGCAAGTCTGATATTCATCATTCTCATTGGTTGAGATTTGAGCTCTACAGTACTTAAAATTGCTAGTAGTGTTTAATGATCTACTCATAAAATGATCTACTCATGAAATGATCTACTTTGACATCTACTTCTGATGTGGACTTACTATACTCATACTACCCTAGAGAATTGTGTTTGTATTTGTGTTAAGATGTTGAAATGATTCTAGATGAAACTTTTGCATGTTTATCTTAAGATTTATACCAGTTTTAAATATATTGTATGTTTTCCTGCTACTAGTGAATCTTATGTTTTCAAGTTGAGGAAGATATGGTTAACATGACCTTAATTCCATTACAACCTTTTATGAGCATCATTTTTACAACAACTCCTACTTCTTCTTTCCCCTGTTCCACCCCCCCCCCCCCTTCTTTTTATTCCAGGCTTTGCACCTATTGGTGGGATGTGTAGTAAATACAGGAGCTGTACTATAAATGAAGATACTGGATTGGGATTAGCTTTTACAGTTGCTCATGAATCGGGGCATAGGTAAGTAAGGTGAAATGGTCAGGGTTTGTGGAATTTGACTTTTGATTGAAAAATGATAGGCTTGTGTGTTTATTTGACAGTATAGTAAGAACACACATATCATCAGTTCAAGGTTTTGAGCTTTTGCAGACATGAAGAAGAGGGTAATCATGAGATGACCTCATCACAATTATGAAGTAGATATTTTGACTCTTCAGCATGTAGTAGGGCAAAGAAATGCTGCCATGAGTGTTATAATAATAATAATAATAACCCTTATTTACCCAGGGTAGCCACTTCAGCTATTATCAGCTGATCTTCCAGAGGGCCCTGCATAACATAATATGTTATTATTACCCTTCTCCATTCATATTGCTGAGCGCCTGGCTAGAAGGCAGAAGGTCCCATTTGTGTAAGTCTTTGGTATGACTCGGCCGGGGATCGAACCCACGACCTCCCATTCATGAGGCAGATGCTCTATCAATTGAGCCAACTTGCCCGGTTGAACATAAACATTTTTGTTCATTGCCTTTGTCATTGTGCCCTTTGTTTAGTACTCAGCAATTTCTCTAAAAGATATTGGACTGGTAGATGGGGTAAATGAGAATGAATTACTTTTTATTAGAGTAGTTATGGATAAAATGTGAAACTCCAGTAGTAATTGCAGTACTGGTAAAGACCAGTAGACAATATGTGGCACCGAGAGTTTCCTGAATGGACATAACAGCACATCAGCAGCAAAAACAGAAGAGTAGATGTATGAAATAGTAGTAAAGGAAAGAAAAGTTCATGGTTATTATGATGACATCAGCAAAAACTGGTCAATGATTTGAGTATTACTGTCAGACTTCTGTATATAGACACAACAGACATGTAACAATCATACCTTGATATGAGAGAAGAAAAGGGGATGAAATTAAGTTCATTGCAGAAATTGTTCTTTTAGCAGTCTGATGACTATTCCCTATCATCAGAAATATCAGTCACGTATCAGTCAAATAGATATGAGTTTTCATGCTATATCACTCAGGGATTATTTTTAGGGATATGATGCTGTTTGGGAGGAGATGAGATAACCAGAGGGTAGAATGATGATGATAATATCCTTTATTGGGGAGTCAAACAAGACAATGAAAAATGGATTGACCACCTGTTGGGCTGGGCAGTGAACTTAATAGAGAAGAGCAAAAGGACAAAAGTTCGCTCTTATCATATGATAACGATATACTGTCATCACGCAAATTATGATAAGAGAAATGAAATGGTTGGTGCATTGATAGTAAAGTTCTATCATCTTTTATTTATTTCATGATGTAAGATTGGTGATATATTTTTGTATTGGTCATTACAGCAGCTGCAGGTAGAAAATACTTTATAGATTGCAATATAATGGTGTAGTGGTTCATTCACTTGACTCTCAGTCTAAGGGTTGAGGGTTTGAATCCCAGCCTACCACTGTCATCTTTTGGCAAGACATTAATCCACATTTACCACTCTCCACCCAGGTGTAAGTGGGTACCTGGCAATTGCTGGGGTAATAATGATTGTGGGGCCCTCGGGAAGAACATCAATTATGCTGATAAGCCTTCCCATGGTAAATGAAATTATTATGTTTATTACATAGTCCCTCATTCACAAAGATTGCAATATTCACATGGTCCATTAGAACACATTAGAATTAGATAACCAGCAAGAGTCCATTATTTTTTCTATTACAAATATAACACTTTTGAAACAGTTAAATTTTCATTCATTGGGTTTCATCAATAGTTATCCAAGGCTTGTATTCAGTAGGATTATGCTATAGATGAGTAATCGGGCAATAAATCTGTTTTTAAAAAATAACTGCATCCCAACAAAATATACTTTTGAGCTTGCTTAGTACCTAGCATATATGCATGTGAGAGTCATATAAAGTGGTTTATATGACTAATTTCAATGACAACAAAGTTGCAGCAAGTGCATTCATTTATCTTCTGATTTCTGAACATCTTTCTGTAATAAAGAACGAGGCTGAATCTTTCAACAACCAACAAACCAAGTCACTGTCAATTTTCATGGGAAGTGGGAATCGTAACATGATTCATGCAACAACATAGCACCTGGTTATTTTGAAACATGAGTTTTCATGTGCATCATTCAGAGTTTGAGATGGAATCCTTAACCCTTCAGTACCAACATTGATATCTATGTGTACCTCACTGTGCTTACAAAGCCAGGCCCAGTACACAAAGTGCTTAGCTTGTCATCTAAGAGATATGAGATGTGTGAGAAAACAGGCAATACATTGTTGAGAGAGGTAAATAAGTTGTGTTGATATTGATATCAGAGGTGTTAACAAGGGGAAGGTATCTGGGATCATATCACTCAAGGTTCATCATCCGTTCAGGGGATTAGAGTGAAGTTCTAAAGTGTAGGTATCTTGAGTCACCTTATTATCTGAAAGGGTGAAATGTTTGTACTCGATTTTCTTCCTAAATTAAGAATCAACCATTATTTTTTTTCCTAGGAGCAACAGAATGTATTCTTTCACATAATTACTGTTGTGATATTCTATTCACTTTAGACACCAATTAATCTGTCAATTCAATAATATTATTACAAAGAAGGAATAAATATTGTTACTAATGATGAGCCATTTAATTAAGAAGTGTATAATGAATATAAGGAATGATTAATATGGTCAGAAACACTACTAATTTTCAATAATTGAATACATTGATTAAAAATTACTGATTGAAGATCATTGATTGGATAAAGAATTGAGATCTAAAGTAAAGGGAATATAATGATTATTGTAATAAGAATGCACGCTCACCATCATCACGACAGATCTGTATCTTGATGTATTCTAATCCTGATCTAGGACAAGATGCATTTTAACTCAGAAATGTGAGATCTAAGATATATAAGAGATGTGTGAGAAAACAGCCAGTACATTGTTGAGAGGCACGTCGGTGGTGTTGATATTGATACAAGAGATGCTAAAAAATGGGAGGGAAATCTCAGAACATATCACACAAAGTTCATCACCTGCTCAAGGATTAGTGGAAGTTCTGAAACAGGAGTATCTTGGATCACCTAATTAACCTGAAAGGATGAAATGTCTTTACCTCTATTTCTTCACTAGATATGAATTATGTGGAAATAACTTTACTTTAGATCTCAATTCTTTATCCAATCAATGATCTTCAGTCAGTAATTTTTAATCAATGTCTTCAATTATTGAAAATTAGTAGTGTTTCTGATCATATTAATCATTCCTTATATTCATTATACACTTCTTAATTAAATGGCTCATCATTAGCATTAGTAACAATATTCATTCCTTCTTTGTAATAATATTATTGAATTGACAGATTAATTGGTGTCCAAAGTGAATAGAATATCACAACTGTAATTATGTGGAAGAATACGTTCTATTGTTCCTAGGAAAAAAATTAATGGTTGACAAATGGGAACCCTATTTTTATCTAGAATCCACAATAATATCATGTTTGTATGTTACATTGACTTGCAGATGTGCAATAAGCACACTCTGTTGGAGGTTTTTTTTAGGGAAGTCATAATTGATCTTGTGAGCAAATATGAACATTTTAATGTTCATAAATGTAGGAATGGTTGAAAAGTAGGCACTTTTAACCATGAGGTCAAAGAACACTTGAAAATGTGAATCTTTTTTAAAGTGGTCACCATCAACTTGCATGTAATGCAGTGTGCCTCAGTCCTGTTCAAATGCTGACTGTGAAGCAGTGACGACTGATAACGCTTTAGATTTCATTGAACCTACCACATAGAAACATCTCTCTAGAGGACATCGGTTGTAACCCGAGTCATTCCATAACACCGCACCTGATCCATGAAACATGGTTATGAAACATGAGGTCTGTCTCAATCACTAGAGTCTGAGTTGCAGTTCATTCTGAAATTCAGTAATGTGCGAAAACAACTTGCTCTTACTGAGTGACTTGCAGTGTCTCCTTTGAGTATACCATCGATTCGTTATGCTAAAATATCATATTTTATGGAAAATATATAGATGTTATTGTGATAGGGTATGTAATGGGGATAGAAATGAAATAAATATGGATGAAATTTTTATTCAATTGTGCTTCTATCCCATGCAATTGTAGAGTATTTGGAACTTTCAGTGGAAGAACAGAAAAGTTACAAATTTTGCTGTAAACAAACTGAACTATTTTGCTTGAAATCTGTCAAAGGCTATTTCAAGCATTTATGTCCCTTTATCCACCTTTATTTAAACAGTTAATCTAGTAGACAGTTTGTTTTAATGGCAGTTTTTGTTAATAGCTTTTCCAGGAAAGGACAATGGGAGTGAATAGTTGTATTCCCATCATATTCTTGTTTTAATTGGTATTGTGACCGTCATTTTAACCTTTACTTTCCCAGACTTTTCCACTTTTTATACCTTGAACTTAATGCATGAACTAGTAACTTCCCACTGGTAGGTCTACTGGCTTGAAAATTTATCCCAATTTTTGTTTCTATTTGTAATGATGGTGTATTTGTATTCTTTCAGATATTTCATTTTCATTGAATGGTGATTTTTTAAAAAAACTTTATCTCCTTTTCATTATTCATCTCACCTAATTATTCTGAAATTCATTCTGCTCTTTGATTCTCTGCATCTCTGTTCTCTGATTGGTTTGTATAACTCTCTCTCTACTCTCTTCTGTGTTTTTTCTCTTCCTCTCACTTTCTGACTGAAGTATGGTTGCTGTCATTTCTCTCTTCCTCTCTCAGCCTTCATTTCCTTTGTTTCTTTGTCATTATTTCTCTCTATCACTTCCAATTCCATTTTTTTGTGTGTTCTTGATCCCTCCATAATCATTGACCATCTCAATCTCTCTCTCTCTCCCTCTCTTCCTCTCAGTTTTGGGATGGTGCACGACGGTGATGGCAATGCCTGCAGGAAGTCAGGAGGCGACATCATGTCCCCCACCCTCTCTGGTCACAGCGGCAGGTTCACTTGGTCATCTTGCAGCAGGAAAAGCCTTGATGATTTTCTAAGGTATCTGAAATAAAAGACAACTTCGGCATAATTTTATCTCTGACCTCACGGTTGATGACTCATAAATATTTTGGGCTTGAATAGCTACAGGAGGAGGTGGAAATGGTAGGAGTGCACTTGAAGGAAAACTGAAATTTTTAGTTTGTGATTGAGATTTGATATAGTCATAAAGGCTTAACTAAACCTATGAGGGGCATGGTCAGTTTACAGTCAAAATGCCTAGATGACATCATAAGGTATCTAAGAGAGGATGAATTTGCCCTTCTCCAACATGGAAGTGACCCATTGGTTGATGATTCATAAGTATTTGGAGCTTGAAAGGTGATAGGAGGAGATGGAAATTGGAAGTTAGACTCATCACCAACAGGGTTAGAAGGGTGTTGCAGAAAGAAAGCTGAATTTTAGCTTTATGATTTAAACTTCACATAATCAAGAAGGTTTATAAGACACTTATATCAAGTATTATTCATATACGATATCAGTTATACCCTCCAACCAAGGTTTAAAAGTGATTTTAAATGTAATAGACTTTGATCTTCCTTTATATTAAACTCAACTGTACGAGCTTAAACCCAGCATCTGATTTATATTTGACTAGAATACTGACAATTGTAATAAATTAATATGTTGTTATTCTCTTTCTGTCTTTCTATCTCTCTGTCCTTTTCTCTCTATCTCTGTCTCGGTGTATCTCTTACCCTATCACATGTTTCAATCATTGTTGCTTCATTTACAATCAGTAGTCGTACATGATTTTATCCTATCCTGTGATAAAGTGTGATTACCTGAATGCCCCCAAAGTGCCTTGATCATTTCAATATGATCTGACAATATTGTTGTGGTTCTTATTGCACCCTGACTCAGCTGTTGTCTATTTACCAAGTTCATATAAGGCACATATCTGGCATGAGTTGCATGAATATAATCTTAAGAGGAGATGAAGCGGGAAGAGAGATCGTCAGACGTAGCCCCTAGCTCATCCTGTGATGGTCATAGCATAGCAAGTGGGAGAGAGATTCGTCGTAAGGGCATGGAGCATATGTGGGTCATAGTAAACATTCTTTGTTTATTTCTCTCTCTCTCTCTCTCTTCTCTCATTCTCTTATTTGTCCTTGCCTTTTTTTCTCTATGATGCAATTCTTTTTCTTCATATCTCTTGGTTTCTTTAACTCTGTAGTTTTGAATCACGTGAAATAGATCTTGCATATACTATCTAGATAGTATATCCATGCATATAGAAGTAAAGGAAGGGGGTAAATTGAAAATGGTATTGTCCCCTCTCTCTTAATCTATCTCTTTTGTTCTCTTTGAAGATGTACAACTTCTCCGACGACCCACTTTTCCCCTTTCTATGTTTTATTACATGTACCTATACTAACACAATACACCTGCTCTTAATTTTTTAATTTCTTCCTCTTTTATCCCTTTCCCCTTCCAATGCTCTCTTCACTCTTCACTCTTGTGAAATGCAAATATCACCTTTGCAGCAACACTCTCTCTAATCTTTCCTCCATATTCCTTCTTCACCTGGATTGCAGTGATTTGCCACATCTATTAATACTTTACTCTAATGATATATCTCAAGCAAGCCAAAGATGAAAGTAAAAGGAAAAAAGAAGTACAGCATGAATCATATCATGAGCTCCAAAGGGAATACAACATTTGCCAACACTATTTTATATCAAAGTACTTTTGTTTTTATCTGTTTGACATAACGGATCGAGCAACATGCACATGGGATAAGCCGATAGGCATAGCAGAGTACTAAGTCTCTTCAAATCTATCGTGAGTTCCACATAGAATGACACGTATAATTTTTCTTTTGTATAAAGATCTGTTGGACAGAATTGATGGAGCAGCATACACATAGGATGAGCTGGTAGGGATGGCAGAATACCAGTTCCATCTGAGCCTATCATTAGTCCCACAAAGACTGGAACAGTTGTCAATATTCCTTTGTATCAAAGTACCATTTGTGTCATCTGTTTTTTCAGAATGGGTCGAGCAGCATCGGATAAGCTGGTAGGAGTAGCAGGTACCAGTTCTCTTTGAGCCTATCATGAGTTACATAGAGACCAGAACAGTTATCATTATCCATTTATATCAATGTTCCTTTGTTTCAGTCTCTTTGACAGAATAGATCAAGCAGCATACCCACAGGATGAACCAATAAGGATGACAAAGTACCACCTCTCATCGACCCTGTTCAACAGGGAACAGAATGTGCCTTTATTCCTTTCTTTTAAAATTCCATTGTTTTCATCTGTTTTTATTTGTTTTTTCAGAATAGATTAATTGCCCTGCAAATGGGATGAGCCTCTTTGGAAAGTTGAGTACCAGTGCCCTCCAAGTTCTACAGGGATATGAACTTGTCATTTTTGTTTTACATCAAAGTTCCTTTGTTTTACATCAAAGTTCCTTTGTTTTCATATGTTTCACAGAACTGATCGAGCAGCCTGCACATGGGATGAACCTGTGGGTATAGCAGAGTACCAGTTCCCTCCAAGTCTACCTGGAGAGTTGTACAGCGCTGATCAGCAGTGCCAGTGGCAGTTTGGACCCAAAGCTAGGCTCTGCTCCTTCAACCTTGGCAAGGTTTGTGTGCAGCTCAGAATATGGGTTATGTTTTTTTTGAAGATTCAGAAGTTAGCTAAACCTTCACTTTTTTGTTATTAAAATGTCATAATACTACCTTGTACATACTTTTTCTTTGGTGGGGGATGTCTGCATTAGATACATTATGATACTTATAAGGTAGCCTAACGAAATGCAGTGGCACTAAAAGACATGCGAAGAACACAAAATGTATACTGTTGTGTATATTGGTCGTATTCCAAGGCATGTCTTTTCATGCCACTTCGTTTTGCTAAGTTGATGACAGTGAGGGTGATTGTGATGATGAGGAAGAGGAGGAGGATGCGGAGGATGATTAGCAGTAATTTGAAGGATGATGATGAATATGATGTCTGTTGATTACTAACAAAAAAGGTTTCATAACTTAACTTTAATTACCAGTGATGGACAAAATTGACTCTCTCAAAGTCACATCCTTGTTGAAATACATTACTTCATAAAAGAATCGCTCATTTCTATTACATAACAATGTAGCTATTAGTGTTACCTCAATTACCTAATTTCAGGTCTGAAGTGGTAATCATCTATAGTTATCGGTAATTTCCCAAGGAAACATTTGGAAACATTATGTGGGAAGCAGTGTGACCTTCTACTTAAAAGCTCATTTTTAATAACCTGGAAGTATTCTCTTTAGTCACACTTATCTCAATTTTAACTACTTAGCCATTCAATTGTTCTTGAATGTTCTATGGGTGATGAAGGCTTTTGTTTCCTTCAGAAGGGAAAACTTTTATTTTCAAACAAAATCTAGTGTATTCATGTAAAACAGGGCTTTGATATATTAAGAATTGTTGATAGAAGTAGGAATAGATATATGCATGTTTGGCTTGTTTTTTTTTTCATAGCTATCTTTTTTATAAAAGAAAAAATTTCCAAGGTGCATATAGAGTTAGATTTGTTTAAAGGGGATTCTGAGATTGACCTATCTGCCATTTATCAGTTAGTTATTCCCTGATCATAAATATTTGTAATGCCTGCATTGCCATGTTGATCTAATTACAAACCATGAAAAACAAATTTTAAAAACTTCAAAACATCTATCATTGTGTGTTATTCCTCAAATTTCAAGTATGCTGAATTACACTACTGTATAAGCTGAAATTTTCGCGGTGGTTTTATTTTCGCGAATTTCGCGAATCACTCACCTGTCGCGAATTTAACAACACGCGAAAATATCCGCCCGTAAATTTGCTTTTTACCTCTCAGTGCAGCGTCATCGGCACATAGTACAGTTGTCATTGCCTAAAACTATGCACTAGGTCTATGCATGTGGAAAGTGCACTGCAGCTGTCCTTCACCCAGTGTGTATGTAGCATAAAACACACACAGACACACAGAAATTGTCACTCACAAGAAGTAAGCTCCGTACATGGTCACCTCTAAAACCCCTTTAAGAAACCCAATTCTGCTTCCAAAAATATGGAATCGGTGCCATTTTTCCAAAGCATGCGGGGCTTTAGTGGGGTGGTAAGTAAGAGGGTCGCTGAAAACGCGCTATAAATCAAGAAATCAGGGGTTTTATGACAGCAATTTTTGTTTATCGCAAGCTACGAGTTTGATGGTATTGGCAAAAAATAATCAGAAAGCAAATCCTCTGGATCTGCCGATATGGCTCATTCATGTACAAATAAGTTTACTGCAAGTCTTGCTCTTGCGCTCGCGAACTTAACAACTCGCGAAAATGTCTGTGAGCCTGTGATTCGCGAAAATATCTGTACGCGAAAATATTGGCGTATACAGTATATGTGATCAAAACAATGCAATGGCTTTCACTGATCAGACTTGAGTCACCCAAATTGACTGCAACAGAGCGACGATGTAAGCTTTCAGGAGTGGTGGTTATAGCAGACACCAGTAGATCCTAATTTGTCAGGTTAGATTTGAGTAAAGATGGAAGAGATGCCCTGGACTGGTGTAATGATTTGTCATTGTTTGGTCATTCCTTTCATTTCAATCAAGGACAAGTGGGTCTCATAGGTATGAAGGACTGAATGTGGTCATGATCTAGGGTTGTAGACATATGAGGTTTGGAATTGGAAACAGGTGGGCCGAAAAGTTGGAGTTTAGTTCTAATCCATTTATGTGTGGTTTTCATGAACTTGTCAGCATTTTTTCACCTATTATCCTCCCACTATCCTCCTACTATCTTCCCCTTTTCATTCACTCTCTCTTTCTGCCTCCTACTTGTGTTCATTCTGTCAGAATTATGTCCCTATCTCTCTTCCCACTCATCTACATTTCATTTTTCATTTATTATACTTTTGTATGAGTAGCCACATTCATTTCTTCTTTTAATAACAGTATACATTATTATTGAAATGCAAAGCTTCAATGCTAGTCTCCCTCCGAAGCAAATCTGAGATAAACATGATGTCAGAAGTGGGTCATGTATCACTGCATGCCTCTGTTTTTATCTCAGGGTTAAGCCACTATCAATAATGTCAAGTAATTTGTATAATAAAAGTCAAGAGCAAGTTTCTAAAATTCAGTAAGATTAAAGTTAATTCTTAAGTATAGTCTTAATGTAGTCATTCTTGAACTTGAATTTTGTTTTCTGCTTGCGAAAAGCTTTAAAACCCAGAGCAAATTGAGACAAGCTTTTTGCACTTGCACAGTACTACATGATGTACAGTTGAGTTGATGTTGCGTAGATGTGCCAGACAAAAGTCTCATTTGTCAAGTTCAATTTGGCAAGTGATCAAGGGGATACCCCGTACCTCTGCACAGATTTGTCATTCCCTGCCCACTGATTGCCCAGCCAATTGAATCAGTAGCCGGTAGGATTGAAAGGTTGGAGATCTGCTAAACCTATCATCCTATACCCTGGATGAGCCAAACCACCAGTGTTGAGGCACATTGACCTGGCTAGCTGGCTGACTGGGTGCTACAATTCAGGCTAGCTCTTTTATCAATTGCTCCAGGCTTCATTTCGGCAAAATCTAGGTTTTATGGTTAGGTTTATGTTGGAATAGGGTTCTATGTTACTTTTAGGGTTGGGGATACATATTGCTAGTAGTTTCACTGAATTAAAAGAGAGTTTTGCCCCTAAATGCGCAGACAATACTTGTGACATCATATTTGTGGCTAATTTTGTAAGAACTTGATGGTCGACACCTTCTTGCTGTTGATCAGAAGGTATTAAAGATCATTTTTGCCTCAGTGTTGTTTTCTTTTTTTCTTTTTGTTTTAAACCTCCCCAAAATACCATTCAGTTATGCCCCCCCCCAAATGTTGGGGTTTACCGTGGGAATTTGCCGCTACATATGTGAACAAGCCTTTAAGGTTATAAAAAGTGTTGGATCAGGGGCCCATTGCATAAAACTTACTATAATAGTAACTTTGCTATTATAGTAACTCTTCATGGATTTCTGGATTTTGATTGGCTGTTTAGCAACATGCCATGCTCAACAGCCAATCAAAATCCAGTATTCCATGAAGAGTTACTATAATAGCAAGTTCCTATTATGTTAAGTTTTATGCAACGGGCCCCGGGAGTAAAAATTAGGAATTTCATTAATGTAGTGAAATGTTACAGTAGTCACTGGAGCATGTGTCACACAACTGCTCGACTGATGGCTTGGTGGAGCTATGGCACCGGGGAAGCTTAGTCCTGCGGACTAGGAACTTGGCAGTCAGTACAAGTCCTTTGCACAGTATGTCATCCAGATTGACTTCAACCTAATTATAGAAGACATTGTGATCCAGACCAAGGTTGTCTGTGGTTTGTTTGAAAAGCAAGGTTTTGTATCACGGCATCACCTACGTTTGATCAGAGAAAATAAGCTGTGTCAGTTACAACATGGTGCCCTGATGCAACTCTAAAACAAACAGGTTTTAATCCCTGATTACATAGTGTTCATCACCCTACAATTTCATAACACGTTTGAATATTGCCGAGACAAGAATCAGAAAGACATGACTATGGATTCTGTCATGACCAATCTCAAGTACTGTATCTCTCCTAATCTGGTCATAATTTGATTGTAATTTAAGTGTCCAGTAATTACCTTTTGGTGTGTTATGCCACTTGTATTTGACTACTACAGAATCAAAATAGACAGTTTATTTCTTGACTTATATCTTGGAATAAAAACAACTATTGCTGTCATAAACCATTTTAGATGAATTTTGACCTGAGAGATTTAAGAACCGTCAAAACCAGAATGTCTTGACCACTGCATTAAAATCATTTCTTTGATGATGAAACAAGTTCACAATCAGGCCATGTCCTTGTCCTGGACTTTGCTGTTGATTTGCCCAAGGGATTGTGTTTCTGGGTTTTTTGCTGTCTGTCCTCCTGCCTGCCTGGTCATTGTGGATTAGACTATACCCATAATCTTAGTGCATAATCCTAGTGACTTGTTTTTGTTCGTGGTGTGGTAATGGTGGTGTCAAAGGGCATTATGTTTTTGATATTTGTCTGTTCATCACTTTATCCATCCTTCTCAGAGGAGGATCAAGTTCAGGATTACACTTTGTCCTTGCCCTTGTCCTTGTCCTGGACTTTGTTTCTGTGCCTTGTCATGTCATGGAGGTTCCTCAGGCATTCTGGGTTGTCTGTCCATCCCCCTACCTGGTCGTTTGGGATTACACTGTGTCTATGATTCGAGAGATTTGTTTTTGTATCAAGTCCTGTATAGGAGGTGCCAAAGACATCTTGTTTTGAAAAAGAATGTCCATCCATTGGCCCTCTGTCCATCCATCCATCTCATTCTGAATCAAACTCACTATTACACTTTTTGTCAGAGATTAGTTTTAATGCTGCAACAGGTAGGTTGCTCTTCCATGTATTTCCTTCTGCTCTCTGTGTTTCATCGATTTAATTTGGACAATAGTCTTTGGATGATGTTAGTAATAAGTCTGAATTTCTTTGGAATGTCAGGAAAAGAATACACTGTATCTAGGTAAACTACCGTGGTGTGTCATCATGGGAGAAAGGAAGGATGCTTTGAAACTTCACAAAACTCAATCCACATTCCTAATAAAAACCTTTTCACACAGCAAATACCCTATGTCCAGACACAGGCAGAGTTCAAGAAGTGTGGCAGGGAGATCCAAAAGTGAGTCATATAATTTGATCAAGCAGGTCCATGTCCCCAAAACTCAATTACAACTTAAGGACAAACTGATGTGGTGAATCTATTTGTCACAATTGATAAAGAACCCTTTAGGGAGTAGGTGGAAAACAACTTTGCAGTGTCATCCTGTTATTCCAGTGGAAGAAGCAAAATTTATTGTTTCTAATATATTTCTTTTTTTTTTTACAGTATAAGTGTGATTGCAAGCAGATGTTCCTGTAACTTGTTGATTGCAAAATTACAAATGATCAAAGTAGTTCTAACTCATTTATAGTGATTGATATATGATAATATAAACAATCCCTCAGATTAACAATCCCTCAATTTTGCTGGTTAGATTTGTTTAATTGCAGTAACTGGTGTATAATGCAAATATTTGAATGAAACTAGAAAAATAACAAATGTATTATTTGTTGCCAGCCGAAATGACATTACTCTATATTACATGTATAGAGTTAATTCCCCCTCTCTCTCTCTCTCTCTCTCTTAACCAACCAACCAACCAACAATGTACTAGTACATGTACGTGCATGAACAGATCTAAGAAACTAATGGATAATTGGTTAAATTGGGAGTTTACTTTTCCCAAAATGAACTTTTATTTGCCATGCAAGCAGATTAGAATCTCCTTTATTACTCGGTTGTCAATCTTGTTTAAAAAAAAAAAAATCTTCAAAAGAACTTCTTTAATGGAATTCATTATTGAAAACATTATCTCACCAGGATGAAATGAAATGGGAAGCATCTGTATATCTTTCATCACCTCATTCCTGTTCAAGTTTATTCCCCTATTTCCTTGATACTGATAGGGTGTACATTGATTATAGAACTCATTCTTTCCCTTTTAAAGAGGATATAGACTCCTAGGAGAAGTTAAATTCCATGTATCAGTGGCCCATCCACCAAATGACACCTGACATGTTTAAATCTGTAGGTCATACAGATATTCTCAATGGTCAGAGGACAGAAAACAAGAAAGGAAATAATCTCTGTCCTTTGTTGCACTCAAAGATATGTAAAATCAAGGAGGTAAGATCTTAAGAAATGAGTGAAGGTAGACAGTCTTTGAAGTTATGTTGGTAAATTTCATCCCATGTTGTCTAAAATTTGTATTGATCTGTGAATTGTTCATTTTAATTGGGAAATTAATGAATGATTTTGCGGTAATTTTGCTGCAATGAGTGAACGTATGCATTCTTTATTTCAAGAATAAAGATTTGAGTGGAAAGTTGTTCAGAGGCACAGTATAATATGATATATAGCAAACAGAATATATATCTTCATATTTTCCATATGTTGTTCATGAAACTTTGTAGATTGAGAAATGTTGCACTACTGGTATCTTCAATTATGCTTTTGTTATATTTAGACCTCTCCAACTCTAATAACTCTCAATAATTCAATGTTAACACTCAGATAATTCACTGTTTACTGAGGCAGAAAAAAAAGGCTATTGAGGGAAGGGGGAGGTTAGGGACCATTAAAGAGAACATCGATTTGCAAATTTCACCTTTCCAAAAATGGCATAGTGACTTTAAAGCTAAATTCAGGACATAACCAATGTAATCACTGCCAGTAGCTTTTCCTCGTTCTGATATAGTAATTTATAATCTTGAGGGCATTGTCTCAGTCCAAATATTAGTTGTATCCTCCAAAAGAAATGAATCAACCAGTGACCAGGAAATTGCTGAATACTGTTCGTGTGTTGTCTGCCGCTGCCCAACATCCATGTAGAACTCCTCCCTTCCTCTAAACAATCTAGATTTGTAACATTGGGGTTGTTCCAATGGGACTACTCCCTTCTGCATCAGCCCCATATTAAAAATTGACACTCTTCTTTGTTCTTGTAATACTGAGAATAATTGCAAATATAAGTAATTTATACATAAAACTCTCATAACTTAAAACACATTTACAGTTGCATTTTCAGATGGAGTATTTTAAATGTGCCAACCTTGATCTTCACTTTAAAAGATTGTGAAAACTGATGAAATTGACAGTTCCTGTCAGCAGAATATACAATGTTTGCTTAATTTTCCAGATTCTACTTCAGAGTATATCCAATATAGCCAAAACTGTCTACTTGAGATTTGACATCAACCCACGCATATAGAAATAGCAACACAATCGAAGGTGAAAAACGTCCATTCCCCATTACAAAAATCAATCTATCTTGATCTTTTTCTAAGCTACTCCAAAAGCTATGCCAAAGCTAATAAGCTTCTGTGAATTTACCCATGCTTTTTGCTCTGATGAAAGATTTCTCTTCTTTATGATTCTTTTCCCACAAATTACTAGAAATTGTTCTGTCAGTATCTTGTGATTATGGGAAGTAGGCAGGTAAAGCACTTCAATCTCCTTGCTTTGTGTCAGGAAATTATCCATCAGAAGGTTACAAAATGAAGGATAGAAAGATCATAAGTCAAGAGCAAATTTATTATAGCCCTAGGCCTAGAAGTAAAAAATTTTTTTTTTTTCCGAGAGGAGCCCTCGGTATCCTTTTTTTTTCTTCATTTTTTAGCCCTCCATAGGCTATTTTATTAAGTTAAATAAACATTTCACAACGTAGAAAAATGTAGAAGTAAAAATAGTTAATGCTCGTAAAAATATTCTGTGGGACTATATTCTTGTTACAATGTTCAGCTGACAGATTGGTGTACTAGGCCACTCTCAGTCATAATTGCCAAGGAAATTATTAATTTGGGGTAAGAGTAGAGGTAAACCATTTCAGTCGTGAGAAAACGTGGTTTCTTCTCACCATCTTTAAAACAGTTGTATTATGAGTTCACGACCTCGGCTTGCTGCACGCTGGAAGTGGAGAAATCCAAGTGCACAGTCACTTTTTCCCCAAATAATGATAATGAAGAAAAAAAAAATCCTAAGTCACTATTAAGTTAATCAGCAACTGAACAAATTGTGTTTGAATAAGGAATCATGTTTCTCACATAATGATAGTCATTGAGAGAACAATTTCTTAAATGAAACAATCTCTGTAGGGTTTACATATATGGAACTTTGAGGGAAGTTGTCTGTTTGGATTTAGTAAATGTGAAATGTGATATAATTGAATCAGTATGTGGTGAGCATATCTAGTTATTTGATTTCTGTCAGAGAAACCCAGTTTTCATGCCTTTTCCGAGGTCATGAACATTGTAGGTCACACGTGGGATGCGAAGATCAAGATCCATCCAATACACTACATGGGGCCAACATAAATATTATGAATTTATTTAGAAATTTTCTTGAAAATGTCGGCTGACCTATTGAATTTGGCTGATGATTAAAAAAAAAGGAAGTTTAATTGTCAGAAATCAATCTCATTTCCACTTTCTTTTCAAAGGTGTTGGCATCATACCTTTACATGGTAGATTAACACAAGTAACTAGAAATGTAGAAAAAAATTATTGTCTTTGACTACAGACATTATGCTGTATATTATAATTGGCTTTAATAAAAGTAAGAAAAGATTACATTATTTTAAAGTGATCATACGTAAAGCAAGTGGATGATTTTCAATCAAATTACAGAAGAATATGTAAATGTAGCAATCTCGATATTACAAACCTCTATCTACATCTGGAAAGCAAACTGGCTAACTAGTCAAACATGCCATTTGCTATCTGCATAAAGGGTGACAAGCACATGATGTTTTTGAAATTTATTCTTTGACCCTTTCACTGTAGGCTAATGAATGATGGATGATGCATAAATAACTGAAAGAAAGCATGAATGAGTGAATGAGTGAATGAAAAAAATGAATAAAAGGAGTAATGAATGTATGATTTATAAGGGATCAAAAAGCGCATAGGATTTTCAGCTTTACAATGATTCTGTCCTGTCCTTGCATTGATCCAGAGTCTCTGCCAGTCCATGTGGTGTCACAGAGGGGAGCGCCGATGCGAAACCAAGTTCCTGCCGGCGGCCGATGGAACCCCCTGTGGCGCCACCATGTGGTGCATCCAGGGCAAGTGCCTGGACAGGGGTCAGCTGGGGCCCACCATGGTCCACGGGAACTGGTCTGAGTATGGCGAGTTCGGTGTCTGCTCCAGGACCTGCGGGGGCGGGGTGCAGTACATGGAGAGAAGGTGTGACAACCCCCACCCTCAGAATGGGGGCAAGTACTGTGAGGGTCCAAGCAGGATATACAGAATGTGTAACATTCAGGTGAGATTTGCTTCCACTTTTCCCTTTCGATTTACATGGGGTCAATTTATTCAGAGATCTTATGTTTCAGACCAGTACTGTTGTATTTCAATTAATGATAATTCTGCTTCAGGGTATAGTAACCTGACAAGGTTCCACCTAATTTTTGTTTTTGATAATGTGAATCGTGATGAGATGTATGTTTGGTTTGGAGCTTTAATTTACCTGAAATATTTGTTCTTTTACAATTTCTTTTCAACCCAAATGTCCAGGTGCTAAAAATTTCCAGACTTCCAAGAGTTACATCAGTACAGTGAACTCATGTCATTGTTTATCCCTTATAGACCTCCTAGGATTTGTACTAATCCATCAGCAATCAGAATGACATTAATACCCATGTACTTATGACAAATGTTTCTCTAGTCTCCAATGATTTGTGTAATATCCTCTATGTTACTCTTTTCTTAGTTATATGCAAGTACAGTTCCATGAATCCCCACATCGAAACCTTTCAGAGCTGTGTTACGTTTTAACTTCTTGTAGCTGAATTTATTTTCAAACAATCAATCATCTAGTCTTGTTTCACTTTCCAACACCTGTGGTTGGAAAAAGTGTTAGTATACGTCCCGCTTTATCAATTTTGAATTGTTAATCCTGCTTGCAAGAACCTGTAACCTCAGCTAGTTTATTGAGATTTCATCAATTTTAGATTGCAACTCCTTCCTATAACAAAGTGAAACCCCAGCAAATTTTCCTTTGTACCATTTCTGACACCAGTAAGTTGAAATATGGGTAAAATCTGTCCTGCATTCATCACTTTTATTGTTAATCTTTAATATAACAAAATGGTAACCCAACAAGTTTTCCTTTGAACTGTTTCCAGATGTAACAGCAGAACTTTTCTCGGCTTCCTCAGGTGTGCTTTAGGGATTAGCCTCTATCAATCAACATGGCTGACACAATACCTCAACATTTGTCACAAATGTTGGTCATATTCTCAAAAGATTTATCCACTCTTTAAAAATGTTACCTTAGGCTGGCCTATTCTGTTACCCCAAAAACCTAGCCTTTCCTTACACTCCGGCTGAGACTGTCGTGTATAGGCAAAGCAGAGGTCTAGGTAGCAGACATATTCCCCGGACTGGGATGAATTACATGTTTTGTGGGGAACGTGATGAAATGTATTTTGTGAACGATACTTCCACAATTCCCCATTGTGATGGAATGACTCCTCATGTTCTCTCTGACTTCCTGCTTATGTTGCTCTCTCTCTGTCTTTCTCACTACTGTTTCCATAACAACAGGAGTGCCCGGACCATTCGGTGGATTTCCGAGCCCAACAATGCTCCTCCTACAACAGCCGTCCTTTTCGAGGGTTCTACTATGACTGGAAGCCCTATCTGCATGTTAACAGTGAGAAGAAGTTCCCATTTTAGTTGTTTGTCCCATTTTAAAGTTTAAGTTTCTGTTGTGGAAGGGGAAGGTACTTTGTCAGGAATATCTGATGGGGTTTTAGTACTTTCCCCTTCTTTGAAAATGGGATAACTCAAGATTAGCATGTAATTAGTTCAAATTTCACATATTTCTGTGTTATTTTTGTATAAACAATAATTTGATTAAGGGAATTTTTACATAATTTATACATGTAGAGTATATAAATGTTCTTGCAACTAATTTTTAAGAACAAATAACTTTGATGTCTCCTTCATTCAGTACCATCCTGTTGATGTATTCTGGGTGTCTTGAAGGTATTTTTTTTTCATGATATAGCTTCGGGGCATGTCTGGTACAACAAAACAAGTTTGAACCACTGAGCATTCAAACCCAAGAGCCCTTCCCAATCACCCTGTTCCATCTCTCTCTCTCTCTCTCTCTCTCTCTCTCTCTCTCTCTCTATCTCTGTTTAGTAGGAAGCAAAGGTTCTCACTACCATTTTAAAGGTTATGTACAGTTTTTGTTAGGCCCTCAAAACTATTTGTCAGATTTCTTTGTTTTTAGCTAGTCAGTAGCAAGATACAAGCAAAACTTAGAAGCTCTGAAGTATTTCTTCCTCAGGTTGAATGTTAGTACACATGACAGGCTAAAAATGTTTTCTAATCTCAGGTCAGTGATGTAAAACTTGAACGTCAATGTGCGTCACGCACTGCCTGCACATGTGTAAAACCAATGAAGAGTTCTGTTTACGTGATAACGAAATACTGTGATCGTTGAGCAGGGAGCTGTCAGGCTTCAGGGGTCATAGTTTAGGGCTGAGCATAACCATTATTGTGTTCATTTCAGATATTTACCATACAGTAAAATTCAACAGAAATCATGGATGGAATACCACAAGATCTCATGCACATATATCTTTTTATGCAAGGCAGACATTGTGAGACTATATTTAGTCGTTTTCATACCAATTTTCTTTTTTGCTACCAAACGGTCTCTTTTTAAAGTTAACCATATTGCGCATCTTCTGCCATTTCCTTATCTACCTGCGCCTATTACAGCAAAGCCTCTGATCTGTCAAAACACATTGAGTCACAGATCAGTGATGCCGGACTCTTGGGAGAGAACCAATAAATGATTGTTTTTCTTTGCATTTTGGGTTTGTTGTTGGAAGCCCTGGTCATGCTGTGATTGGCTTAATATTTCTGAATTTATATCCAAAGTATGACTCACATGATTGATACAACATGACTGATTCTAAATGTAGCTCAGTGCTCCCCGAAATTGATTGTTTTGAGTAATTTTATTTTTACTTTGTAAGGTCAAAGGTCAACACTCTTAAAAGCTTTTATCTGATTGAGGATCAGGGTAAATCTTTCATTTTTGTCTATTTTTTGTACAATTATGCTTGCATGGTAAAGCAGGAGCTTTCTTGTGGTTAATCAGCAGACATTTTGAAATAGTTCAATTAATTCTAAAGATATGAGGATTTTCGCTCAGTAACAAATTTAGCGGTTTCATTAAATTCATGATTCTGAAAAGAAATGTCATGATATTGTTTGTAGATGGAATTTTTCCCGTTATTGATGTTGTTTTTCTTTCTAGTGAATCTACCCCTGTGATTTTTTTTTATGGTCTTACTTGTTAAATTATAGCTGTTAGTTGTTTGCAAATTTTACAAGCACCCATTATTTCAAATTGCTTATGATTTTGCATTAATAGCAGTATTAAAGTGAAAGTCCACCCTGGAAGTTTCAATGTTTCAATAAAAGATAAATTTGAACAGCATTTTAAAAAAGAAATGAGCAAAATCAGTCAAAGAATAAGAAAATTACACTCATTTACATTTTCTAGTAAATTACTCTCGGCTCTGCAAATTGGCAACACTGATGACATCATATGCGAGCAGGTCTCCATTCACTTTGTACATAAAATTTCACATTTTCTCAATTTTCTTGGAAGTTACACATTTTCTTACCCCATAGTCAAAGTATGTTATGTAAAAAGCAATTCTTCTGAACATACATTGACTATGGGGGTTAGAAAATGTGTAACTTCCAAGAAAATTGAGAAAATGTGAAATTTGACCGATTTTGCTCATTTCTTTTTTAAAATGCTGTTCAAATTTATCTCCTTTTATTGAACCAGTGAAACTTCTAGGGTGGACTTACCCTTTAAATTTTTGAAGTACAAATACCCTTCCTACATGTACATGCTAGCTCCTCTGATAGCCTCAAAGTTCCACCCACCCCCGAATGTTCCCCATGAAAGGATATATTCCACTCCCAAGCGTGTCTATGTTTTGATAAAGTTGTGGCATTTATAAGAGAACCCCTCTGACTCATACACCCCAATAGAGTCTACTGGCCAGACTTTCCTAGCACTAGCTTATTATTCTAGGAGGTCCAAAGGGGCAATGTGCCCCTCCTGTAAGATTTCAGGAGAGGAAAAGAAAAAGGCAGCCTCAATTTTAGGGAATCATTTACTATACATAATACTATAAACTCTTAAACAAAAATTTTGCTTGGTTTGTATTATTGTAAGCAAGAATGTCCTCCCCCCTCCAAGGTTAAGGTCTGGATATACCTTCAAGTCCAAGCATCATCTATCTGTATCCAATGTTTCCAAAACCCTGTAGCCTATTGGAGCAGATACAACACCTCTTACCTCCTCCATCCAAGGGCTTCTCATGGTGGCCAATTTTCAGTTGTTCAGACTTGATGAGAAAGTTGAATGCATGATCCTTGTATGGTTTTTTTGTCATTGGTCATTATCACTGACATATATTACAAGGTGTAATATATTGAGCTCATATTCTCACTCTGTTGATCCACTGCAGTCTAAAATCAGTGCTATAGCTATGGCCAATTCATGCATGTTTAAGAACTATATACCCAATATCAGTTGTTTTTTTTTTTTTTTTTAAATTGGAGGGGGAGGGGGTCAGTTGCTTGGAAAATGGTGTGCAATGAAGAAAGATGCCTCATCTTAGTTACTTCATTTTGAGTCTCTATGCCCTTTTTTTCCTGCAGACTTGAGATCTCTCTTCTTTCTTTCTTTTTTCTCACTCTGTTTGGTGCGAGTTCTCCCCCCCCCCCCCCCTTACCATTTCTATTGCAAGTTCTCTCTTTCTTTCAGGTTCTGTCTGAATAATTTTTTTACCCTCTGTTTCTTTCTCAAGTTTTCTCTCTTTATCGCTGTTTTATATATTTTATTCTCTCCCTCTCTCTCTAGAAAATGAGGCCTGCAAGCTGTATTGCATTGCTGATGGGTTTGACTTTTACTTTGCTCTCTCTGGGAGTGTGGTAGATGGGACAAGATGTGATGCAGATTCTAACAATGTCTGTGTAAATGGCAGATGTGAGGTAAGCGTTACAGAATAGAAATCTTGATATGTTTGGAAGGAAATCAGTTTCCGATGCTTGTCTGGGGCTTCGTCTTGATCTGCTCTGATCAATTGGCTCATCTCTATCGTCAATTGGCTCATCTTTGTCGTGTCTTTTCACTTCTCTCTCTTTGCCTCTGATATCTTCCTAGTATTTTTCCTTGTTTTGATTATTCCTTCCTCTTCCTATTTTTTTTCTTTATATTCTCACCTTTCTTATCCCAACCCTTTCTTTCCGCTTTCTCGTTTGTAGACCTATCTCTCTCCTTCATATCTCTTCATCCCATTCTTTCTCTTTCTCTCTTTCTGTGTCTTCCTTCTCTCTCAATCTCCTTTCTCTCATCCTATCTCCCCTTTTTTTCTCTGACTCTCTATCCCTCTTTCTCTCTTCTCTTTTTTTTTTTAATTTCTCATCTATATTTCCATTAATTATGATATACAGATATGAGTATTTCTGTCATTTGTCACTGAAATGACCTATTCTTTGATTATGATGCTCCTTGACATGCTTGTAATTTCACCAACTTCTGATGATTTTGGTTGTATATTCCACAATAAGGTTTGTTTAGTTAGTGTTGCATCTTAAATGTAGGATGTTGAGGTGAAGGTATTGATTAAAAGTGAAATTAATTGCCTATCTCGCCTTTCAGAAAGTAGGCTGTGATCACATCCTTGGCTCGGATGCCCAACCCGATGCGTGCGGTGTGTGCCATGGTGATAACTCAACATGTGACTTTGTCAGAGGTGTCTATGCTGAACAACATGAAAGGAATGGTAAGCCTCCTTCATCTTCCCCCTCATAACTCTTTCGCTCTCTTTTCTTTCATTCCCTTCTCCTTTTCATTCTCTTTGTATTTCTCTTGGTATTCTTCCATTGATTTCTTCCACTGTCCTTATTTTTCTTAGCCCTTTATTCTCCCTCGTCCATCTTGTAAACCCCTCTGAAAACCAGTATTCTATGATATTATAAAGATATTCCATTCACAACACCTGTAGAAATAGATAAGTTTAATAACAGAATAGAGAAATTTCTTGCACCCCTTCCTTTTCTTAGTCCCCTTTTCTCTCCCCCTCTCTCTCATATATATGTAGCTTACCATTATTTCACTTTATCTTTGAATATAATTGTGACACTTCCTCCATAAATTCCTGTTTCTTCTAATTCCATCTGTGAAAAACCACGTAAAAGGTTCTGCATCATGGTAGATACATGGTTTTACATGGTTTTTCTTATACTAATAGAATTACTGAATGTTGCTAAAGATACTGCTTCATGATAATTAAGTCTAAATTCCTCATGTAAGATCACATGTTTACTTGGCACATTTCTCCCTGCTGCCTCCACTCCTATTTGAATAATCTTTGTAAGTCATCTTTTATCTATGCTTAATTCTTCTATTTCAAGTTTCTGCCAAGTTGATCATGAGAATGTAGATTATTTACAGTTACAGAAACACCCAAACATCAAAATTATCTATATAATTTTTTGTTAGAAATAAGTACTGCATCATTTTGTAACAGTGAACATCACAGAAAGGTTGCATACCTTATTCAGAATATATTTTAGCAAGAAAGATGCAGAATCCAACTCAAGGATAGCGAGGAGCATTGATCTCTAGACTGTGGCTTTAGACTTTTAGTATTTTTTTATTTTAAAAAATGGTTGTGGTTGCAGTAGCTGTAGTAGTGCATTAATGTGCAACTGCAAAGTCTTTGACAAGTAACAGAAATACCTAATTACCTATAAAATGTGATGCTGAGTTTCAAGATTTCACCTATAATTCCTCTAAACTCTTTTGAAATGTAAAATGTCAGACAGTTGGCCCTCTAATTTCTTGTTCCGCTTTCATGGAACATACATGGCATTTGATCTCTACAGCATTGATTTGATTGAAACATGATGGCATCCATTACAACATCATCCCCCTTCTATGATTGCATTATTGAGATCCAGGTTAGATGTGCCTTTGAGGTTGTTAATTGCATCATAGGGAGGGACTCTAAGTAATATGTTAAATTTGATGTTCTACCTACTCAAAAAGACGATGCTTGGAAGCTTTCCAGTGATAAGACATTTACCTGTTGAATGCACACCCCAGATGTCCCTGATGTGAGATATCAACTAAGATGTAATTCAGATGATAGAGATTCAAAATTCTCTGAGAAGGTTTTCAGTGTTTTTTCCTAAAGTAAGAATACTTGGGAGGCATAAGGACAGGTATACATAGTTGGTTGCTAAAGCAGGCTTCACTGTATGTACCCAAAACACCTAAATTTGGCACCACAACTTCAAAATTTCACTTTGTTCATTACAGTACAGGGTTGGACTTGACGTAGGGAGTTTGTGCATTTGGGAGGTCATTCCCACTGGCTGGTAGATATTTTGACTGGAGGGCTAGTCTGTTTGTGCTGTTAGGGCTGCCTGATAGGTTGAGTGGCTGTTCACATGAAAATTCCTCAACCAAATTTCACTCTCGGTTTTATACATTGATGGTTTATATCTCTCCAAGGCAGCAATATGATTATAAAACTTCCTTAACCCATTAGCTACTAGAACTGGGCGTCCCCCTGTATTAAGTCTATGGGAAAGAGAGAATTCAGTATTCATTAGGTGTGCTTCCACTTTGACGTCCCCAACTAATTCCAACCCATGTTTGCCCTCACTTTTCATCTGAGAGCAGAGCTGCTACTTGTATACCATGTATATGTGTATGAGTCAGATACCCCAATGAGAGGGGGCTAAGAGTGCACTTAATCTAGATATGGGTAACTTGAAGCCCCCTTGGAAGCTCCACAAAGATGGGCATCAGGGTTAAAGATGACATCATAGGCATCTGTCATCTAGCACATCCCTCGTAATTGGCATATCAGCTCTAGGCACTTAATTTCTCTGGGAAAATAAATGGAGGATTGTTAATGAAGAGATGTAAGATTTTGTTTCTTTAAATTTAATCTCATTTTCTCTACAAATACAATAGGATGAAAATCAGACTGAACTAAATGTTATGCATGAGAATCGGATGGACTCTGTAATAAGCCTATTGGAATAGGAGAATTTCGGAGTCAGTTGACTGATACTTTTATCAAGTCATATTGTTTGGTAACTTCTTTATACTTTTCAAACTCACAAAAGAAATTACAAATCTAAGTTACATATATGTATTTCAAGTTTAAACTCTGTGTGGCATAGGATCAGGCAAGAATGAGGAAATAATATTTCCACATTTAGTATATTTTAAGATATTATTTTGATATAAAAGTATAGTTTTGGAATTAGGGATGAGCAGTAAACATGTATTCATAACTTTATAGAATTTAAGCCCCTTATACTTTTGATTGTTAGACATCCAGCTAAAATCATTGATATGAAAATAATGATTAGAAATGAATTATGTTTATGAATTTGTCATGCATTCCATTAACTTACATTCTGTGAGCTAGAGCTTCAGATTAGCAGTCTTCTTATTTTAGACAACAAGCATCAAAAACACCAAACACTTTCAGATACTGAGAGATCGATCTGCATATAGATAAGTGACTGAAGCCTGAGTTAGTCAGCCACATTCTTATTTTCCAGTTTGCCTTAAGAAAGACCCATGTACCTGAAATAGCTGGTGGTGATGGCTAGCAGTTACCAAAACAAAGTTAATGATCAAATCTAGAGTTAAACCACATTCTCTATCCTAGCCTATAGTCTTTAAGAATCTGCCAACTCCCAATTTGCAGTAGGAAAGATACCTGAAATAGTTGCAATTGCCAGTGATATGCACCTGCCTCGGCAAGCAATCAGTGAGTAATTACATAATATATCACGTAAGGTTGAGTCAGGGTGCTTGGCAGCCTATTATCAAGGAGTAAACCTTGAAGCTATTTTTGTAGTTAAAATTAAATGAAAGGTGTACCAAGGGCACTTATTTTTTTCCCCTTCTGCTTATAAAATGGTTATGCAGCAATGCACATATTCATTTGGTATATGACATATATTATGGTCTAGTAGTAATTAATTAGCCAGAGAGAATCTTCAGCATTGTAATTCTTTCTATCTGTGTATATGATGTTCCTATGTTGATGTTGTTGGATTATAATCTTCAAGCAATTTTGGAAAGCCACTTTTTGTGACTGCCATATGCAGAGTGAGCTGGATCACAGGAAAGACTTGTCTGCATATGTAAATTGTGCTTCTTAAACTTAGTAAGGGTTGTGATCAGTACCAAAAGTTAACCTATCATATCAACCCATTAACTACTGAATTCTATCATTCCCATAGGCTCAATATGTACAGGAACCACTTGGTTAGCATGGGCTATAAAGCCCAGGATAACTTGGGATAGGATCTGTTTTGAAAAAAAGCAGTGAATGAATGCTAAGCAGTTTCTAACAGGGAGTGATGAACCTTCTCATTGTCATAAAAGGCCAATTATAGCACTTTACCAAGAAAGAAAGTGAGAGAAAACAAAGATGAATGTGCATGAATGTTTGACATATGTTTATGTATGATGTGTATAAAAACATTCATACTAACTGATAGTTCAAAGAATTATCCAATACTTTGCATTTATCAAGGCTTAGTTCAGATAGTCTGCCTAGTTGCCACCTAAACCAGTTGTTATCATGATTAAGAGTGAATCTGCTGTACAGAGATGAATGAATCATTAATACATGGGCTACAATGTGCATGTCAGATGCTTCCTTGCTTTTTAATCAGTACACAGAGAATGCATGCACAACTCGTGACTCTTTTGTCCATAAGGATATGCCTGAAAGGTATTTAAAGTGTACCGGTCACCGGAAAAATAAATTGTTTACAGCTAGTATGTGGGACATAACTCCCTAATCTTTTCCTTGCATTGTAGGGGTTAACGGTTAAAGAGTTTATAGAAAATAGAGAATAACATAAAACCGCACAATTAGGGCACTTATAGATTTGAATGGCTCTTCGATTCTGTAAAAACCATAATTAGTGACAATGAATCCTGTCATACAAAGCAAAATGTCTTTCGATGATTTGGTATAAAGACTGATTATAGTTCCGTATAATTTTTTTTTCAGAAAGAAAGAAAAGTCTAGTGATTTATGTTCAGAAAGGGAGACACTACACCATAATGACAACTAAAGAATGATATAGGGGGAAATTACTTTTGGAACTACTTGGATTATGATTATATTGATATGTTTTTTAAAAGATGACATATGTTATAACTTGAATTATTTTCTTAAATTACTTATTTAAAACTTTTAAGGCAAAGGTGATGATAGCATTTAAAGAATTAAAAGTGCTAAAAATTCCCAGATCTTCACCTAAAAATATATGCAGTTTAGGAGCTCAAACTAGCAGTTGTGTGCAGCTTTAATAGACATGCTTACGTTGCCTCAGCACAGGATTATTCAAGGACAAACCTTGAAACAAGCGAAGGATCGAAAACGCTCAACCAGAGGGGGTTATTCAAGGCTATTCTCAGCCATGACACTACAGATCTTAAAATGTGATTTCACGTTCTGTAATAAGGCCAACTCTAATTTGCTCGAGGTGGTGAAGTAAACGTTTGACGCATGTGTGTCTTATATCTCTTAGGTGAAATTGAGTATTGATAGAGCAGGTAGTTGAAAGGAAATGCATGAGATGTGACAGTTTTATGCTGACTGTTTTTAGGAAAGCAAAATATGGACATGTAATGACTCACTAAATGGCAAGAGTGGTATCTGCTAGACAAAGTGTTCCCCATGATTAAAAAAAAAACAAATTTGAGTGAGCCTGTAAACATGTTTTTATACACTTGCATTGTAGTTTCCTATATTTGGAAGTAAGCTCTTTCGGGTAACGTTCAGCATGCCTGCACAACTGGAGATTTTTTTATAATATTGTCCCATATCCACCACACCTTAATTCTATTTATTGAAGGGTTTTATTCGAAATTTCATAACCAGTCTTACAACTGAAAAGTTGGCAAAACTTGTATTGTCATATTTTGTGCTATTAAACCTTTTTGCCACCAGGGCCCAGAAGGCTAGAAGAAAAGATGATTTTTTTCCTTTGTTTTTACCCCCCGCCTCAATATACTATTCATTCTTGATTTAAAAAGTGCTGGAGTTTACTGTAAAGTTTCTTCACAGGGGTTTGTTGCTTCATATATGAACAAGCCTCTATGCTATTTACAGAACAATTGTTTTTCTTAGCTCAATCAATATGACACTTCAGTTAATGATTCACATCTTCTGATTCAATCCATTTCATTTCTTCACAGAGCTTCCAATTAGCCAGCAGCTCTTTTACATAATCACTTCATTTACCTTCCTTCCTCTTTTCCAGATTACTATGAGGTTGTGAGGATACCCCGTGGCGCTCGTCAAATCAGCGTGGCAGAACTCACCTCATCGGATAGTTACCTTGCCCTGAGAAACAGCAAATACATGTACTACCTTACGGGTGGTTGGACGGTTGACTGGCCTGGTAATTTCAAATTTGCTGGGACTCTCTTTGAGTACAGAAGACCGTACAAGAAACCTGAATATCTGGAAGCAAAGGGACCTACCAATGAGGAGTTGATTGTTGAGGTAATCAGTGATGGAGGGGTATAGTGTATTGCTCAACTTTAATTACAAATATCTCAAATTTACAAAAAGGGATGTATCATTTATTTTTAAATCAACACTTCAATTGTACTCAAACATTAGTCTTTTTTCCCCCCCTTCTACATTTCTATCCCTGGCATGTATTAGATTTGAATGGGTAATGGTTATAGCAAATGAAACTTAGCTGCCTATTCATATTCCCCAACCCCCACCCCCAAGAATATCATTACAAGGCTTTTGATTGATATTGCACAAAATTTTGAAATTTCTATTTCTGTGCATGCATGCGCAATAGAGCAAAAGAAAGTTGTGAATTTAATACACATTTAAACTGACCACATGAACTCATCAATCATATATTTGAGGGGGGGTTTTTCCTGTAGATCATGGAGGATTAATGAAAAAAATAGTATATATTTCACTGATATCTTTGACATTATGCACTTCTACTAATATGATTTTATATATTACTTCATAGATCCTTTTACAAGGAAAGAACCCTGGCATACACTATGAGTACACTGTACAAGGGATCCATGCATCATCAGCCCCTCCGGTGCATACATATACATGGAATGAGACATACACTGGCTGTTCTGCAACATGTGCTGGAGGTATTCACTCTTGATGCATAGCTTTGATTGAAATTTCTCATAGATTCATGAAAACATGATTTTAAACTAGCATCCATGTTACCTAGAATATGCCCCCAATTTTGCTTAAATTGTTTCTGCCCATAATTCACGAATGAAATAAAAGAAATTAAAGCCAGAATTGGCCGTGTCTGAACAAAAGATGTTGTGCTATATGTTCTTGTGAAATATAAGGAATACGCGTGCCGTAATGCTGTAATAATGGAATAATACAGAAAGTTGTAATTGATTTTAGAAGGAAAGTTTCTTTAGAGGCTTGTTCACATATGAAGGGGAAAACTCCCAAATTTTTGTTTTGTATGTAAATAAACGGAATGTAAGGGGGCAAAAGTTAAAGCCAAGGCAATGAGAATCTTGTTTTTTGTCTCATGGTGGCAAAAAAGTTGTAGACAAATCAAATTCTTATAAAGTTGTAAAATATGGTGTCACGAGTTTGTCAGCACCACTTTTGGCAAAACTCTCTTTCATTTGAATGTGAACTATTATTGGTGTGTTAATGCGCATCTCATTTTCATAAATGGCAAAGTAAAAAAAAAAAAGGATTTGCTGCTAGATATCTCAATGATCCTTAAGAGCCTATTTAAGGACCTTTAGCAGACATCTTGAATTTGCCATAATGATGTGGCATCACTGGGCATTATATGATTATATAATAGCATAATAGGAAGCATTTTTTAAAATCCCAGAGACCATTGTGTTAATACATGGCCAGAACACAGTTTATCCATAGATCAGTCATTAAATTGCCATGAGCCTAATTATGTTTCTACTTCATTGCGATTCCTCTTGGAAAGTTATTTTAATTACATTGAACTCTTTTTTCCCTTTTCATCACAAACAATTCAGGAGTAAAGTCTCAAGTCTTGAGATGTCACCGTGATTATCAAAATGAAGTTGATGAGTCTTTCTGTGATGCTACCACCCGACCACAGCCACGAGTTGTTGTATGCAACAAAGACCCTTGTCCTCCAAGGTATAGCTCACATTATTTTAAATGATTTGTTATTGTAAATTTGAAAGTCTATTAGAGGGGAGAAAATATCTTGGTTGAATACCACAAACACAGAAAGAGACAGAGTACCTTTGTCTCAACGTCATCTTTTTGTCACCCTGATGGTCCCCCAGGCTATGGGATATGGGGTCTCAAAAATGCAAGTACACACAACTTATAGTCCATTAAAACCTCCAGCCCTCATAAGAATCTTTAAACAAACATCTAGGAGAGAGAGAGAGGGGGGGGGGATATAGGAGTAAAAGAAAAAGAAGAGATTCCAACTCTTGTCGATAGCTGATGAAGATTTTTTTTTCCTATTTATCTCAGTGGATACTGAATTCTGTCATAGATCCTGTGGGATTGATACATGAACAAATTTGTTCCAGTATGCAGTAGGTTAACTTTGAAGCTTGTAGTGTCATTCGCTGTGTACATGAAAGTGCTTTGATCAGAATTGGTTTTTAATGTTGGTATATTTCATTCATCATTAAAACCACAGGAATCTCCAAACGAAACAAATATTTAATGCACAGATGTGGAATGTACTAAATGATTAGTATAAGGATGAGTTTATCTAGTTTCTACCAGAGCTGTATCTACGGTTCTACCTGCAGGGCCCCGTTTCATAAAACTTGTTATCAGTAACAACTGCCACATTTCTATGACAAATTTTCTCTCAGCCGGCAACGAGATGCAAGGATTTCAGCAGCTTATAAGTTACTGCAACTTGTTATTAATAGCAAGTTTTATGAGACAGGGCCCTGAAATCATTTGTCCTTTTCCATGCAGGTGGACAGTGGGTCCTTGGAAGCCTTGCAATCGACAGTGCGGCGGGGGCCGACAGAAACGCAAGGTGATGTGCATCAAGGAGATCGCAGGAGGCAGGAACAAGACGGTCAAGAGCAGCTACTGCTCTGGACAAAGGCCACAGAAATGGCGGAGCTGCAATGCCCAGAACTGTCCACCCAAATGGGTGCCTGGGAGATGGTCAGAGGTAGGGCATTGCTGGTCAGCTGGGATGACCACTTCCATTTAAATCTATAGAATGCTGATATCTTGAAATGTATTCTACGCAACAGAAGTCTCTTTTTTGATTAATTTCATACACATAAGTTCATTTTTTTTTTAAATTGCATGATACCAGAAACAGCCATTCACAAGGGTATCATAGTATCCTTCATTTAGGGTGAAATAAATGCATAAGAGACATTTCACAGAGTCTACCGAAATATGATTGAGAAGTTATTCAAGACATTTCTGACACATTTTTTTTTATAAAGATAGCATGATATTTCAGTTTCATTTACCAGCCTTGTTTTTTTTTAAACTGCATGCATTTGGGGTTTTGATATCTGTTCATTTTGGAAAGGAAAATTGTACCAACTTTCTAGGTAAACATCAATTATTGTAATTCAACAGCATGTGCAGAATCATAACATTTAGATTTTTATTACAAAGTGACTATGGTTGTACAGTTTCTAAAAGATGATCAGTAAACTGCTTAAGCAGTTGATTTATAGAAGATGAACTTCTTTTATATTTAATGTCCGTCTCCCGTGGCTCTCATTGTTGAACACTGGTAGCTATGCTTTCAGTTGAAAAAAGTAATTATTTTTTGTTTTTGAAGACAGAAAACCAGTATTTAGTAATTGATCTAATATTTTATATATGCTGTAATCATTTCAGGAGGCATTCATTGAGTTTGCAAATTAATTTCTCAATTTTATGCAATCTTAGGAGAAATTATTTGAGATTTAAGTTATCATTTTCAGTTTATAATTTTAGTTATTTTCATATGTTTTCATTATTAAAGTGCATGGCTTGATTTATTATTTTGCATATTTGAGTTCTGATTATCATTTGTCTTGTTTCATGCAAAGGTTAGAAAAAGAAAACAGCAATGTTCATAGATTACTAGCAAACTAGCTTGTTATTCTAAACCTGCCTGATGCTAGCAAATTGACTTAATGGAATAACATTAAAGTTTTCTCTTTCTTTCTTCATTTTCCCTTTTCATCCCTGCTTCTCTGTGCTTTGTTTGTCTTTTTGCTCAATTTGCATCATTTGACTTTAATTTCATTCTCGTTTCCGCTCCAAACTCCTTATGGCTTTCATTCAATCCATCCCCCCAAATAATGAATAAAAAATCATGCATGATGTTGCTTCCTTCATAATGAATTCAAAATATTTGTCAAAAAATTCATCATCCATCCACCCCACCCTATTTTACACTCCACTACTCATATTGCATCATTGAAAAAATGCTTATCGTGATGAATTTCAAATTTGTACCCTCGCATCAATCCATGGTCACATTCAAACATTACCCTTTATCACTACAATACTGAACAATCCATTACACACATTGAATGATTGTAAAAAAAAATGTTCCATCCTAAATACAACCAACCAAACCTTGTTGTCCTTGTCTCAATTCACATCCCAACGCAAATTTCTGCCCCCTCGACTTAATCTTCCATTGTCGAAACCTGTCCTTTGTCTCAATTTCAATTCTGTTTATCCCCTTTCCTTTCTTCTTTTCCTGTTGTTCAATTCTGGTTTTGCATTTGTCCTTGTAAACCCTTTACCACTCCCTGACTACACCCCTCCTGCATTCTCCCTCTTCTGCACCCCCTATGCCACACCATCCCAATGGACCTGCATCCCCTGTTGTACCCCCACAGTGTTCCCGTACCTGCGGTGATGGGTTTCAAACCCGCATGGTGTCATGCGTCTCCCTCACGGGCAGTGGGGAGTACCACCGGCAAGCCTCTGATCGGTGTCGGGGTACCATCAAGCCCCACACGCGCCAGCCTTGCAACCTCAGGGAGTGCCCTCTCAACGTCCAGTGGTTTATATCTGCCTGGAGCGAGGTGCGACCATTCACGCTAAAAATATTTTTTACAATATTCTTTCTTTACAATGTTGATGTCTATTTGAGATGATTTTCTTTAAATTTCCTAACAGTTCACACACGTAATATGCATATTGCATATCTGAACGATTACTAACCAGGCTTCAGTATTTCCATACCTAACAAATGGAATATGTTATAAAATGAAATATCTAAGTCCTAACACTTTTTTGCAGTTTTGAATGTTCTGAGAATGTTCAGATTTGGAAACATGATCTGTTGTTATCCTGAACCACAGTTGGTTGAAGATATTATTAAGTGATTTTATGGAAGAAAAAACCTATCACTTCTATGTATATTTAGTATACCTCTGTCAATAAGACAATTTTGAATGATAATTACTATTCGGTCCTAAGAGAATGGAAGTTCTCTGTTGAGTCTTAACCTGTTGGCTACTGGAACCGGGTAGCACCTGTATAAAGTCTATAGGAAAGAGAGAATTCGTTATTGAGCAGGTTGAACTAATAAGCATTAATTAGCTTTCCTGAGTGGTATGTTATACATGTTATTCAGTGTATGCAGTGAAAGTATTATGTTAAGTGCGTGAAACGATAGTAGTTTTTTAGGTGAACCACATGTTGATGAAGGTGATGTTCATGTTGATACTAACAGTTTTGGTAGAGAAAAGCAAATTATGATGCATTTCACACATTAGTATTGAGTCTAGCAATTTTGTAAAGGAAAGAGATATCACAAATTCTCCTAATATAAAAAGATGAGAAATAGCCATAACTTTTACTGCACAGATGTTGTTTTGTGGATAGATTTAAAAATAAACTGATTTTGAAATTTCAAAGTAAATTTCAGCCAAATTCATGGCCTTGCTTGACCAACAATGTGTTTTACCTTCATTCACATGAGTAGAATGCTGTCATTAGCTCCTCTTGCTAGAATAGTATATTGTATTCATTGGCCTATAATTGTTTAGGTGGTGGAGGAATTATTAACTTTGCTTTCTCTTTGTATCATCAATGTGGTGACAAATAGTCCCATAAAAATGCATAAATGCAACATAACCTAGATGATCTTTAGAGCCCATTTGTATTACTGTATAAGCTAATATTTTAGCGTACAGATATTTTAGCGATTTGAGACAAGTTTGACATATTAGCGAGTTATTAATTTCACGTTTTGAAAGATATTTCTAAACAAGTATATAGGCATTTTACTGAGTGGAAATTTTGGCGAGGACATCATCGCAAAATTAGCGAAAATTAAACCACTGCGAAAATTTCAGCTTATGCAGTATTGCATCCTTTCACATTTCTATAAATATAGAGAGAAATACTGGTCCTTTCCACACTGAAAGTTTATTTCTGCATAATTTATGCATCTCTTTCAAAATGAAATCACCTTTCAAAACTCTTTGAGTTGACTTTGGAAAGAGTTAGCTAGGGCACAGAAATTGAAACAAAAATTTGGATATAAATGATTATGTACTTTTGGGTAATTCTAATGTATGTATGGTTTAATGGTCACACAACAGAATTTTGATGTATTTCTGAAAGTAACTGCATATTGGTCTTAACCACTTTTGTAGTATCTAAATGGATAATTACTACATATCCCAAATCTTTTTGCCCATGTACAAACAGTGCTCTAGAACATGTGGTCTTGGTAAGCGCCTACGCATCATGAAGTGCAGTCACCTTGATGACCAGGGTCAGTACAGGGAGCTACCGGCGGTGCGATGCCAACATCTCAGCCAACCTGTCCTGGCACTCTCCAAACCCTGTAACCTTCAACCCTGCAGGATAGAGGTCAGAGGTCGATGGCAACCAGGGGAATGGTCACCAGTAAGTTGTGATACAATTCCAACTTCCAACATGATCCCCTTACCATTGTAACATTCACACTTGTAGACCTGTCAGGTGTCATTGGCAATCACTTCTGATTTTTAGGTCTGTGTAAAATCTAGGCTGTGGTAATTTTCACAAGAAGGGATTCAGTTTATCTTTCCGGTAAACGATCCCTTTACCATTCAAACCTCTAGGATAAAGCTCAGGATTGGTATTCTAAAAACTATGTTAAATCAAGTTGAATAAGCATTTAATTAGTTGTTCTTTCAAAGATGCCTTTCTCAACTACATATATTCGACCAGCTTTGTTCAAAAGTAAACTAATGATCTGTCATATCTCTCTCATATATAAAAGGTGACATATCACCCCAGGGTCATTGTTAACCCAATGACTGGTCACAGAAGGCATATGAGTTTTATGACCTACAGACCTTTTGTAATGCTCTGTATATTCCACCCTTTGCCCCATATGACAGAGTCATTATCTCACTTTCCGTGGCCGGAGAATGCCCGAAGCAGGCCGAAGAATGTTTATGGTGGGACAACTTGTTTTGCTGTCCTCCAGAAATGTAGCTCTAATAAAGGTATTTCCAGTGCTTTTCACGAAGTCTGGTGTCAGCAAATTATGATCCACTCCCCATGAAAGCCCACGACTGAATGTCTTTAATTAGCATCATGGGCTGGTCTAGCTGCAAACATCTTCAGAACAGTGTTAGGACACTTGCCACTTAAAATGTGAACTGATCTTATATGCTAGCTAATGCTATGTACTTTCTCTTTTTCAACCTTACAGTGCAGTGCCACATGCGATGGAGGTACCAAGACCAGACAAGTCCAGTGTGTTAGTACTAATAACGTCAGCATCAGACCCAATTCCAGACTTATATGTGACAACAGTATAAGACCAGAAGAAACCAGAAGTTGCAATACAGATCCATGTCCATCACAAAGTGCTTGTGAGTATATGTCTATTTCCAATCTTCACAAAGAAATAATGATTTCTAATATTTGATCTTTAATGAAATTGATGGTATAGAAATTTTTTAAAGCTCATTGGAGCAAGTCTTTGCCTATTGTTGTGTATTAATGTTTAGATGTTAACAAATTGTCTACTCAGAGTCGGGAAATGTTTACTGATAATCTTTAGCCTAGATTTAATGTCTTTCATACTCTCAGCTTTAAAGACGTGACAAAATTTATTGTTGGTCTTGTTTCTCTTGTATTAAATTAGGGTTTCTTAAATTTATTGAAGCACTGTATAATGAACACTTGTTAATCCATAGCAGTACAGAGCTTTCTTGAGGTCTAAATTAATCATCTTCAATTCTCAAATTGGCAATACAAATTATTTTTTTCCATGTTTACAAAGCTTGAAAAAAATAAATATGGATATAACATAAACCAAATGACGTATAATTGTAAAATTGAATCAGAAATTGCCAATTTGAACACAGAAATGGTGATTATATATTATTCACTGCATTGCCAATTTAAAGAGTTTAATGATTAGTTACACTTAAACTGCTCTAATTCGACAACGCTACACCATACAGCGATGGGAATGGGCTCAAATTTGTCGGTGCAATTTTCTCTTTCTGCTCATGTATGATATGTACTGCCCAACATTCTGGACCAACAGATACTGCAAAAACATCTCCTAAAGGTCACACTGTACCTCTATGGGTTAATCCTGTTATTGAACCTGATATATTTTATCTTCTAAGTAGAATCCTTTTAGACAAGTATCAATTCCCAAAGATATTGATTTTTCTGTAATCTTTCATGATATATTTTCATCTTATTCCTCCATCCAGATCCATATGCAGCATGTAGGGATGAATACAACTGGTGCTACCTCGTACCTCAACATAATGTATGTTCGCATCGATTTTACGGAGTCAAATGCTGTCATTCCTGCACCTACAGAGGTTGAACAGACCAGACATCATGGACTTGAAATCAATATCTATTTGATACCTCCTCCCTCCCTCTGTTCAATCCCTATTAGTGACTCATAGAGAGCGGAATTGAATCTTCAGGCAGGTATTTGGGGTATCCTTCATACTGGCACCTTGTGCATCTGGTGAATTTGCCCAAGAGTACTCTCATCTTGATGCTAATGATGTTGCAAAACGACTGTCAGAGGAACTGACTGGACTGATACCATAGATGTTGGTCATCCTTGAGATGTTTTCCAGGATCCTTTTTTGAGGAGGAACTGAGAGAGCTGAACCATGTTCTCATCTGTGGAAGAGTACTGTTGCTATTATGCTTATGATTTTCAGAAGAAAAACTTTGGAAAACTTGACCTGGACTTTGCTACAGGATTTCAGTCACTCTTTCGTATCCATGAGGATTCACTTTTTTCAGGAGGGGGTTAGGATTTGGGAGAGATGAACTATGTTGACATCTTGTATGTCCACCCAAGAGTACTCTCATCTTGAAGCTAATTGATATCTAGGAAAACTTTTGAAGAACTGATCTGGACTGTTTGAATATGATCTCGAACACCCCTAGTGAGGTCCTCTAGGATCTTCTTTTGGGGTGGGTTAGGGGAAGGGAGCTAAACCCTTTCTTTGGAGAATGGGGAATTCTGAGGTTTTTCAGAGTCCATGAAAAACAAAGTATTATTTTATTTACCTGTCAAGAGAGCAGACTTACTCTCAGGCAAGCAACCAGGGGCACCTAAAGCTTCTAGTCCTATCTAAAATCAACAAGCTTGGTGAGGATCAATGCTGTACCAAGGGGCACTTGTGCATCAGCTCTTTTTAGAACCATGGACATACCAGTTATGAGACTGCAGTTCTACCAGTGGGTCATCACACCTTCTACAAGAATACTCTTCTGGCAAAAAGCCATGGCGTGATGAATGAATAACTGTATTTAGAAGACGTCCTAAAGCAAGAGTTTCATTACATTTTCTTCTGAAAGATCAGGAGTTTTTAGAAATTAACTATTACTGCATGAATTCAGAACCATTTGTATTCAGTGATTGCTGTAGATTGTTAAAGCATTTCAGGCTCATTTCAGAATTGCATATATTGCATGAAAACGTCAAGAAAACCTGGACAGTGGCAGAACTGGAACTATAGGGCAAGAGTTTGTTTGAAAGACTGTTCATCTTGAGATGAAAATCAGAGTATGGTACATGTAGAAAGGCAAGAGTAGATTGGAAATCAAGTGGAAAAATTTCCAAATAGAAAACAAATCCCTAATGAATAAAGGACTGTTCATGCATTATTTTTATTTGCTATTTATTTAGAAAACTAATCCCTACATCACATGGTGTGGAATGTGCTATTAGGGCTACCTCTTAAGTTTTAACATTGATTTCATTGTGAATTGAATGGTGATGGTTTGAAATCCATTTGCATGAATTTCAACAAATTTAGTTTTCATCTATCCATTTTGATGATTTTGGGTAGAGTGTATTTATGCAATTCGTTACAAATGGTTCACTACAGTCTGTAAGGAATGCGCATACTTGTTACATTGATTATCATGTGTTTTGTGTGAGGTGTGTGTTGTGATTTCTTTGTGAATGTTTCTTATATTATTTATATGAACACTATAAAGAAAATATTTGTTGAATTTGCTCTTGTGATATCCTAAAATTGCTTATATAGCTTTTTTTCATTTGAATGATCCATTTCATGATCTCATATTCATATAAAATATGACGTCCTTTCAAATTTCCTCTTATCTAAACTCTATACATGTACAAGTGTTTTTATTCTTTTTTATAACACTAAAGAGAAATCTCCATAATAAAATTGTTTAAATTTGAAAGTGCATATGTGCTTAAATACTGATTTTTATTAAATTTTCTTCCATATTTGTCAAGTTTGCCATGAAATTACTGTCCTATCAAATATCAGAAAACCTTAAACAATGTCAGTTCAACAGGACATTGCTTGCTGTCACAACACTTAAATTTTATGTTAATGGAATCAGTTTTACAGATTTTTTTTATATTATACTGCTGCACTGAACTCATATGAAGTTCAAAGACACTTCCATTTGTTTTTTTTGGTTTTTATGTCGTATAGAGCAATTGAATGGACACCTGCTAGTTTGCTTGAAAAAATTGCATTTACTTTAGTCATCTTAAGAATGTGCAAGAATATTCTGAGAAATGGTGCTCCTCTATAATATATGTACTCTTTGCCATAAACAGTATCATATTGCTGCATTACGTTTAGGAGATCAGGGTACACGTACATGGGGATTGTTTTTCTTTCATTTTTTTTTTTTGTTTTTCCTGCTGGCATTACAAGTATTCCACCATGGTTTACATTTTCAGTTAGGGTTAGACTATATGCAAAGAAACCACCTTGCTTCCTGAATGGAGGCGTCAGTTTCCCAAATACGGCTAGTTTGAAAATTCTCCAGGGGAGGGGACTCCCTCCCCCATACCCAGCTCTCTATGCCTATTGTCCAGACTGCCATTTTAAAGATGATATGCATACTTTAAAAAAAATACTGGTATATACTGTATTCAGGTATCTGGTTAGGAGTAAGAAAATAGTCATCACGATTTATGATGTAGAACATATCAATAGTTTCCATTGCTCAGGTAATTGTGTATAAGTAATATTGATATGTTATTTTACATAGTGAAATTTGTAGTTTTTTGTAAATTGAAAGAATTTTTTTTTGGGGGGGGGATGGAATAGCTTAATCACTTTACAAGGGAAGCTTGTTGAGAGCCATGGAAATCATGGTCAGCTCTTTGTGACCTCAGAAGGATTAACTTCTTAAAGCTAATTATAATTTTTGTAAACCAAGATGTACTTATGGATATAATAATTTTATGAATGAATGCATGATTAAAATAAATATGTAAATGAATGAATAAATAAATTAATAAATATTAAAGTAAATCTGTATTGGATTGTTTATGTTACCAATAAACAGAAACAAGATATAGATTTTAAAGTATTCAAATAACTTTCGTCACTAGAACTTTACACTTGTTTGGAGGGCTAATTAACTTTATTTATTTTATAAAAAAGGTGTGTATGTTTGGTTGATGTTAGTCATACAAATGTAATTTGTCTATGCATATTTTGTCTAAGCTATGCAATGTATAATACCTATGCTCCCTTTTGTATTTCGCTGCATAGCCCATTTTAATGTTTTGAAAGGCTCTTAATCTTGTGCCAGAAATGGATTGTTTTGGAGACCTCTTGTCCCTTTATGTATGCTACTATGAAGCAAAGTGACTACTTCTCAGAGTAAATGCACAAAGTGAACTCTCTGATCTTGATGAGGGAAGAAAGGATTTGTAATGATTAGTAACACATGATATAAACCATCATTATTAGATTAAATATCATTTAATGCCATGTGGAATAGTTTACAATATTTCAAAAGTCAGAATTATTCCTGTATTTCATTCCAGTGACATTTGTTGCTATTATTTAATTAAAAATAAATTGGATAAGCGGAAACTTTCATGTTTTGATTTAAATAATCCTTGCTAATGAATTTTTCCCTCCATAGATTTATAAAGTAAGATTAATCTTCCATAAAAGTAAACTACATGTAATATAATGCCATATTGACAGAAAGTGCCACACTGCATTTATTATCACTTTTTATGATAAAAGTGATTGGAACATGACAAAGGCCATGAGAAGGAGAGAGAGAGGGAGAGAGAGAGAGAGAGAGAGAGAGAGAGAGAAGTTCATGCTATATTTTTTCTTATACCTTATAATAGAAAATTGTGAAGTATATTGTGTTATGTCATGTTTCTTGGTGCTGTAGGGTTTGAATATACTTTTTTTTCATTTTGCTGTAATTTTTATTCTGTAGAAAAGATATAGTTTACTATTTCTTATTCCTAATTCCTTTCAGATTTAACGACTTGTGTGTTGTCTGTTTTTGTTGTACAATTGGGAAATGTTTTAAATGTAGATGGTTAGTGATGTCACTCTCTGAGAAAGAAATAAGGAGATGCTATATTTTTTGTCCTTTTTATCATTTTAACCTGTAATCTCAACCTTGAACAATATTAGACCTTTGTGTTTCATTGACGTTTCATCCCTGTGCTACCTTTGTATTATTAAGATATTACCATCTTCAATCATCGTGATTCTCTGATTTTTTTTTTTTTTAATTCGTCTTCATGCAATGTAAATTTAGGGACAAGGCACTGAATATCAAAACTGAAATTTCGCATCTTTCTGGGATGTTGGGGCTACATATTAGTAATGCTTGCTGTTACTTTTCAACCGATTCCATATTCATTGATCTACAGAATTTGAGCTTCGTGGGCTTAAGGCAACATACTAATGATGGATCCGATGGTCTTTTAATTTATTCATTATTGATTGATGATGGGATCTGAAATTCTGAATTCACAACAGTTGGTATGGTTATAGAAAAGGAGAACAGCCCATGAAAAAGAGAACCGAATGGAAATATGAAATTACAAACCCTTATTAACCATCAGAGATGTGAGATAAATATGACCTTGTGTTCAATTGTCTCGAGTACATGTTAGGTCGTTAGTACTAATTTATTATCATGTATTATACTGATTGGCTATTATTGATTGTGGAGAAATATTTGAGGGTGACATGGAGAATCAATAAAACAAATGTTTTAAATGTGTACAAATGAAATATTTCTATTATTTAAAGGCATTGGCTAACATTGTTATGATTTTAAAAAAATCTCATTTTGTTACTTTAAAATGGGATAAACATTAGGGTTATAGTGTAAAAATACCAGTGTGAAAGTTTCAGAGCATAATATCCACGGGAAGTATTTTTAAATATTAGAAATGTGAACCAATGTTTGAAAAATATACGAGGGCCGGTTGCATAGACCCAACGTAAGGAGTGCGCATGCGCACATGACTCAACGGACCGCACTGTGTGTATTGACGTATCACGCGGCGGAAGGCAAGTAACGGTATTTTTGAATTCGCGCAAACGGTCCTCTTAGTTCAGTGTCTCTCGAGACGAAAGCTAATAAAATCGCGGTTTGCGTCTTAACTTACAACTTTTCCTTCCAAATTCTGGTTGGTTTCAGGGTTTTTTGAGTATAAATACAAGTACTCATACACATGTTTTATCTTAGTTTGAGAATTTTTTAAATCAGCTGCTCACAAAGTTAGCCAATGCCTTTAAGTGGTCCATTTATCTAAGGGTAGATGTAAATGATGTTATTGTAAAAAGAAAAAGAAGGAAGAAGCCCAAGAAAGAGGGAGAGAGAGAGAGAGAGAAAGAGTGAGAAAGCTGAGAGAAGTAGATAGGCAGGAGAGACATGCATACAATAGAGAGACAAACCATTCAGCTATGGGAGACCCTTTGAGCAATGTGACTGGTCGAGAGACCAAAGAAACATGACATCATGAATACGGTTTATTCCGTCAAAGACAATTGCAGGGATTTAATAAAAATGATGGAAATAAACGAGCAGCTCTTCTGTGTATAAAGTGGCAGTCGGATCTATGTTGTGCTCTCATGAAGAAATCCCGAGATCGAGTCTAATCAGCGATAGGCTCAGGGTTGAGGTTTATGTATGGGTATTATGGGTAGAAATTTTTCTTTCGCTAAAATAGAAATAGGGTGAAACCAGAGAAGTGCAAATCTTATTGTTGTCGTTTCTGAATGGGTTGGGAATCACAAATTTGCAGATGGAGAAACAAAACCAAATCAGAAAACGTGTATCTCACCCACCGTAAATGAAATTGTGTAATGGTATATTCATTATTGCTTTACAATCTTATGTTCTGAGACCATGAAATAACTTTAAACCTTTTCAGTAGTGAATTGCAAGGACTATAGGCTATTCAAACTCGTTTAATTCATTAGTTAATTTCATTCACTGTAATTTTAGCCAGTTTAAAAATTAACAATTATTTATTACTTGTAAGGTAAAAGAAGGCTAGGAGATAGCAGGGGGTCCCCGAGATCCGTGATTAAGTTTCCATGTTGCCGAGGATGGGAGCAAGGTGCCGACATTAGAATTTTTAAAAAGTTTGTTTGGATTTTTTTCTCAATATGGGGAGCATGGCCACATGCAGGGGGGGGGGGGGTGTTGTTTTGGGTTTTTACAGACGTGTATCAATCAAATATGATTTTTTACGTCTGGAACCGACTAGAAATTTTTAAAAACTAACATTTCTGTACTGAAAATTTCAATAAAATCCACCAAAAACTGCACCATATCCTTCAATTTTCGCTTTATGAGATGCAAAAGTGCCCTCCTGACGAACTTGGTCGCTTCGCTCCTTTGCTTTTGATTTTCTTCAAAAATGTGTATGCGTCTTGCCCTGATGGAGAGGGCGACCATGGTCCCCTGGATATTCTTTTTTGTACTGCTCTGAAGTTGTTAAAGCAGTAGAATTCCTTCAGTCTAATAAATTTTACGTAATTTCCTCATTTCACTTGAATTACTCATTTATTTTCATTTTTTATAAAGTTATAGTTATTTCTATTTAATAAATCATTAATGTTTCAATTTTCTCTTTCAAACAACAACAAACCAGAACGAGTGATGGTTTATTTTATTTATATTATTTATTTCTTTACGACTCATTGGATGGATAGGCCCTGGTCAGCTGCGAAGCCGTTTTTCACATGGGTCCGGTCTCGTTCAACACTAGGAAAATATTAATTTCATTAGAATGCATTATTTTTTGGAAAGAACCTACAATTAAAAATCGTGTTGGTCATATTTAGCGATGAGAGGCTTAATTATTTTGGGGTTTTTT
>CM057158.1:6311868-6331053 GCA_029962745.1 Echinometra lucunter
CGTCTCCCATGTCTCCTGTGTCATCAATTGTTAAAAGATAAATCACACTGTGACTGCTCTACACACACGCAGCCAGACGGGAGTGGTAACAGTGTCACCAATGCATGCCTATTTTCGTACTGGGACTCCTGAAAATATGTGACTGAAAGTTATAACTGGATTACAACCATATTTATTGTAACACAAAAAAAAATTAAACAATGGGGAATGTAGTAAATATGGATAATATTTATGCAAACAAAAAAGGGTGGATAAATTGCAAAACAAGTACTGGTAATGAAAGCAAATAATTAAGTTGAAGGGTATATGAAACTATGGCACACTGCAGACAGAGACAATAGACACTGCTATGGGCTGAAGCCCTATGTTAGAGTTCATAGCATCTCAACCCGACAGATTCCTCACAAAGTCAAGAATTTCAATGTCTCCGGGACAGGCATCTTTCAGAAAAGAAGAAGAAAACAGCTCTGCACTTGATCGCAACCAGACTCATCAACTAAGACTTATCTGGTTGTGAACAAATGCATGGTCTGCTTCTTCTGCCAATCTGAATGAGAAACCTGTCCCAGAGACATTGAATCTCAGGACTAAGGGAGGAAACTGTTGGACTGAAATGGAAAAAAAAAAAACCAAAATCTCCAACATAACATACAAAAAAATTCTTCCTGAAGAATATTCAAAGCAAAAAAAAAAAAAACGATAAAAGTTTCATCCTACTCAGTCAAAGGTAATGCACAGTGTGTGGCAGAGCTGCCAATTTGACATGAAAACTATTACAAGATTCCCATAATGGGCTCACAAGCAAGATATTGCATCACTTGATGCTTTGCCTCAAAGGCTTGTTGAAGACTTAACCACCATACCAATTGGCTGAAACATGTATGCAGACCACAGTAAACATCACTGTACATATACAGTAAATATAATATCTGCCAATTTCACACACACACAAAAAAACTATTACAAGGTTCCCATACTGGGCTCGACAAGCATGAAATAGCAGCACTTGATGGTTTGTATAAAAAAAAAACTTGCTTAAGACTTTAACCATCATATCAATTGGCTGAAAGTTACGTAAATTGCAATAAACATCAATAGATACAAAATATACATTTGAAAATATACAGTAAAATCATTAAAGACATAATATATATTTTGAAAATATAGAGCAAACATCATCAAATACATATCATCACTTTACTTGCCATAACTGCTAACAACTTTTTTTCAGAAGTGTAGATTTTTTAAACCTTGCAGCTGGCAATTGTGGTCAGCCATTTCATATGTTATAATATCTTGGGTGCTTACTAAGCCCCTAGGAGACATCAATGAACTCCATGTTTGTATGAGGTCTTACCCTTGTCTGACTCTCTGATCTGTTCACACGAGAATCATTCACAAGACCCCATGAATATTGATGACACTGTGCATTACCTTATATCTCTATTAAAGGCTGTTGAAACATCAAATCTATTAAGAGGGAGGGTTGGCCCTGTTCAATTCTTTTTAAAGGCTGTTGAAATATCAAGTATATCAAGAGGGAGGGGTTGGCCCTGTTCAATTCTTTTTTAAAGGCTGTTGAAATATCAAGTATATCAAGAGGGAGGGTTGGCCCTGTTCAATTCTTTTTAAAGGCTGTTGAAATATCAAGTCTATCAAGAGGTAAGGTTGGCCCTGTTCAATTCTTTTTAAATCCCACCGCTGTCTGCCTGTCACTCCATGGCATGTCATTGAAAAGAAGGTACAATGTCTAAAACTTGATTTATATAGATAACTTTTGAAGGTGGATTAATATACATTGAGGGTGGGGGGAGTTGGGTTTTTCTTTCTGTATTTCTGTTTTTTTTTTTTTTTTTTTTTTTTTTTTTTTACATTTGATACTTTGCATGCATTCAAGGACCCATTATCTTCAGAGGCTCATCATCTTGGGACCTTTAACCCATTCGTGACAGGAATTATTTAAAGCCTATTTTGATCAGCTTTTATTCTTCAAATGGGCAACACCAACATTTTTCTTTTATTGCTACATTTTTCGTATAAAACATCATGTATCTGAAATAAATATAAATTGACAGAATGTATGAGAGGCCACAAAGTTGCCAATTTGCAGGGACAAACAGTAATTTTAACATTTTCATCACAATGCCAATTTAAGGATTTTAATGCTTATTTTCCTTTAAAAAAATTTCAGCATCAAACAACAAATATTGATGCAACGAATATGGGCACAGTGCGTGTACATTTTTTTGCTCTTTCTGCTCATGTATGATTTTTAGAGCTCTGCATCAAAAGTTACTCCATCAAACCACATATTGTGGACCCTCGTTCACGAATGGGTTAATATAAGGCTTAGCCCATAAGATCTCCCCCCAAACTGTCCTAGTTTTTATCAGTCCTTCCCCATAAACTGTGCTACCTCCCTTACCAGCATGATCAGTCATCCCCTATCAGCTAGAGACTCCCCTGGTCTCCAAGCAGGATGGAGGCGAAGTCAGTGGGGGTTTGTCAGCTTAGAGGGGCCGAAGTCCCCGGTAGTGCCCGGGTACCTGGGGGCCGGAGAAACAATTGACAGGCGCATTACTCACACTGCGTACCACTCACCTACATGTACAGGTCAGCAGGTTTAACATCTCTCTTCTTGCTCTCAGCCTGCAGGACTGCCTCTGGTCATTTCATGTGAAGGTGGTACAGAAGGGAATCTGCATTTGAAGCCATCAACAACTCTCCTGAATCCTGCTTGGCAGCTGAAGTGACAGACTCAAACAAAAGGTTAGGCACTGTATAGATGAGGCAGATTTCAAGGATTCAACATGTTAAGAAAGTCATGTGGCAAAGCATTTGACCCCTTTTGGCCCCCTTTTGGTGCCCTGAAGTATGTGGCTTTAAACTAAGTAAAGGAAAACAAAAAATTCTACTCCACACTTACCTTTGATTGGTCCTACATGAATCTCCCCCATCCCATTAAATTTGAAAAGAAAAAGAAAAAGAGGGGGGAAACATTAGAACAGGAAAGAAAATGATGAAAAGATTTAAGGGCCCCTTTCCACACATTCTCTCTATTGAAAGACAGCATTTATTTCTAATGCAGAAGAGACAACAAATTTCAAGAACCTTTGGACTACAAGTAATGTGCTAGTTAGGCCCATACATGTATACTGTATGTCCAGCATAAAATGGTTTTACCATCACAGATTGAGTGTTTCGCATGTTCTCAATAATGAGAACTAAACGTAAACTATAAGCAACTGGCTTAAGCACCAGCAGCTGGTCAAAGTAGGCCCATAAGCTCTGTATTGAAAGTTGAGCCCTGAAGAAGCCAAGGGTCTGTGCCTTAGAATTATCAGCACCTTCACCAATGACAGTAACAAATCAGGCTCAATACTGTCCTAAGGAAAGAGTGACGATTCATAAGACAGAGGGCACTCTCGCCCTGGAAAACACAAGAGTCTAGCAAATGAATGGTTGCAAGGAAAAAAAATCTTCGAAGAAGTAATTCTTGCTTTAATACTGGTTATACGAAAAGAGTTTTTACACTACCAGGAAATAGTTCCACTAGTTGTGTGAGCTGAGAGCATGCGAGCTGGCTTGTTCAGTCCTGTTATCATGAACTACATCTCGTCTTGTCAGCAAATTTCCCCATACTGACGACCTGCAGCAAGAGCACCTACTTAGGAAATGAAGAATCCATTTTGACTGGTGGTTTCATTAGAAGTTCAAACGTATATTGGGTCTTCATCCTCTTCTTCTAAATCCTTCAGTCTTGCCTGGCATCATCCTGTTATCCCTTTTCAGAAGAGAAGAAAAGGAGATTTGGCGATCCTTGACATCTAGCTTCTACTATCATGTCAAGGGGATAGCTGTTGAATTTGCCTTCTGATTTCTGGTCTACAGGCATCATCATCATCATCATACATCATGGCATAAAGAAAAATGAACTGGTACAACTTTTCTCCACTCAAATTATCCACATACAAGAAATCTTTAGAGTTCTTATCTTTACGAAGTACAAGTTTGGTTTCAGGAACATTGATGCTCAATCCAAGAGACTCACTTTCTACTTACACTCGACAGTTCTTGCATGACCATCATAAAAATTCGGAAAGGACACAAACATCTGATAGTCACTACCTTGGCAGGCACTGGTATGAGTCCTCAAAGCTTGATTCAGAGACATCTACCTTCAATTAATCAATATACTGTAGATTTGATTTCTTGCCTGTCCTTCTAGGGTTTGTGCTGAAATAGCTCTATAACTTGTCTCCTAATCATAGAAATCCTTTGGTACCTTCTCATGATGAATTCCACTTCCAATATTGGCACTGATGTCACCACATGGCTTATTTCCTTCTTCTTCTTCTTCTACTTCTTTTTCCTCTGGTTAAGTCTGCCTCCTTTAATGAGACTGAAACATCTTGCAAACTATATGTGTGTCAACCGTAATTTACGTCCATTCAAGTGCTATTTACATTATAATACAGTTTATTTACAAATATTTACAAGCTCGTTCATAGGATGGAGGAAGAATAACCACTGTCAAAAACCGTCATCAGTTGATTATGGAAGACTCCCACAGATGACGCTGCAACAATTTCTGAGGATAGGGAATTCCAATTCCTTACTGTTGTCAGAAAGTATGAATGCCGACGCGATTCAGTTCTCGAGTAAGGCATCTGATAGGAATGTGGTTGGGTGGCTCTCGTTGACTTGGTGATTTGTGTGATATAGTCCTGTGCCAAAAGATGAACAAGATTGTTGTGTATTTCATACATCGTGGTTAGCCTGTCATTTTCTCTTTGTTGTTGTTGTTGTAGAGTGGTCCAATCAAGTTCTTGCAGCATACTGTTGACCTTGAGGTATTATGGTAATTGGATTCAGGGTGAAAGTCGCAGCTCTTCTCTGCACCATAACATTTGTGAATGAGGTTCCTGGAAACTAGGTCCCAAACAGAGGAAGCATACTTAATCGGTCGAACCAAACCTTTTGTAAGTCAGAGGATTTTTATGCGCAGAATGCATCTTAGGCAAGGCAAGGCAAGGATGTTACTGGCTTTGTTGACAGTATTATTGATGTGTTGAGTCCACTTGAGATCAGAAGTGATGGTTACACCAAAGTACTTGGCAGAGTCAACAGTTTCACACATGCTGAACCCTGCTTCTTTTCTTGGAGATCGGGAGTGCCTTGCATTTGTCTCTGTTCAAACCATCATCAATTTTTCAGCTCGGTCGCCAATCCTGTTGAGGTCTTCTTGAAGATTTTGTGCAGGATGCTGGTTGTCAATGGTCATGTAGGAAATCGCATCATCGGCAAAAAGGCAAACATTAGATGCTAGTTTGGCAAATCATTGATGTAGAACAGAGAGAAGTAAGGTCCTTGAGATCTTTTTCAAATAACTGTTAGATGATAGTAAAACAGAATGAATGTGTCATCCAAGAATCCAGGTCACTTCCTCCTCGTGAATTCTGTACACTAGCCAAATACAGAACATGAGTAAACCTAAGCTTTAACCCAAGCCTATGCCTATACCTGACCTAAAACCCTATTGCAACCCTGACCCTAACAGTGTTAGCATTAGCCCATAAGTGGCTCATAGCAATTTTTTCTGGAACATATGTCGGGTAACCTCTATCCAAAACAGACTAGTATCACAATGACTACTTGCTTAATTAGCCGGTGGATGGATGGTATTGGTGCTATCCCAGAGAAATATACAACATGCCTATTGTTTTATGTGAAATAATCTATTTCTTGATAATCACTATAAGCAGTTCCATCAACATTGATTGAAGCTTCTTTCTAGCATTCTATGAACCGGTTTGGATGTTTCCTATGTTTGCGTCTATTCCAAGAGTCGTTCCATCATCTCTCTTCAAGATGTCAGCACAATAGAGAGACTGAGGTTCAAAATGGGTTGGTGGACAGTTAATTTTACTCTCTATCCAATGGTACACTTATCTAGGTTGGTGGCTGTTCTCTTTCTCCTGGTCATGATGACTGATATTGCTCTCATTTCCAGCAGTGGGCTGGGCACATGTTCTTCCCCACCAGCAAACAACTTCCAAGTATACTGACAAAAAATATCACACTACTACTGCTGCCGATATGCCATCACAATGGCTACCAGAACCATCTTTACCAGTTCAAGTCTAGCTACTGAACCCTGGCTGACAATACGAGGGAACCAAGTTGAATGATCATGGGCAAAGAAATGGTAAATACCTTGAACTAGCCCAACAAGGGGGGAAAAAGAATTAATGAATGATGAATAAAGCAATGAATTAATAAAAAACAACAGTTAACCCAACTAAACTATTCTCAGAAACAAGCCCAGCAGGACCATCATTTGCAAGACAGATTTTCTCTTAAACAGTAAAATCTTGTACCTACTTACCTGGATGATCCCTAAATCCAGAAACCTAACTACTCTATGTAGAATACCATTTGTGGAAGTTCTAATTTTGGTGGTACAGCATACCAAAAATTGTATTGGCATTACATGCATGACATGAAAAAAGGTGTATTCTACATGTTTTGGCTCAACCCTAAAAACCCTCAAAAAACATGTCAAATGCGTTATCACATGACCTTCTTACCATGCTGATCCCACGAAATCTGCATTCTCATCTACCCAGTGTCGAACCTAATGCCTGGGTCCTCACAGTTCAGGTGGCAGGCAAGATTCCAGGAGAGTAGTTGATGGTTGCAAACACAGATTCCCTTGTATACCACCTTGACATTAAATGACCAGAGGCAGCCCTGCAGGTTGAGAGCAAGAAAAGAGAGATGTTTAACCTGCTGACTTGTTGATGTAGGTGAGTGGTGCGCAGTGTGAGTAATGCGCCTGTCAATTGTTTCTCCGGCCCCCGGGTACCTGGGCACTACCAGGGACTTGGGCAACTCTAAGCTGACAACCCCCCGCCGACTTCGCCTCCGACTTCCCAGCCGGGCAGGGCATCTGTAGCAGCGAATCACCGACTAAGTCCCAGCCCCCATACCACAGGGGGAATTTCTCAAATCGCGGATGAAATCCCGGCCCCCATACTTCTAATGTCGGGAGAAAGTACCCTTATAGTGCGCCTTGAGCATCTCTTACGAGATGGATATGGCGCCTAACAAATTGCATATATTATTATTATTATTATTATATGAAAAACAATAGAAGAAATACCCTGTAATAACCATCTATCATCATTTCAATCACAAAGAATGAAAATTAAAATGAGAAAAAAAAAAACAAACAAGCCAGGAAATGGAAAGGGTCTGGTACGATCGCTGCTGCTACGATCGACACTCGACATCGGCGGGAGATGAAAAGAATGCTGGAATGAACTGAAGAATATTTGCTAATACTTTGCATGGTAAATCTCATCAATATTAATTATCAAAAACATTCTCTTGATATACATGTTCTCTGGACAACCCTCCCTGGAAACTTTGGCTGTGCGGACTGTGCCCCTCATTCATTCTGATGCATTGGCCCCTTCAAGGCCAGTGGGCCATGGGGCCATGCAACGTGGCCTTTAACAGAGATATGGGAGGAAGAGGTGTAACTACTGTACTAGATACCAGCACGGATGATAAACGGTTAGGACACTCCTGCAATGATGATCGTCAGCTATTATGGAGTCCCTCCCCTCACACTTTCTGCCCATCCTAACATATTGTAAACGGCAATATATGACCCTTTCCCTCAAAACTCAGCGTACATGAAGTGGACAGCAAATCAAATCAGAAAATGAAGTCATATACCCAATAATAAAATGTCATGTGCTTCCTTTGGCCAACTTTGTTTGTCATATTTCCTGTTAATGAATATTATTCAGATAAAATACTCTCTCTATATATACATGTACTATATATTCTTTTATTATGCAAACCTATAAGGGACATTTTTTTTTTCTTTCTCAAAATTTATTGGTAAACACTCCAGTCCATTAACATGAAAATTAGGCAAAAGAATTTTGTAAGGGTCAGGGGAAAAAAATAAATTTTTTTTTCTTAGGCTACTTTTGCGCCCACCCGCCTGAATTTTCTACATTTTATTACAGTTTACATTGGACCCTATTAGAATTTCAGGGGCTCTTTTTTAGTTTTCCAGGGCTCTTTTTGGCGTTTCGGAGGCAAATTCGCCCCGAGCCCCTGTGTATTTTTTTCCTTGTAAGGGTTGATTAAAAAGGTAAATAAAAGTGTACATTGTATTTCGATGTTTTAAAAATAAATTTCAGTATCATGGAATTTGTAAATGAACAGTCATTTTACCACAGCCTGCCCCTATATTTTCAAAGCACTAGAGTGAATCCTGTATCTCCACAGTTTTAAGGGATTTCTTTTTGGTAACAATTAACTTAAATATATATATATATATATATATAAACTAAATAAACTTAACTTCAGTATCAGTTTTCTACATGTGGCAACCTACCATATATATAATTTTTTTCATTTCATGTGTACCAATCACCGGACAAAAATGTGCATTAAAAGCTAAATTGGATTTATCATATTATCTGGCAGTCTATGAATAAATATAATTAAAGAATGACATGTATAAAGAAACTGAAAAAATATATTATGTTATATATGCACACTGAACCTAACTTGCAAGCAAGAAATTATTTTTATGGCAGAAATAAGTGATTTATGCAATACTATTTTCATTACTAATTGTTCTTTTGTAGCTCACCAAGTATTGTCAGCTCCATGTATGTTTTTATTCTAACTTATGTTTATCGAAATGAAAATAAAAATCATATAACTCGTATAACTGGTAGTCAGATGTAATTTGTGCTGTCCAAGCCAGATCCTGACAGGGTTCAGCATACATCTTTGCAAAGTGGGCATTGGTATGTCATTTTAAGGTATTTAAGCTTACCATTTCTCTTCACAGAAGTAATATGTGAAGGAATGCATAGAGTTCTACCAAAAGGACATTGTAAAACGAGAAGATACTTCTAGCATATAAAGTAAAGTGATTGGTACCACATGAAAATGGAAAAAAGTGATGTTTAACATTTAAGTGATTGGTACCATATGAAAATGGGAAACCAAAAGTAACCCTAAAGTAAAATAATTGGTACTATATGAAAAAGGCAAAACCAAAAGTGACCACTAGCATATAAAGTAAAGTAGGGTAAAGTGATTGGTACCACATGAAAATGGAAAAAACCAAGTGACCTTTAACATAATAAAGTGATTGGTACACCAAGCTCTGAGTTGTTCCCCCTCCTGCAAGCGCCTCTCCTACAATGGGAAACATCCCGATCGTAGCCCAAATGGAAGGCCAGAACTCTTCTCAGCCTGGGTTATTAGATCTCTGACCATCTCAGAGACCACATGACTACTACCGCAACAAGGAGCTGTGAAACATGTACCTGTTGAATATGCACACTGTATACAGTGGGCATACTAAACAGTCACTTGTTTCACAACTCTTTATTTTGATATCATACACTCACAAACATTCCTGATTGGCATCTAGGACTTAACATCGTTCCCTGCTTGTTCTCCGTCTCCAGGAGTGTCTCTCTGCCATTCCATGATCCGATGATAGAGAAGGAAACCTGTAATTTGAAGGCATCAACAACTCTCCGGAATTCTGCTCATCACTTGAACTGATCAGATCCAAACAAAAGATTAGATATTGCATAGATGGTACAAATTTCAGAGAACCAACATGATAAGAAAGTCAAGTGCACATGCCCATTTGCCTTTTCCCCTTTTTGAATTTAGTGCTCTAAAAAGCTCCCTACACTATGAAGCAATAAATGAAATGGACTTACCTTAAAAGCAGAGGACAAGAAATCCGCGTTCCGTATGCACTGATGTGGTGAACAGAAATAACGATCTTGAGTGAAATATTTTACATCTCAGTCTCATTTGTATTTTTTTTAAATTCCTGGACGGCTCTATAATGTTAGAACAGTTGCTTAAAAATCGATGGGGTTTCTTAACATATTTAAAATAACATATGTGCCGACATGTATAAACTGTTGTTAAATAAAGTTTGTATGTAAAACATAAAACACAGAAAATACTACCACTGAGTAACGTCAAAATATGAACACAGTTAATCCAGCGACGCAAAAAAAAAACAACAACAAAAAGCTCTTGAACAGAGAGGGGAAATGCCCAATAGACACATCATTCACAGACTGCCATCTCCCAGCAAGAAAATTAACAACACTGAGGGATACAAAAAATACTAAAACCCATCAAAAACAAATAATGATTTAAAAAAACAAGCTTCAAAGAAAGGTGTGCATTCATGATCTTAGAAAAATACATGAGCAAATGTATTGATATGTCATTTTTAAAGTTGTATACCTAGAAAACTTATTCTACCCTTAGCCCACAAGAAAAAACTTGAATGAGTGGGTCAATCTCCTACATTTTCAGAGACAAGTCCCGGTAGGCAAATCATTCACAGACCGCCAACTCCCAGTCAGGAATTTACTACACTAAACCCTATGAAAAACACTTAAAAAAAAACGTTTCAAAAAAAAAAAAAATGTTCATGCAAATGATCTTTAAAAAAAGATACATGACAAAATGTACTGATTAATCATTTTTTAGAGTCATGTACCTAAAATACCTATTCTAACCCTAAGCCTACATAAAAAACATGACTGGGTGGGTCATTCTCCTACAGTTTAAGGGACAAGGCCCGGTAGGCACATCATTCACAGACCGCCATCTCCCAGCCAGGAATATACTACACTAAACCCTATGAAAAACACCTTTAAAAAAAAAAACATGCTTCCAAAAAAAAATTTGCGAATTCAAATGATCTTTAAAAAAATACATGACAAAATATACTGATTAATCATTTTTTAAAGCTAAGTACCTAAAATACCTATTCTAACCCTAAGCCTACATGATAAAACATGACTGGGTGGGTCGTTCTCCTACAGTTTAAGGGACAAGGCCTGGTAGGCACATCATTCACAGACCGCCATCTCCCAGCCATGAATTAACTACACTAAACCCTATGAAAAACACCTATAAAAAAAAAACATGCTTCCCCCCCCCCCAAAAAAAAATGCATATTCAAATGCTCTTTAAAAAAGATGCATGGCAAAATGTACTGATTAATCATTTTCTAAAGTCTATACATGTACCTGGAAAACCTCTTTCTAACCTAAGCCTACATGATAAAACATGACTGGGCAGGTCGTTCTCCTACATTTTAAGGAAGAAGTCCCGGTAGGCACATCATTCACAGACCGCCATCTCCCAGCCAGGAATTTACTACACTAAACCCTATCAAAAATACTTTTTTTTTTTAAAAAGTGCTTAGAAAAAAAAAAAGTATATTGAAATGATCTTTAAAAAAGACCTTAAAAAAATACATGACAAAATGTACTGATTAATCATTTTTTAAAGCTAAGTACCTAAAATACCTATTCTAACCTAAGCCTACATGAAAAAACATGACTGGGTGGGGTCGTTCTCCTACAGTTTAAGGGACAAGGCCCGGTAGGCACATCATTCACAGACCGCCATCTCCCAGCCATGAATTAACTACAGTAAACCCTATGAAAAACACCTATAAAAAAAAAAAAACATGCTTCCAAAAAAAAAATTGGGTATTCAAATGACCTTAAAAAAATACATGACAAAATGTACTGATTAATCATTTTTTAAAGCTAAGTACCTAAAATACCTATTCTTACCCTAAGCCTACATGAAAAAACATGACTGGGCGGGTCGTTCTCCTACAGTTTAAGGGACAAGGCCCGGTAGGCACATCATTCACAGACCGCCATCTCCCAGCCAGGAATATACTACACTAAACCCTATGAAAAACACCTATAAAAAAAAAAAAAAACATGCTTCCCCCCAAAAAAATTGCATATTCAAATGACCTTCAAAAAATACATGACAAAATGTACTGATTAATCATTTTTTAAAGCTAAGTACCTAAAATACCTATTCTACTCTTAGCCTACAAGAAAAAAAATGAGTGGGTCAATCTCCTAATTTCTAAGGGACAAGTCCCAGTAGGCACATCATTCACAGACTGCCAACTCCCAGTCAGGAATTTACTAAACTAAACCCTATGAAAAATACTTAAAAAAAAACATGTTTCAAAAAAAAAAAAATGTTCATACAAATGATCTTTAAAAAAGATACATGACAAAATGTACTGATTAATCATTTTTTGAAGTCATGTACCTGGAAAACCTCTTCTAACCCTAAGCCTACATAAAAAACATGACTGGGAGGGTCGTTCTCCTACAGTTTAAGGGACAAGGCCCGGTAGGCACATTATTCACAGACCGCCATCTCCCAGCCATGAATTGACTACAGTAAACCCTATGAAAAACACCTATAAAAAAAAAAAAAAACATGCTTCCAAAAAAAAAATTGGGTATTCAAATGACCTTAAAAAAATACATGACAGAATGTACTGATTAATCATTTTTTAAAGCTAAGTACCTAAAATACCTATTCTTACCCTAAGCCTACATGAAAAAACATGACTGGGCGGGTCGTTCTCCTACAGTTTAAGGGACAAGGCCTGGTAGGCACATCATTCACAGACCGCCATCTCCCAGCCAGGAATATACTACACTAAACCCTATGAAAAACACCTATAAAAAAAAAAAACATGCTTCCCCCCCAAAAAATTGCATATTCAAACGACCTTCAAAAAATACATGACAAAATGTACTGATTAATCATTTTTTAAAGCTAAGTACCTAAAATACCTATATTACTCTTAGCCTACAAGAAAAAAAAATGAGTGGGTCAATCTCCTAATTTTTAAGGGACAAGTCCCAGTAGGCACATCATTCACAGAATGCCAACTCCCAGTCAGGAATTTACTAAACTAAACCCTATGAAAAACACTTTAAAAAAAACATGTTTAAAAAAAAAAAAAATGTTCATGCAAATGATCTTTAAAAAAGATACATGACAAAATGTACTGATTAATCATTTTTTGAAGTCATGTACCTGGAAAACCTCTTCTAACCCTAAGCCTACATAAAAAACATGACTGGGCGGGTCGTTCTCCTACAGTTTAAGGGACAAGGCCCGGTAGGCTCATTATTCACAGACCGCCATCTCCCAGCCATGAATTAACTACAGTAAACCCTATGAAAAACACCTATAAAAAAAAAAAACATGCTTCCAAAAAAAAAAATTGGGTATTCAAATGACCTTAAAAAAATACATGACAAAATGTACTGATTAATCATTTTTGAAAGCTAAGTACCTAAAATACCTATTCTAACCCTAAGCCTACATGATAAAACATGACTGGGTGGGTCGTTCTCCTACAGTTTAAGGGACAAGGCCCGGTAGGCACATCATTCACAGACCGCCATCTCCTAGCCAGGAATTTACTACACCAAACTCTATCAAAAATACTTTAGAAAAAAAATGCTTTAAGAAATGCATATTCAAATGATCTTTAAAAAAGATACATGTGCGTGTCAAAATGTACTGATTAATCATTTTTCAAAGCCATGTACCTAAAATACCTATTCTTACCCTAAGCCTACATGAAAAAACATGACTGGGCGGGTCGTTCTCCTACAGTTTAAGGGACAAGGCCTGGTAGGCACATCATTCACAGACCGCCATCTCCCAGACATGAATTAACTACACTAAACCCTATGAAAAACACCAATATAAAAAAAACATGCTTCCCCCCAAAAAAATTGCATATACAAATGATCTTTAAATAAATACATGACAAAATGTACTGATTAATCATTTTTGAAAGCTAAGTACCTAAAATACCTATTCTAACCCTAAGCCTACATGATAAAACATGACTGGGCGGGTTGTTCTCCTACAGTTTAAGGGACAAGGCCCAGTAGGCAAATCATTCACAGACCGCCATCTCCCATCCAGGAATTTACTTTACTAAAGCCTATCAAAAATACTTTTTTTTTAAATGCTTCACAAAATGCGTATTCAAATGATCTTTAAAAAAAAAATAGATGACAAAATGTACTGATTAATCATTTTTCAAAGCCATGTACCTAAAATACCTATTCTTACCCTAAGCCTACATGATAAAACATGACTGGGTGGGTCGTTCCCCTACAGTTTAAGGGCCAAGGCCCGGTAGGCACATCATTCACAGACCGCCATCTCCCAGACATAAATTAACTACACTAAACCCTATGAAAAACACCTATAAAAAAAAAAAACATGCTTCCCCCCCAAAAAATTGCATATACAAATGATCTTTAAAAAAATACATGACAAAATGTACTGATTAATCATTTTTTAAAGCTAAGTACCTAAAATATCTATTCTAACCCTAAGCCTACATGATAAAACATGACTGGGCGGGTCATTCTCCTACAGTTTAAGGGACAAGGCCCGGTAGGCACATCATTCACAGACTGCCATCTGCCAGCCAGGAATTTACTACACTAAAGCCTATCAAAACTACTTTTTAAAAAAAAGCTTTAAAAATGGGTATTCAAGTGATCTTTAAAAAAATACATGACAAAATGTACTGATTAATCATTTTTTAAAGTCATTTACCTAAAATACCTATTCTTCCCCTAAGGCTACATGAAAAATCATCACTGGGCGGGTCGTTCTCCTACAGTTTAAGGGACAAGGCCCGGTAGGCAAATTATTCACAGACCGCCATCTCCCAGACATGAATTAACTATACTAAACCCTATGAAAAACACCTATAAAAAAAAACATGCTTCCCCCCCCAGAAAAATTGCATATTCAAATGATCTTAAAAAAAAATAGATGACAAAATGTACTGATTAATCATTTTTTAAAGCTAAGTATCTAAAATACCTATTCTAACCCTAAGCCTACATGATAAAACATGACTGGGCGGGTCGTTCTCCTACAGTTTAAGGGACAAGGCCCGGTAGGCACATTATTCACAGACCGCCATCTCCCAGCCATGAATTAACTACACCAAACCCTATGAAAAACACCTACAAAAAAAAACATGCTTCCCCCCCAGAAAAATTGCATATTCAAATGATCTTTAAAAAAAATAGATGACAAAATGTACTGATTAATCATTTTTTAAAGCTAAGTACCTAAAATACCTATTCTAACCCTAAGCCTACATGACAAAATATGACTGGACAGGTCGTTCTCCTACAGTTTAAGGGACAAGGCCCGGTAGGCACATTATTCACAGACCGCCATCTCCCAGCCATGAATTAACTACCCTAAACAATATGAAAAACACCTATTAAAAAAAAAACATGCTTCCAAAAAAAGAAATGCTCATGCAAATAATCTTTAATTACTGATCAATCATTTTTTAAAGCTATGTACCTAAAATACCTATTCTAACCCTAAGCCTACATGATAAAACATGACTGGGTGGGTCGTTCTCCTACAGTTTAAGGGACAAGGCCCGGTAGGCACATCATTCACAGACCGCCATCTCCCAGCCATGAATTAACTACACTAAACCCTATGAAAAACACCTATAAAAAAAACATGTTTCAAAAAAAAAAATGTTCATGCAAATGATCTTTAAAAAAGATACATGACAAAATTTACTGATTAATCATTTTTTAAAGTCATGTACATAGAATACCTATTCTAACCCTAAGCCTACATGATAAAACATGACTGGGTGGGTCGTTCTCCTACAGTTTAAGGGACAAGGCCCGGTAGGCACATCATTCATAGACCGCCATCTCCCAGCCAGGAATTTACTACCCTACACTAAACCCTATCAAAAATACTTTTTTTTTTTTAAAGTGCTTAGAAAAAAAAAATGTATATTGAAATGATCTTTAAAAAAGACTTGACAAAATGTACTGATTAATCATTTTTTAAAGCTAAGTACCTAAAATACCTATTCTAACCTAAGCCTACATGAAAAAACATGACTGGGTGGGTCATTCTCCTACAGTTTAAGGGACAAGGCCCGGTAGGCAAATCATTCACAGACCGCCATCTCCCATCCAGGAATTTACTTTACTAAAGCCTATCAAAAATACTTTTTTTAAAAAATGCTTCACAAAATACATATCATCAAATGATCTTTAAAAAAAAAAATAGATGACAAAATGTACTGATAAATCATTTTTCAAAGCCATGTACCTAAAATACCTATTCTTACCATAAGCCTACATGAAAAAACATGACTGGGCGGGTCCTTCTCCTACAGTTTAAGGGACAAGGCCCGGTAGGCACATCATTCACAGACCGCCATCTCCCAGCCAGGAATATACCACACTAAACCCTATGAAAAACACCTATTAAAAAAAAAAAACATGCTTCCCCCCAAAAAAATTGCGTATTCAAATGACCTTTAAAAAATACATGACAAAATGTACTGATTAATCATTTTTTAAAGCTAAGTACCTAAAATACCTATTCTACTCTTAGCCTACAAGAAAAAAAAATGAGTGGGTTAATCTCCTACATTTTAAGGGACAAGTCCCAGTAGGCACATCATTCACAGACTGCCAACTCCCAGTCAGGAATTTACTAAACTAAACCCTATGAAAAACACTTTAAAAAAACATGTTTCAAAAAAAAAAAAAAATGTTCATGCAAATGATCTTTAAAAAAGATACATGACAAAATGTACTGATTAATCATTTTCTGAAGTCATGTACCTGGAAAACCTCTTCTAACCCTAAGCCTACATAAAAAACATGACTGGGCGGGTCGTTCTCCTACAGTTTAAGGGACAAGGCCCGGTAGGCACATCATTCACAGACCGCCATCTCCCAGCCATGAATTAACTACAGTAAACCCTATGAAAAACACCTATAAAAAAAAAAAAAAACATGCTTCCAAAAAAAAAATTGGGTATTCAAATGACCTTAAAAAAATACATGACAAAATATACTGATTAATCATTTTTTAAAGCTAAGTACCTAAAATACTTATTCTTACCCTAAGCCTACATGAAAAAACATGACTGGGCGGGTCGTTCTCCTACAGTTTAAGGGACAAGGCCCGGTAGGCACATCATTCACAGACCGCCATCTCCCAGCCAGGAATATACTACACTAAACCCTATGAAAAACACCTATAAAAAAAAAAAAACATGCTTCCCTCCCAAAAAATTGCGTATTCAAATGACCTTTAAAAAATACATGACAAAATGTACTTATTAATCATTTTTTAAAGCTAAGTACCTAAAATACCTATTCTAACCCTAAGCCTACATGATAAAACATGACTGGGCGGGTCGTTCTCCTACAGTTTAAGGGACAAGGCCCGGTAGGCACATCATTCACAGACCGCCATCTCCCAGCCAGGAATATACTACACTAAACCCTATGAAAAACACCTATAAAAAAAAAAAAAACATGCTTCCCCCCAAAAAAATTGCATATTCAAATGATCTTTAAAAAAATACATTACAAAATGTACTGATTAATCATTTTCTAAAGCTAGGTACCTAAAATACCTATTCTAACCCTAAGCCTACATAAAAAAACATGACTGGGCGGGTCGTTCTCCTACAGTTTAAGGGACAAGGCCCGGTAGGCACATCATTCACAGACCGCCATCTCCCAGCCATGAATTAACTACCCTAAACCCTATGAAAAACACCTATTAAAAAAAAAACCATGCTTCCAAAAAAGAAATGCTCATGCAAATAATCTTTAATTTCTGATTAATCATTTTTTAAAGCTATGTACCTAAAATACCTATTCTTACCCTAAGCCTACATGATAAAACATGACTGGGCAGGTCATTCTCCTACAGTTTAAGGGACAAGGCCTGGTAGGCACATCATTCACAGACTGCCATCTCCCAGCCAGAAATTAACTACACTCAACCCTATAAAAAAACACCTAAAAAAAAATGCTTCAAAAACAAAAAGGTCCTTTGAATGATCCTTAAAAAAGATACATGGCAATATGTACTGATTAATCATTTTTTTAAAGCTACATGTATGTACCTAAAATGCATATTCTAACTGTAAGCCTACACGATAAAACATGACTGGGTGGGTCATTCTCTTACAGTTTAAGGGCCAAGGCCCGGTAGGCTCATTATTCACAGACCGTCATCTCCCAGCCAGGAGTTTACTACACTAAACCCTATCAAAAATACTTTTTAAAAAAATGCTTTTAAAAAATGCATATTCAAATGATCTTTGTAAAAATACATGAAGAAATGTACTGATTAAAATCATTTTTTTAAAGCCATGTACCTAAAATGCCTATTCTAACCCTAAACCTAAATGAAAAAACATGACTGGGCAGGTCGTTCTCCTACAGTTTAAGGGACAAGGCCTGGTAGGCACATCATTCACAGACCGCCATCTCCCAGCCAGAAATTAACTACACTAAACCCTATAAAAAACACCTAAAAAGAAATGCTTCAAAAACAAAAAGGTCCTTTGAATGATCCTTAAAAAAGATACATGGCAATATGTACTGATTAATCATTTTTTTAAAGCTATGTACCTAAAATACCTATTCCTACCATAAGCCTACATGAAAAAACATGACTGGGTGGGTCGTTCTCCTACAGTTTAAGGGACAAGGCCCGGTAGGCACATCATTCACAGACCGCCATCTCCCAGCCAGGAATATACTACACTAAACCCTATGAAAAACACCTATAAAAAAAAAAAACATGCTTCCCCCCAAAAAAATTGCGTATTCAAATGACCTTTAAAAAATACATGACAATATGTACTGATTAATCATTTTTTAAAGCTAAGTACCTAAAATACCTATTCTACTCTTAGCCTACAAGAAAAAAAAAATGAGTGGGTTAATCTCCTACATTTTAAGGGACAAGTCCCAGTAGGCACATCATTCACAGACTGCCAACTCCCAGTCAGGAATTTACTAAACTAAACCCTATGAAAAACACTTAAAAAAACATGTTTCAAAAAAAAAAAAAAAACGTTCATGCAAATGATCTTTAAAAAAGATACATGACAAAATGTACTGATTAATCATTTTCTGAAGTCATGTACCTGGAAAACCTCTTCTAACCCTAAGCCTACATGAAAAAACATGACTGGGCGGGTCGTTCTCCTACAGTTTAAGGGACAAGGCCCGGTAGGCACATCATTCACAGACCGCCATCTCCCAGCCAGGAATATACTACACTAAACCCTATGAAAAACACCTATAAAAAAAAAAAACATGCTTCCCTCCCAAAAAATTGCGTATTCAAATGACCTTTAAAAAATACATGACAAAATGTACTGATTAATCATTTTTTAAAGCTAAGTACCTAAAATACCTA
>CM057158.1:6331553-6349553 GCA_029962745.1 Echinometra lucunter
TGAATAAACTCATACTACTGGTATGGAAATATTGCAGTATTCCATATATCATTATACAAATTTAATAGATACGCGAGTGCCTTGTTCGGCAAATTTTTAATCATAATCAAATAAATATCATCTTTACCTGTCGAGGAGTTTTTCATTTCTTTTAGAACATTCCTCATTTCACTCATATTAAAGTCATCGTTGATACAATCATCATATTTCGTTGAATAGTTATTTTACAACCTATTTTCGTTTTCATTTTCAGTTACAGAAAGTGATTCATCAACAGATTTAAAATAGGTTGCCACTGCATTTGCTTTCTCATCAGATTCTTTTAAAAATATTTCCATCTACACTCAGATTGTGAAAGACGTGCTTATTCATTGTACAGTCTCGCATACCTTTAACCTGATCCCAGACTTTTCCAATGTCTGTAAATCTGTTCATTCGACAACAGTATTCTAACCAATTATCATATTGTGCTCTTCTTATCACCTTCTGAGCAATATATTTCTTTTCTAAGTATTTCTTAACGTCATTAAGGTCATAATGCCTCCTTAATCTGTTTTTAAAACGATTTATGTCTTGCACAGCTTTTTGGCAAGCATCGTTCTACCAGGGATTAACTTTCTTTCTTTTTTCTCCTCCAATCTGCACTCGCCGAATGCACCTATTTGACGCATTTTTATGTACCTTGACAATTGCATTGTATCGGCCTTGAATGCTCAAATCTGCACCAAGGTGTTCGTGTCCTTCTTTTCTCAACGCCTCTTCAATTTCTTTTCTATACGTTTCCCCATGTACCTTTCTAAAGGACCAATTCCAAAACGCGAGAGGGCAGCAGACTGGTCGCCATACTGCAGTGTGTTACTCAACTTTAACAGTACATAAGTCAATAGCGCGTTATGTACTTTAGTTCGATGTTCTCTATTTTGGACCAACGTAATTATGTAGATTTCTTTTGATGTTTGCAATGAGGAATAATCAGGGAAGTTCAGGTTGCAGCTGTGTGGTGCTCAGATGCCACAACAATTGAAAAAAGTTTAAAATTGGGAGCTTACTGAGTGCGAAATTCACTCACCTTTGACTCATGAAGCCTGTTTGTGTGAGAAGCCACACTACCTACACGGGTTTCCTGGCCTTTTACTGACAAAAATAAGGAGAAAAAGTAACAAAAGTACAAAAATACATCATTTTCTTCATCTGTCAGATATGGTCATAGTCTTACGTCATCTACCCATGTATCCATGCTTTATTTCATTGATCTAGAATAAAGTTAATGAAAAATTATCGGGGCATATCTCATATCTTTCATTGATTTTGTACACAGCCAGTAGCGATCATTGTACTTATCAGACACCGCAACTATCGCCTCGCCGATAGAGGACCAAATACAAAAATCGGAGATGGAATTGGTCTATTGGTTACTCCCTTGTGTTTTCTACATTATTGCTCATGGTTTTAAAGATGTCTGAACTGAGTAGTATAACCACCGATCCTTTCTTCTTCTTCTTCTTCTTTTTCTTCCTCTTCCTCTTCTTCTTCTTCTTATTGTCATCATCATCATCATTAATATTACCACCATTAGGATTATTATCATCATTATTATTACTATTATCATCGTCACCACCATCATGATCCATATTATTATTTCTATTACCACCTTTACCATCGTCTCTAACGTGACTCAACATGAGTCAGCATTATTTATTGTGAATTACCAGTAAAAGAAATTAACACTATTTATATATCATTCTAGGTTACTATTTTGAGCCTAGACAAATTAAAAAAAATTTAATGACCTCAATGACACCCAGCGTGAAAATTAAAATGCATGCTTCCTTGTGGTGCAGGCGAAGACAATACTACCAGCAAAGAAGAAAAAGTATGATGTATAGGCCTACACAACAGCAGACCTTTGGAAATCTTAGAAGAGATGTGAGAGATGGTGACATGAGCAGGCCCTTGGGAACGATTTTTATCACAGGGGTGCTGAGCCCCAGAGCCACATCTTAGGTTACCGCACCTTAAGCAAGCACCGTTTCTGTATTCGGAGAACACGAGGGGGGGGGGGGGGTTAGACCTAAATTTGCCGACAATTATGCTGCATTCTAAGTCTAATCTAATACCCCCCTCTAACTCTAATCCACGTACCCCCTTACTCAAAACACAAGAAATTATTTTCAAACAATATCACAGATGTAGATTTTTATCATTTTAATGGAATATTTTAGGAAAAGCGAAGCGTTTTTATTGGGGGGGGGGGGGGTGGGGAATGATGCTTCTTTCTAGATTATGAGCGAGCGAAGTAAGTGAGCTGAAAATAGTCACTTCTTGAAATTTCTTGTTGAGAAAGAAGTGTTATTTTGTCATCAAAATACATTGTGGTCCTATAAGATATCCGAATTAGAGCAAGCCCCAAATAGCCATTCTTGTTATGAACGAAGTGTTATTTTGTCATCGAAATGCCATGTAGGCCTATGACATGATCACCTTACTGCTAAACATGACTTTATTTTTGGCACTTCGCTGCTGAAATGGTTGCTGTCTCGCAAAGCAACCCTATTTCTAAATATTACAAGTGAGCGAAGCGAGCGAGGAAATCGACGATAGTGGAAGTACTATTTCGACATCGAAATACACTTAACATGTACATTCAGTACGATATGATGTCTGAATAATACATTCGATCACCTATATGCCGAATATGACGCTATTTGGGCACTTGTTTGCCGTCCTCAACCGTTAAAGCGAGAGAAGCGAGCTATAGCAACAAAAGCATTATTTTCTTTAAAAAGTAGATTTGTTACCGAAATACAGATGACTGTTATAAAACTTATAACATCGTCTTGCAGAATTCCAGTACAGTAGGACACCTCCCTAACCGGATATGATATTCGAGCATCTCGCTGCTGGAATAAGATAATAATAATGCCTGCTACCCAAAACATTTTGTTTATTCTATTTGTAAAGAAAATTACGATATCAAGAAGATGAAGACAGGATGGGAAAATAACTTTGCGATGGGTGCTATGTTACCCCTCATAAAAATCAGGGGATGCTGCAGCACCCCCTGCACCGATTGTCCTCTTGGGCACCCCTTCAAAAATTCATGGGGGTTCTGCAGCACCCCCACCACCCTCGGCTCCCGGCTTGGATATGAGATTTCTTAGATATAAAGGAAAGGCTATTAAAAAAAAACACAAAAAGATCGATAGTATTCCTGAAAGGTAGCTATAACAGCTGCGACTGACATTAATGTCGGGTTAGGGCACAGGGGACGTCTCTCCTCCTCCTCATCACATGCCGGAGAAAGGGGAAAGGGAAAATAGAAATAAACACTGGCCTTGATATTTAACATGCTTTTCTTCTTTAGTAAGACCGGTGCTCCTCCCTTAATTCTCATTGGCTGAAAATATACACCACCACAACTGAATTAGATTTCCTGCTTTTTCGTGTAGAAAAGAGAATAACAAATATTTCTTCTTTCTTCTCTTTTCTATTTTGTAGCATTTTACGATGAAGACGATGAAGTAGACGTAGCTTTGATTTGTCCGACTGGTAAGAATCCTTTCGAATTCTGTGTCCCTTCATTTTTGCTCGTTTGTTTTAATACGAGGTCATGACTGAAGTCCTGTTATCCTTCCAATACCAACTAGGAATTTGCCGACGGAAATTTTGAATGGAGTGTCATCCCATCCTCTCCCCCCCCCCCCCCCCCCCCCCCCGCTCATCTCATCCTCAATCATGACTTGCTTCTGCTCACATCAATTTTAATTAGAGAATTAGCAATCTAAGTCTTTAAAAATGGTAATATAAATTTTGGGCGCTAGCTGTATAGTTACAAACTGGGAAATGACCCCTTTCTCTAATGGGCACATTATATAATATTGATCCCTATGTATTATTTTACCCCTTAATGTTGAAACCTGCACATAAAAATTACCCTCAATCGCTTATTTGAGGATTTTAGTTTCTGTTCATTGCAGCTACATTTCCGTAAACATGTGAAACATTATGTAACAACAACCAAAAAAAAAAAAAAAAAATGCTGTACACGAGGAAAGAAACGTAAAGAGGTAAACATATGCATGTACTATGAAACAACATAATTACAACATAATTAGGTTTGTGTGAGTATATGATAATAATGACGTGTGGGGACGTGTGCCAACGTTTCCGGAAAATATATTTAGATGCAATTTGAAAAAAATATATATAAGCAATACAAATATACTAAATTGTCATTAGTTTTATTTTATGCAGATGCCGAATCGTGTGTAAACTTCACTGTCTCTACACAAGAATGCCACATGAATTCGAGTACTGCCATGACGAGCTACTGCTTCTGCACCTCCGACTGCTTAATTTTCGAAGATTGTTGCAGTGGACACACAGAGGCAACGGGGCAACCTGGCGCCATGATGCCAAAAAGGCAGTATTGGAGTTGTAACCAGTTTTTCATTGGTGTCGCACAGAATATAGCTTGCATATACAACTTTCTTGTCGTCAGCAGGTGTCCATCATCAAACAGAATAGACCCCGATTTGGTAAAGAGATGCGAATACCCAATGGCGAATGACACTGTTTTCTTTGACTCCCAAGAAATCTTCTTCCGCAACAGATACTGCGCTATTTGTCATGGCGTCAACTCATCAGAACTCATCCCTTACGTCATTTTTACACAATGCCTTAACAGCATACCAAACGAGGATTTATTTTGTGGACAACAACCAACCAAGATTAACGGGAAAGTCCCTCCTTCCCCTCGCTCATGTGTGGAGGAATCAACCATCATATCACAGTGTGATTCTCAAACGGTAAACCTAACCTCGCAGTCACTGTGTCCGAGTGATACAGCAAGAGTGATGATTAATGGCAGCATTTATAAGAACATTGACTGTGCTATGTGCAATGGAATACAAGTAGACAACGACACACATGCATGTGTAACGAAAGACCACGACGAGAATGTATTCAACACCGTTTACTTCTATCCTCAGCTTGTATGTGAGAATGGCTTTCGATTATCTGGCACCAAATGCGTTCCAGATGCCATCACTTCAGAGTCCTGGCCAGAGTGCAGGAACAGAAGCTTCATCTTTACCGCCTCTACCAACGGGTCTCAGCAGTGCATCGATGGCTTCAAATTCATACAGACTCTCATGCTCACTGAACGTCTTGCTCTCACGGGCTATGCTGTTAACGGAAGCGTCACAACATTCGATCTTCCTTCTGATATCCTTCCTCGACTCAAGACTCAGCTAGAAGACTTCATTGATGATAGCTTGGCGGAATTACGGAACCAGAGTTGCCAGGATAACAAAATCATCATCAGAGAAAGATGTAGCATCACTGACACTAGGAGCAATCTTTCTTCCATAGTGGGAAACCCAAATTTGTTTGAACCTGTGGAAATCAATGGGACAGTTTATATCATGTACAACGACACCACGTTCATGACACCATTAATATGGGAAAATGCCACTTATTACACACGTTTCTCAAAGTTGTGGATTTTTTCTAAAGAACTGTCATTCACGTTATACGGATATGTCGTTGACATGGACACTTGTGCGGCTATCGTAGTTGACAACTCTCTGATCACCGAAAGTGAAAGAAACAATGTTACAAATTTGGTGAGTTTGTATGCTTTTGTCACTATGCAGATTTGATAGGTGACCAATAGACCGACAGACCACCGGGCCGGTGTAGCGGCGGATTTGGTTCTTGGCGGATTTGGTTCTTGATGACAAAATCTGCCGGCGGATATTGTGTTCTGTAACAAAATCTGCCGGCACAATTTATACCGAGCCAACTGGTGGGTATTTTACTCTTTGGCTAGGCCAGTATATCTGGATGGTGTGACGTCACGCAAGAGGACGTCTTTGGAGTTGGCGAACATCGGAAAACGGAAATTTCCTGTATAGATTTTATTAAATTTCTTATTGAATGATTAATTAACAGAATCTTGGGAATGATATCTGCCGGCAGATTTTGTCACCAAGAACCAAATTCGCCGCTGGAACCAAATCCGCCGCTACACCGGCAGTCCCAAAGCAATTGCGATCTCGAGATCTGGTAAATCCTCGAAAAACTCGAAAAAACGTGTGTTATCGTTTTCTTGAGCTATAATACCTCAATCACACTTCATTCTTTATATATTGTGAGTTAAATAAATTGTTAAACATGCCTTTACAATCCTCAATTTCTCATTACAGATCTACCAGGGCATCTCGTTTCCTCCAGAGCGCTATCTTCGCTACAAGAATGGTACTGTTCGTCTCTGCTGGACAGGACCCGACCCTCCAGAACCTGTGACAATGTTCGAGTACTCCCATGGGCAATATATTCTAAACCTCATCCTTTTTTCGTTGTCTTCGATATGTCTCTTGGCAACACTGTGTACCTATTGTATCTTCAAACCTCTGAGGAATCTCCAAGGCATATGTACCATGAGTTTTGTTTTTGCCCTCCTTGTAGGACAGGTCAGTACCATAAAGCGGTCCGTGTCCTGTCCATTTTGCTTTTACTGAACTGTTTCATCAAATCATAAAATGCCATTATTACATATTCAATCACGCAGTCAAGTACTTGTATAAAATTTGAATTGTCATCAGGCCTACATCAGAAATTCTTTTTCCATTGGTTTGAAATGAAAAAAGACATTTCGCAGCAGAATGATACGTAACAGTTAAGTGTACAAGTATTCATATTATGTAACAAAAATTTAGAATAAAAGATGAAAGAAAGTTTGACTACATTACGATGGCGATTTGTGCCCAGAAAATTAAATACAAGAAAAGGGAATTCAACTTATCAACTCACCTTGACGTCCTCAAAGCCGGTGGATATTGACATGAGGGGTGTCGCAGACCATTTGAGGAGAATGACGAATACATTGTGTCAACAATGAATCTAACAACACTGTATAGATTTCAAGTTCCTTCATCATAATTTCTTCACTATCTTTATGCAGAATTCCCATTGTCCCTCTTAGGTTGTATGGCGCGACCGGCTGAAAAAAATCAAACTTATAGTCGTTGAAACAATGTCAATTTTTTCCCTCTATAGGTGATGCTTCATTTCATCAATCCCTATGTGACATCTTGACCAATCCTCTGTAGGACAGTAGCCGTCATCACCCATTATTTTCTCCTAGCTGTTTTCACCTGGACGAACATCTTGGCATGGGACCTTGTCCGTCACTTTGCATCCTCCTCCTTTCTACCAAAGAGACACGGAGAGAAGTGGCAGTGGCGTCTGATCGTCTTCCTCACTATAGGTTGGTGTCTTCCTCTGCTCATCGTCATCCTCTGTTTGGTTGTCCAGCTTCGGAACCCTTCGCTATTTCGCTACGGCAAGATTGGGACATCTTGTTGGATCTACCAATCCAGGGCTATCGTGCTGGCCTTCTTGGTCCCTATTGGCGTTAGTTTCCTTGCTAACATCATTCTATTCTCATTTACTGCTTACGGTGTTCGTAAGAGCAAGCGTGATTCCAGAGTTCTCCACAAAGGTGTTCAGGAGCAACGGAAGGAACTTTTCAATGAAATGGCAGTGAACTTTAAGGTGTGTTTATCAATACTTATCAGGGAGATGGGGAGGGAAAGTATTGGGTCGACAAACGTCAATGTTCTGTTTTCTTTGAGGAATTCCACAAAAGTACACAGAAGACCAGTTGTATCAATGAGGATGCTCATGACCTATTGACAATGACTGAAGAAGCCTTTTCAGCAGTTCAAGAAAACAGAAATCCACTTCAACCATATCAACAGTATTTTCTTAAAACCACCCCACAGTTTGGGAGAGCTTGTGTTGAAGGCCAAGAGTGGTTGATCGTCATTAAATTTCTGTCATACTCTCTATGATTTTCACTAGAGCTGACGGAATTAATTTTTTTTTCTGAGATGTTCATAGGCAAAGAAATGGGCTTTTTCTAGAGCTAAAAGGGGTCTATTTATAACTTGTTTTGATAGATACTACTCGACCTCTGACCATCGAGAGCGGATTGTGGATAATAGGAAGATATCGGGAATTTTTCGCCACTAAGTGCTGACGCCTCTTTCCCATATATCAACTTTCAAATACCTTATCAAATACCCAATTTTTTTCCCGCAAACTCGCACCTTTTTGTTGGGAAAAGGACACACTTTATCACGGTAAAAAAAAAAAAAAAAATCGCCGTCAAAAGTAAACTTAAGTCAAGTAATAAACATACCTGCTGCCCAGTACTGAGTATATCGGGCACCATGTAGGCCAAAATGTCGGTAGATTTATACTGCGTGTTTCAAAAAGGAAGAAAACCCAATTTCGAGAAATTCCTATAAATCAAATATATACATGTATTTACTGGTATTGAATTTCATATCATATACTAGAATAATTCATATCCTTTACAATAACAAGTTTAGTTTTCCAGAATCATACATCACTGAACACCATGATTGTCTTCAAAATTGTGTGCAATATCTCACGTGGTTCACTTACTGGCACAACACCAAAAAAAAAACGAGAAGCCAGCTTCCGTCAGATGGCCCGGGCGCTCCAGTTTTCAAAATGGTGTTATCTACCTGCTTCAGGTTTTTGCCTTAATTGTAATTAAAAAAAACAGATTACAAGCATTTGCTAGGAAGACAGCCTGGCTGAATTTTAACAGGTTTGCCTACCAAAGAACAAGTGCGAATTGAAAATCCTAGGCAATACAGATCAAAGAAAAAGGATCTTAAAAGAGGGAAAGGATGACATATTTGTGTGTGTGCAGATGTGATTTGTTTGTGTTTTTTGCTAGTTTTTTTTTTGTTTACTTTTTTAAAAATAGGGTTTTCCATAAATGTCTGGGTCAATTAAATGAAATTTGGTTGCTGCAGCATTGCAGATAAACAATCATTTCTCTGTGCTCACTGAATATCTAACTTCTTCCTGATCAAAATTTGTGCCCGCCATCATCACGTTCTTTGTAGTGTGAAGTTCATAAGACTCTCTGTTCATTCATAAAACTAATCATATCAAGATTCGCTTACTATAAAGGAATGGCCATGGAGAACTATCAGGTAGTTTAAAAAGCCATTCAACTTACTCCCTTTATAGACAAAAGTGAACCACCCGTGACTTTGCACAAAATTTTGAAGACAATGGCATTCAGTGATGTGTGAAAATGTAAACTATTATCATTATTAATGATCACTGGAAAGCATATAAACTACTGCATATCATACGAAATTCAAAACTGGTAAATGCATTATCAATTAAGAATTTTTCAAAATTTGGTTTCCTTTTTATAACGCCCAGCATACATGGCATATATTGACTTTGTGTCTTATTACGATTATTTTTACTAACCAAATCCCATCAGATATCATGCCTACTTGGGTTTGGATGGTCCCTTGGTTTCATCGCTGCCTTCGCTCGGGCTGCCGCTGTCTGGACCATCTTCATCATCACCAGCTCTCTGCAAGGCATCTTCGTCTTCATCTTCTTCGGCGCTAACCAACGAGTGAGGGGTCTTTGGCGAAAGAGAATCTATGGATCTAAAGCCAGAGGGAGAAGTACGACTAGTACAGCTACCCTGTCTACTGTCACATCTACGACGAGTTTGGGATTGAGAGACAAGAAGAGTAAGCAAAAACTTGCATCATCTGGGTCAACTATGTTAACTTCGAAAGTTTAAAGCTCTGTCTTTAATTACTGGCCATGTGTTTTTGGACGGAAATGTTGGTTGATTTGAAAATTCGAGAGGTCTATAGATGCAGCCCATTATTAGCACTGTAACTATTTACTATGAGTATGGTAAAAAATAATTGCTGTATGATTAGTATAATGTATACCGGGTGTCCCAGAAAAAGCGGAATGCTGGATTTTCAGTACTTTACCTTCAAAAAGTAGATAATCTTTTTACATCTGTGGGTAAAGCATCGTCTACCGAAGAAAATGATACCAAGATCATTGGATTTGGTGAAGTAATTTGTATTCTCTGCACGTTTCGTAGAATACAGTCATTTTCATTTTTTTGGCGACCGATGAGGGTAGCTTTGTGTCGGGATGGCCTTTCATAATAGGATGTTTGAGGGAAGTCCATTGATGCATGTCAGCAAAAAAAACGTGCCATACACTTCATGAAAGGCCATTCCCGACACAATTCTGCTCTCCACTGTCGCGAAAAACATGCGATATTCGAAAATTACTGTATTTTTAAAAAACGGGCATAGAATCAAAATTACTTCACCAAATTCAGTGATATCGGTATCATTCTTCTCGGTAGAAGATGCTGTACCCAATGATGTAGAAATATTACATACTTTTTGAAGGTAAAGTACTGAAAATCCGCAGTTCCGCTTTTTCTGGGATACCCGGTATAGTGAGTGGTGACTCCTTCAAAATGGATTAAGTTTAATTTTTGAAGCAAGTCAAGCCGATAAAGCAGTTCTTATGATATAAAAACGTTAGTTTGTCGTGCATAAACCCACCCTAAAATCATTTTTGTTATGATTATGAGAAATTACTTATTCAGGAGGAAAATGATATATATCTAACAAAGTTACCTTTTATTCCTTAATTTTCTTTGCCATATAGTGTAAGTTTGAGAACAACTGACACATTTTAAAATATATTTTGAACATAATATAGGCCTATAACATCGCACCTTTTGTTTCCCCGAATTCCTGTTTATATTGTTTGTTATCGCTTTTTGTTATTTCGTGAGTTATGGGGGGGGGGGTAGATAATGAAAGATAACGTATGAGGTTTAACAACGATATCAAACATACAAAGATACGTTTGTATTATTTTGTAGTAAAAATTATTCTCCTTTTTTGTTGTTTTTCTTGCTCATTGTGAATTTATTCTTATATTCAACATTTGACGTGATTACATTCATTTTCCTGTGTGAGAAAACAACAAGCGAAACAAAAACAAAGCGAAACAACAACAACGACAACGAAAACAGTCGGAATCATTATTATTCATTTGATTATTTCCTGAAAAAGGATGCGTGGTATAGAAATGACTTTGCCTTACAGTAGGGATCCATGGATGTTACACATAATATCTTGATAAATTATGTTACCTGTTTTAGACCATCTAAATTATCTTATTGAGATTTATTTCGAATTAGAATGATTACGTTCAGTTTGTTGAAGTGATTTTTTTTTTCATAGCATGTATTATCTTCTTCTGGAAAGTGAAAGAAATAGGTGATTATCTTATGAAATAAAAGATATAAACAAAACTGACTATTTTTGTTGTGTTTTTGTTGTTTTTATTTTATATCTTTAATTGAATATTAGGTTGAATTAGATAAAAACTTCAAAAAGGATGCTGTGGTGGCTAAGGATTTAGTATAAAAAAGACAGCGGTTCGGGAAAAGGAAAGAGAGAAAAACAACATAACATGGTCTCCTCCTCGCTATGCAATCTCATGGTGGCTTAGCCAGGGGATTACCAGGGGCCATGTCATTTTTGATGGTAAATTACTGGGGGATAGACCATCCCCACCCAAAATATTATGGGGGATCTCCCATCCCCGGATCGACACGCCTGATGCAAACCAACTTCCATGCATTCAACGGGCAATGCGAGCGAGCCAGCGCTTCCACTTTTTATTTTCTTTTTTTTCTTCCTTTTTGTTTGTTCTTTACTCTTCGTTCCTTTCTCCTTCTTTTTCTTTTCCTTTCCCTTCCTTTCTCTTTTTCTCTTTTCTTCTTTCCTCTCATTTCTCTTTTTTCTCTTTTCCCTTCTCTTTCCTCTTTCTATTTTTCCCCTTCCTTCCTTGTTTTGCCGACAGAGGTGGCGCATTTGCACACGGAATTTTTTAGTTGGTGTGTCTCACCCCATCCCACCTCTAGCATGTTGAGCAACACCCTTGACTTGCTGAAGAGTTTATTTGCTCAGAAATGCATAGAAACATACAGTATCTTCTCTTCATTCTAGAAACGATAGGCCTAGTACATGGTGGTGACTTTTAGTGGAGGTACGATTCGTATAATTTGATAATACCAATAAGTGCATAGAGAATGTACATGGTTCGGGCAGGGGTGTGTGCTTTTCAGCGTGTCCTTCTCTGGAAAAAAGCGTCACATTTCCTCAGATACATCTAAAATCTGACAAAATTAATACAAAGTTTGTGTGATGACATGATTTCCTCCTTATAATTCTGATTCATAATCTCTTATCTCATTCTATATATCATTCTAGGCATTTTTTTTAAGCCTCACCAGACATTTATGAAATCAATTTGCTGGGCAGCAGACTCTCACTGAGAGCTCCAGTGGGCTATTCAAATGGTTCACTGCTTTCTAAATGAATAATTAACTATATTGTCAAACAAGTTAACAAACTACTCAAATTCTAAATAATAAGATCATATTATGTTAGGTTAAGGAGGTATCCGTGCGCTCTGCATTTAAATGCCTGGAGTCCAACATTAATTCTGAGACATTCCCTACAACATGGTCAGGGAGGGAGTTCCACAAGCGGACAGCATTTGGAATGAAACCTCTGTCCAGTGTGGTTGTTCTGACAGCAGGCAAGGAGAGGGCATGGAGTGGCATGGATAAGCTAGAGCGAGTCACTCTGCGCCTTTTACAACGGTATACCGTTCCACTGGGGCGTAACTTGAAGGTTGGCGCAAAATGTATATTACGAGAGCCCGGGACGAGAGCTCCATGGAGGCCAGCCTTTTTACCGGTATCATCATTGCAATAAGTCATTATTGTTAAAATTTGTTACTTAGTATGGTAATTGTCACTTGTATCCCTGTTATAGTAGTAGAATTGCTGTTATGAATATGAATAATCACTATTATCATTCAATAGTAATTGCATTTTTATCATTATTCTAATGTTCAAGTTTTGATGCACGCTTTTGCTCACATGATAATTATGATTTTGTATATCGTGCATTATGGTATATATTTCTCGAAATGGCACGTTTGGTTCAACGGGTTACAGGGACGAATGTCACTTTTGTGAACCATGTTCCACATGCCATTTCATCTTATCTTGTTCTATAACTTGTATCTATTACTTTGTGTTCATAGTATGTGTTCGTTTTTATGTTCAATAGATACTACAACTAGTATTACTACAGCAACAACAACAACAACAACAACTACTACTACTACTACTACTACTACTACTACTACTACTACTACTACTACTACTACTGACTACTATTATACTGCTACTATGTACTCCTATTTTTTTTCATGTTTTTTTTTTTTTTTTTTTGGTTATGGAAAATTTATGACCTTGGAACCAACCAAAGCAAAACCCAGCAATACAAAATATGAGTATATCCAAGAAGATTTTTAATTCATTGTGTTAAGCCCACCGCACACTACTAGTATACGATCCGACTGCGACCCGATTTTCAAACAAATTGCGTTTTGCATTGAATATGAAAGTTTAAACAAGCAAACTTATCTTATTTGAAGTTCGGAATAATGACAGGAATACTAAAATCGAAATCTTGGTTAACTACGAGCCTTGTGGTCGGAGTAAAGGCAAATCGGCTTAAAATCGTAGCCGATCGCAAGACTGCTAAGACGTCACTACGATTCTAAATTGCGTTCGCTTTTATTCCTACAGGAAGGCTGGCATTAGCCCGGAATTTCGATTTTAATATTCATACGACTATTCGGAACTTTGATCACCAAAATTTTACTTGTTTGGATGTTCATATCAAATGTTGTAATAATTTTCCCCAAAATCGGATCGCAGACCATCGTACAGTGTGCGATGGGCTTAGACGTACGCGGTATGCAAGTTTCTATATAGGCCTTAACAGCACTGTATGTGAATAAGCACTTTGCTGAGTGATGATTCTGAAAAGACTATATACTTTTTGTCTTCATTATCTTGTATTCATTTTGATGAAATACTAACCGTATGTGAGTCATATGACTGAGTAGGCTATAACATGGGCATCAATCCAGGGGGACAGGGGGACACGTCCCCCCAAATTTTCAAGGGTGGGGGACACAATTGGGCATGTCCTCCAAAATTTTTGTTGGAAGTCTTGTATATCGTAGAATGAGCTCGACTTTGTAAAACTGTTTCACAAATGTCAGGAAAAGGCATAAATCATGGGCGTCAATCCATGGGGGGGGGGGGGGGGGGGGAACAGCGGGACATCCCCCCCCCCCCAAAAAATATATTGAAGGGTGGGGACACAATGGGCATGTCCCCCTAAATTTTGGAAGCCCTGTATTTCATAAGCCCTGTGCATGGGGGACAACTTCTAATAAAGCACTAACGGGCTCTGTGATTTTGATTGGCGAAAACTCGCACTATCATAGATCATCAACTATTTTGATGATATAATGGTACCATTATAAGGAAATCAGCTAGGAATTATTGTGCACCCTCTCACTCTGCTATCGATGTAGGCCTAAACTCTAGAAAATTCTGATCCGCAGTTGGGAACTACCCCTGACATGTTGCACCCCTGGTTTACTCCTGTTTTGATGTCAAACCATTCCGATGTTTCCCCTTGATGTATCACTGCGCATTTAAAGTCATCATAGAAAGCTTTCACAAGACTGGTTAATTTTTCTGGTACACCATACATTCTTATTATTCTCCAGAGAGTGTCTCGGTGCACGGAGTCGAATGCTTTTTCAAAAATCGATGAAATTCAAGTATAATGTTCCTCGCCATTCGTTAACTTGCTCTAGAATGTTGCGGAGAACGAATATTTGCTATGTTGTACCTCTTCCCTTCCGAAATCCAGCCCGTTCAATTCTAAGACATCTATCAACTCCGTTCTTTATTCTATGATGACTCGGCTTAGGACTTTGCTTACAATTGGTAGTAGTGTTATTCCTCTCCAATTCTTCCACTTTTTTTTAGATTTCCTTTCTTGGGGAGTTTTATTATTAGACCTTGTTTCCATTTCATAGGTATTCTCTCTTCTTTCCATATCTTATCAATAAGATGTTTAACTTTGTCTGTCGCAAGTTCAATGTCTGCTTTAAGAAATTTAGCTGTAATTGAATCAACTCCAGGTGCCTTCCCATTCTTTAACTGTTTAATTGAATTCTTTACTGCAAATCTGCTTGGTTCTCTAATATCAATTTCTTCAATATCTATGTGTTCGTTGTTTACTTCATCATCATTATTGATAGGATGCTTGGGTTCTTTTCTGTTTAGAACATCCTTGAAGTGGTCGCTCCATCTTTGCATGTTTCTTCTTTGTTAAGTCTCCATTCTGGTCCTCCACTACTTGATGGTTTGTTACACAATGTTTTTTTTTTTTTTAACCGGAAGGTAACCCTTTTCCCTTTTTTCATAGCCTTCTTTTCCCTGGTGAGAAGTGTGCCCTTTTTACTTATATAAAATAATGTCCTTGTATATGAGTTCCCCCTTTGACTGCCCTTTTTCGATTCTGATAGCGTAATTCCCCTTCTGCTGAGTGCCCCCCTTTCACCTGTGAAAAGTTTTCCTATTGCACTTGGGAAACTGCCCCATTTGAAAATTTGATACATGCCAGTTTTCTTTGGACGAATGCCCCCTTTTTTGATGTTTCTCTTTTCCTTTCGAGCATGTTCCCTCTTCTTTTAATTTGATACATAATACATGATTTCATAATATCTGCTTTCTAATAAATGCAGTTTCCTCACGATAAGTGCCCCCTCTAATCTGATATGTGTCCCTTTTCACAATACTAATGAGCGTCACAAGTTCCGTTTTTACAGTGCTCCTTTTCATAATGAGTATTGCAATTTTCCTCCCGGTAAGTGCCCTTTCAAATCTGTCCGTTTTGCGTCCGATTAGCGCCCCTTTTTGTACCATTTCATCTCTGTTAATTATCCCTTTTCACATCTAGCATTGGCGTAAATCCGGGGGATGGGAGGGGGGTATATCCCCCACTTTTTCGAGGGGGGGGGGGGGTGGCGTGTACAAATATCTCCTACTTTTTAAGGAAGAAATGATATTTGAATTAATCAGTTAGTAAAATTTTTACTTATCCGTCATAAATAACCATCATATTTTAGAATTTCTATTTGAAAATGCGATTGAAAACCATAAAAGTGGTTATTTTTGGCTCCCTCACTTCGCTCGCTGATCATATTTTAGATTTTCCATTTGAAAATGCAATTAAAAACCAGAAAAATGATTATTTTTGGCTCGCTCGCTTCGCTCGCTCCCAAAATAGAAATTAAAACGTGTGTAAGGGAGTCTGTGCGGGTGGGAGAGAGTGTGTGTTTATATAGGTGTGACTTTCGACAGGAAAAAAAAAACAGCAAATAAGTCGATCATCCCCCACTCCTCAAAGTGGATTTACGCCGGTGACATCTAGTAAGCATGGTAAGTGATCTAAGGCTCCAAAACAGCCATATACCTAGCTCTAAATATCAGAGAAGTTTCATACTAGTATGATAAAAGATTCCCTTGTTATTTATCAATCTGTGGGGCAATACAGTGGATCAGGAGGCAAGATTACACAATGGTAAACAAAATTTTGATATATGATCGAGAATAAAATTCTAAGAAGAATGACATTAACAATATGATGATTTTCAATCGAAATCAATGCATTTTGGCTAATTTTCACATAAAAAGTTATGAGCTGACCAAAAAATTTGAGTATGAGGTATGACGTAAAAGTGGGTACCCAGCTTCGCGCATTGCAGTTGTGCTGCGCGCTAGACTGTACAATATGTATTATACCTTGCGCGCATTTTGCTAGAAGTGCGCGACACGGTACCCACTTTGACGTCATTTTGACGTCAAAGTGGGTACCCAGTTGAAACTGGATCACAGCTGAGGGGTCAAAAATATCCTGAAATCTTACTACATTTGGGGGTTTCCTTGGCAACACGACTTAAAAAAAAAACTTTAGGCAGATGATTTTCTGCTAATAAAATCAAGCTCTTTTAAATGAGCTAGCATTGTTCCAGCATTGGGTACCCCCTTTGAGGCATAAACATCCACGATTTTAGTAGGAACTAAATTGAAGCAGTGAGCATATTTCTCTTTTTTTCCCCACTCTCATTTCAGGCTTGTCATACCAAGAATGTTGTAGATATAAAGTCTTATCTATTCTCGTGTTAATGTCTCACGTTTGACTTTTTTTTCCTCTCTAATAGTATAAAGGTCGTGATTAGAGCTCAAATATGCACTGAAATTATAACTTGGTCAATAAGGAAAAATACAAGCTTATATGATGATCATAACAATGATAGGAAAGAAACCTGAAATGATTTTCAAGCATCTTTACCATCACTAACTTTAAAGAAGGCAATTGTGGTCTTCACGTAAGAAGTTTGCATTTTTGCTCTCTCGCTTCGCTCGCTCGCAAAACAATAATCAGGAAAGTCTTGACAACTACAAAGTAGATATACGTAATGGACAGAAAAATGTGTATGATAAATGACTCTTAAAAGTGTGTTCAAGAGAATGAACGGTATTTTCCAATCTGTGTTCCCCTTTGTTAGTGCCCGTCTTTTTAAAAATGTCCCTTTTCACTCGTAGCTACCCTCATTCTGATATCGCCACCCTTGGCCTCCCCCTAAAAAAACATAGAAATCGAGTCCCTATACACAACGGGGGCGGGGGGGGGGGGCAGGGGCAGTTGCCCCCCCCCCCGAAATTCGAAGACTTACATTTTCTAAATTTTCACAGAATTCACCAAAAGTGTGCCCCAAATCTTTCAATAGGCTATTGCTCAAAAGTTGGTTAGACACGAAACTAGGGGGCTTTTATATATACAGCATTAATTTGATAATATTATAATGCAGAGATGCGATCATGCACAGGTAACTCATGTGGATGCCCCAGGCGCGACTATTTCACTCAGAGGTAAGATCCTCCCCCCCCCCCCCCCCCAAAAAAAAAAAAAAAAAAAAAAAAAAATTCTCACATACACAACATCCAAAAGCAAACCCATGAGAGCTGCTGCACTGAAGTAACGTGGCAGAGATGCCATGGCATCACCCGCCTACAGACAAGCCGCGACCTACCAACCTGGAGACTGGAGTCTGGAGAAGAGACTAAGTCAAAACATGTGCATA
>CM057158.1:6350053-6395053 GCA_029962745.1 Echinometra lucunter
CCTTTCAGTAGACAAAAAAAAAAAAAAAAAAAAAAAAAATCCCATCTGATCGTTCGCCAGCCCGCTACTCCCGCTAGTAAAAGCTAGACACAATGATTTCGGGCACAGCAATCACATTTCAAAGCGAGTTAGCAAAGTATCAAAATATTTGGGCAGCATGAAAGGAGGTTCACAAAATTACAAAAAAAATCTTCTGTATTTTGCTGACGAAGGTTGAGTAAAAAATTACCCAATATTGGGTAAAAAAGGGAACATGCATGTTTGTTGGGTAAGATTTTGTCCCATATTAGGCAAAATGCATGTTTTATGGGTAAATTTCAACGCAACATTGGGTAAAATTTACACAGTATTTGGTATCATTTTACCCAACAAGCGTGCATGTTCCCTTTTTACCCAATATTGGGTAAACTTTTTTAGAGTGTGTGTGTGTGTGTGTGTGTGTGTGTGTGTGTGTGTGTGTATATATATATATATATATATATATATATATATATATATATATATATATATATCTGGTGTGTAAGGGGGTGGGCGTCGCTGACTTCACTCGCTTATAATAAACAGAATGGTTTCGGAAGGTGAGCGAGGTACCTAAACGGATTCATATTCAGCACACAGGGGATCGAAATGATTATTTAGATATGTATATTTCGGTGACGAAATATCATTTCTACTATGAATAAAGAGTATATTTTTCGTCGCTCGCTGCGCTCGCTCGTTATATTATTGTTTGAGTTTTTTTTTTAAAGCAAACAAATTGATCAAATAAATAATTTCGACGTTTCATAATTATGCTCACAATATAATTTACTGAAGGGTTAGTGGGTGTTTCCTCGCTCGCTTCGCTCGCTCGTAATGGTTAGAGACATGGTGGTTTCGGACAGAAAACAATAGACCAGGGAGGTGCTAAAATAGGTCATTGGCAGTGAGGTGACTAGATATTTAATTGAAACATCATAAAGTCCTACAGTGGTCCGATAGTGTATTTTGATACAATAACATGTCTTTTATTGCAAATAAAGTTGTAATTTTCGGCTTGCTCGCTTCGCTCGCTCGCAAAATTTAAAAACAGGGTGGTATCTATAGCAAGATGCATCATTTTCCCAAAATTTTAAAACGCTTCAAGTCCCTAAAGACACCTTGGTTCGAGATTATTTTCGGTATAGTGTTTTTTAATATTTTATTTTAAACAACAAATGCACTCGTTGGTGTCAATATGCACATAGCACATCACTTTATTTGATAGACGATGAAAAAGCAATGAAGTGTTATGTGATAATATGCCCAATTTACTATTTTCTATAATTTATCAATACTTAATACTTCTACAGGAGGTAAAACAGGAAGTTAAATGTTTACAAACTTCATTCATCTTCAGAAAGTATTACTCATACATCTTCCAACTAAAGTTATGATGCACTGGTCACTTTATGGTCTTCTTATTTACTACACCACTCCTTCCAGATAACTGACCCACTCCCCCAATACTGAGTAAAAGTTATGACATACATTAAGCCTTTGGTCAAGAGCTCAAGGTTGACCGACTCCCAATAGAGGGTTTACCCATTAATAAAAAGGGTTCACTTCAGGACTCCAATCAGAGAGAATACTTCAGAATACTTCAGAGAGAAGCAGAGACAATCAGAGTATACTTCAGACTACATCAGAGTACAGTCACCATTAGACTTACTCTTAGACTTGTGTTTGTAATTCTTAAGTTCGAGTTATACATCACCTAAATAATTGTTACACCTCATCCTTTAACTTTGAGTATTCGTGTCTTCAATGTACATGTTCTCTGTTGCCGGACGGTTGAACTACCGGTAATCACTAAATCTGATCCCAACACGACAGTAGATAAAATGGCTTGCTCAAGGGCATAAGTGCCGTGCCTTGGATCGAATTCCAGTCCTTCGCTCTCCACTGCGGCACCGACATTGATCCACACACACCGGCACAAACTTTTCCACTCGGTGCCATGGCTGTACAAATACGCAGCAGGGGGGGAGGCAAGGGGGGCAGGGTGGAGGTTGCCCCTCAGAAATTTTGAATACATTTTTCTTACTGAAAATTGTCTCAAAAATGCACCAAAAGTGTGTACCAGATTCTTCAATTTCAATTTTAAAAATGTAAAAGTGCCTAATGATCAGCTCGGTCGCTTCGCTCCCTCGCTTTCATATTTCTTCAAAATTTTATGCGCCTTGCCCCCCCCCAGAAAAAAAATGCATTGACCCACGGTACGCCACTGTTACTAGGGGCTGGGGTGGCTAAACTTCAAATGTCATCAAAAGGCCCAAATGGATGCTATATGTACACTCTAAAAACTAAAATGTTGAATCACCATTTAAAAGGGCGGAGGAATTACTACATTTTCAAAATGTTAGATTAACACTTTGAACATGCTGGAGTCAACACTATTACACGGTGGATTGCAACCTTTATAGTGTTGACTCCGGCTTGTTCAAAGCAGTGGCGTAGCTAGTATTTCATTTTAGGGGGGCGGTAGTGAGCACGCGAAGCTTGCGAATCACTTACTGAGCGCGCAAAGCGCGCTCCCTATGGGGGATTGTGCAGGGTTCCTTGTTTACTCCCGATCTTCTTACGTTCCCATACCTTTTTTTTTTCTCTCTCTCTCTTTTGTGGCATTTTGTGGGGGACCGCCCTCAACGCCCCCTGGCTACGCGCCTGGTTCAAAGTGTTAATCTACCATTTTGAAATGTCAATCACTCCTCCACCTTTTTAAAGAGTTATTCAGCATTTTAGTTTTGAGAGTGTAAGTTAATCGCAAAAACACTAACATTCATTAAGGAAGATGAAACATCAGTTATAACGAAAATCATAATTATGCACATTCATTAAAATCATTATGGGGAATTGCGAAGTTGATTCATAAGAGAAACAAATCAGAATGGAGAGATGGAAGGACCCGCAAGCATGATAATTTGTATAAATATACATATCTTTATGACAGAACCATTCACCACCGTCAGGGCAGTAGCTAGACCAGTCGCATGGCGCAAGAGTTAGGGGGGGGGGGGTTCCTGGATATTAAATTTAAAGAAAGATAAAATTTGTCATCTCGTATTAAAGGGCGATCCTTGAGGGAACGAATTATTGCGATGATGTCCAATGATTTTCAACTTCATGACAAATAAAGTTGATGGATTATTAGGTGATAAATATCATTGAATGCACTTAGGTTCCTCTTGGCAATAACAAATTGCGGTTAACAATACCAGCAGAAAGAACGAAGCATGATATCTTGAAAAGAATTAATCATTCGGCTAGGTAGGTCAAAGGTATTCTTATGTAGAGCTCTGTCGATCCTACGTACACTTGTGGTACCATGCAGCAACTCGACTTATACACTTTATTGCTAGTCATGTTAACATTTGTCATTGGTAATCTTTCTATAACGGTGAGACGTTTGAACAGTGGGTAGCGACTAACATGGCATTTCGTCGTATCTTCGTGTTATATTTCGCGCTGAAAATATTACCATTTTGTTTGTGCTCTGATCCATACTGCGATCTTGAGGGTGAAAATCAGTATCCTTATGGTAACAGTTTTAGTTCGAGTAACGAGGAGGACTGTGACTCATATGGGGAGAGTTCCACTTACGGTGAGTTACTCGAGGATGCATGCGTCTACTTCATAATACGCTCGAGTATGACTATCGTGTGAATAGAGGAGTGTTTGGCAAAGAGGTAAACACAGAGAGAAAGAGGCCGGGGAGAGGTAGAAAAAGAGAGAGAGAGAGCATTAGAGTTGGAGGTAGCTAGAAAAGAGAGAGAGAGAGAGAGAGAGAGAGAGGGGGGGAGGGAGGGAGGGAGAGAGGGAGAGAGAGAGAAAGAGAGGGAGGGAGGGAGTGGGGGATTGCCGAGCTATACAAATTGCCCCATCAGGATCATGACCATATTCGCAAACACAGCCAAAGCGGTCTATATCTTGTATCTGTTTATATCAATTCTTCAGTCATCTCTCTCTCCCCATAGTTATTACCTCAGAATTTGAATTGATTTGATTTATTTATTCTTCCGTCTCAGTGTTAACATGTACAAAACAAATATACAAATTCAGTTCTGAAACAACATTGTAAAGGAAAGAACAGAATTACTGAGCAACTGAACGAAATAAAGTTTACCTGACTGAAAAACAAATTTTGATGTCAATGGACATTTTGTTGAGTAATATGAATACCAACGATCCCGTCTTAATCCGGCACCCTCTCCCATTCCGCCTCTGTCGAATTTGCATTATTTATGTTTGCAGCTACATGCTGGGGCTGTTAAAGTTTGTTTTGTTTTGTTTTTCTTCTTTTCTTTTGTGCACTAAATACCCTTTCAACTTGATTTATTGAGAATGACCTTCAAGAAAAAAAATATTACTAATAGGCCAACAGTGAATGTCTACGAGTCATCGTATACATACCCTGATGGCATTTTTTTTTTCAAATTTGCGGTTGTCATCGCAAGTCGTCCCAACTATTACATCTCTTATTCTGTTCCTCAGTTACATCTCTAACTAGGGTGGGCATACCGTCACTGACCAATAGTCCAAAAGTATTTTTGCTGCACGGTATCTTTGCTGTAAGGGAGGTCCATTTGAATTATATTTTAGTACACAATTGCCATGGATGACCTTGTGAATGCCATTACTGTGCATACCAGCAAACTGTTCGAGATATGAAATGAATGATAAGCGATAGACTGACCATGTCCATGCAGGGTTGGCGAAGCGTGTGTCAAAGAGGGGAGGAGGAGAGCATCACCCAGAAGGGCACTTTAAGGGAAAAGAGGCATATACAAAGGGTTAACACAAGATGGCAAAAAACACTTTGGGGGGGGGGGTAGTATAATAGTACCCCTAGTCCCCTACATTATTATTCAACACACTCTTAGGGTCGTTTTCGACTTTTTTTTTTTTTTTACTAGTCTTTACATAACAATAAATACTTTGCAATTTTGTACACAGCTCTGATTACTCGTTTGCGATCGAGTGAATGAAGCAAGCAAGCAAATAATGCTAAGTATATTTTGCCGTAGGCCACGGTATCTGTATTTTAAAGAGTGACTTGCTACCACGTCAAGTACTTTTTAGGGCTCCCCTTATTTTTTTTTTCATCGATTACACCTGTCGTTTTCCTCATAATTTAGCAAGCTAAGGAGGAGAAAAGAGACATACTAGAAACGAAAAGGGGCATTTTCAGAAATAAATTGGGGCATGTATCAGATTTCAATTAGGACGCGTCCTAATTGAAATCTGACTGGCCTACATGTAAGAGGTAATCAGAGGTAAGAGGGGAACCTAGCAGAAGGGGAATTGCACCATCAAAAGGGGCACCGATCACACTTCAATATAGATATTCATTATAATGATAAAAGGGCATTTTCAGAAGACTGGGCGCTCCGATCTAATCGCGTTCAAAAGGGGCAGGACTGTGTATAAGATTTCAGAAAGACAACTTAATCTGAAACCAAAGAAAAAAACAACAACACTTATACTAAAAGGTGAAAGGCACTAAACCGTTTCAAAATATGCATTTTCGTTGTTAAACGGAAATTTTTGGGTGCTTGGAAAAGTCTCCCAAACACCCCTCCCCCAAGTACCGCCCCTAACCCCAAATCTTGACAGTGCAATTGTAAACGGTGGTTTTTAAAATAGAATGGAAATATCACTTCGATAAAAATTTATTATTTAAAAAAAAATCTGTAGCGATGTTCAAATTTATCAGCTGTTTCTCGTCAGCATTATGATATTAAAAGAACTCTATTTCAAAGAACATGTCCTTTTCTCTTCTTCCAAATCTGACACGTAGCGTACGTGATTAAAAGTTTGACGCTTATTTCAATTCCTTTTCAGAATTAAAAAAAAATCGACTTACATTTACCGCATAATTGAAACTTTTGAATACACTGCAAGTTGGCTTACTGGTACTCTACGGAAAGTGTTCAACCGGAAACACACTTTGAAAAGAATAACAGCACACTTGCTGTGATCTACATTTACATCATTTCCGGACAGCAGAATGTATGTCTGAGTAGATGTCTGGGTCAAACCTTCAGGTAAGGGCAGTGCAGGGGGGGGGGGGAGGCGGCCACTCCTATGCTTTTTCAACTGATCAGAAAAACAGGAAAAAGAACAAGAGCAAGAGCAAAAAGAACAGAAAGAAGAGTAAGAACAAAGTGTATGGGGAAAGAGAGGGCAGGGTCGTGCAACTACAGTGCCCCCCCCCCAAAAAAAGTTTAGAGTTGGAAAATTATCGCCACCTGAGCATTCACAAATATTCTCAGGAGATCTCCATACCTTTAGAAAGCCCATAGTCTCTTCTATGCAATGCCACCTCAAAATCTCAAAATATTTTACGCCTTAAAAAGCAAGTAACTTTATATGAAATGGTGCAGAATTTGGGCTTGACCAGAATTGGCGTTTGTTCTGGCTATTATGTATCAGTAGAGTTGAGAGTATACTGTTAACTCCACAGGCTTAGAAATTTTTATATTCTGATGGCTTCAAAACAATCATAGATAAATATCCTGTTGTGCGTATGTTGTGACACATCTCATCAATAATATGTCATGCTTGAGTAGGGCTTGGAATATACTTGATTGATTTATTTCAAAATCATATATTACTTTTATGTATATGTAAGTTTTTACCGATTTTTATCAGCACCCAGTCATGCAGATCAAGCAATATCTGCCAATCAGTCAGTCAGTCAGTCAGTCAGTCAGTTAATCACTCAATCAATCAATCAATCAAACAGGAAAAAAAACAAAAACCAACCAATTATGCATCCTTCAATCGGATGCACAAACAAGTCAGTTGATACAACTGAATGACTTCAATCTCCACTGCAAACGTGTAAGTTTCATGATCATTCCTGTTTACCACAATCATGAAATACAATGAAACATGTTTTTGTCATGTCTTTCTTCCACCTGTCAAACAAAACAGCAAGGCCAAACTAAAATATCATGTCTCTTTCCTAAAAGAAAATTTCAAATTTTAGTTACAATCATGAAACTTGCATTGCAGATTGCAGTTTTTCAATTGTGTTAACTCATTTGTCTTTTGGACTAAATGGATGATTATGATTGGTTAGCTGACTTTATGTTTGATAACTTGTCTGATCTTTCTGCATGGCCGTGCATGCTAATAATATATTTCTGACATCCAGATAATGCCACCTTAAATATAAAAATCAGCAAAATTAACATTTCAAAACAATCAAGCAAGTGCTCACCCAAGCAAGACCCATCAATGAGATAAGTCACAACATAAACAACGATGTATGTCCATAATTGTCAGAAAGCTTTCAGAATATTTTTAAAAAAATCCTTTAGTCTCCACAGTCAGGCCTAACACAACTATCAACTTCGCCGATACCATGCTGATACCAACCTACACAAATTCACATTCTTGTCAATCCCGAATTTTGCACCCTTTCACAAAAGTTACTTTTCCTCGCTCAAGCGTAAAATATTTTGAGATATTTTGGCGGGATTTGATAGAAGCTACCTCAACTGGTATATTATGAAAAGTTTACAGTTGGAAAAAAGTCCCTGAAAATATTTTGAAATATTTCAGGGACTTCTTTCCAACTGTAACCTTTTAGGTGGACACGTATGTACTGTGTACAGTATAATAGCGTAATTAAATATCTTGTGGGTCATCTTGCCCCTATCAATACCCTGGCGTCGCCCCTGCCTTCCGCTCAGCGCGTTTCTGTTTTACACCGATGCCTAGGCATTTTCACGAAAAAATCCTACAAGTGCTCTGGTGAAAGAGTCTAAGTCCTCAGCGCACATAGACGACAGCCAAGATAACCACTGCATGCACATGAATACATTGTAATAATGTGCGCGAACGAGCTATATTTCTCTGTGGCTTAGCCTGATCTTATCTTAAGGAGAAAAAAACAATTAAATACATACATGACATAAGGAGAGAGAAAAAGGTAGATGGAAGGAAGAACAAATTAAAACATATGGACATGGAAGAGGATAGATGAGAGGAAGAACAAAGAAATACGTGAAGAAAGAACGGAGGATACAGAATTCATTGTATTTCTTCGTGTTTTTTTCTTTTATCTATACCTTTCCCTTTTCTTTATGGACTTCTAGGCCTATGGATCCATCTTACTGTTTACATTTCTTTGGGCAATCCTCTCGTCTGTTTCTTCGCCTTCAGTTCCTTGAAGGCTCCTTTTCCTTCTGTATTTCTTTGCTTTTTCTTTCATCTATTCTCTCTGTACACGTATACGATCGCCGCGTGCGCCGCTGTATGTGGAGTTTCATAATGATCTATGGCTGATCTATGGCTGAAACGAAACCTAGACTTTGAAACCAGCACGTTTGATGCAATTAATCGAAAAACTGCCTAGGCTACGGTGCAAAACGGAAACGCGCTTCCGGTCAAGGATGTACCATTATACAGTTCCGAGGCTAAGTCTCACCTACCCGTTATATGGGTCAACCGATTTATGAGTATAAAGACACAAAAAAGTGTGTTGGTACCTTCATGCAATGTTGATATTCATACCCGTTTTGGGTAGCCGAGATAATGATGACGACGTCGATGATGGTTATGACGATGATGATGATGTTTACTACAGCGATAACAATAACAACCCTAAAATAATGATAATGATAATGATTATCAAAGTAATCTTTAATACAATGACAATGATAGAAACAACAGTGAGGATAATGATAACAATAAAACTGAATTCATATAGCACATATGTCCGCAAACTGCCTTCAGAACAGCTGCCCTAAGCGCTGAAGGCATTCCAGGAATTGCCCCCTGGCCGGGCTTGTGACGAGGTTGCATATGAAAATATCTCTCTAAGGGTGCGTTCAAGCGATTTAATTTTTGAAGCTAGAATCACAAACATGAATCACAAATCAAAACGCTATTACAAAACACGGCTACTGCGAGAGAGCGTTCAAGCGATTTTTCATCAACGCTGATTCTTGCTCATTTCAAGCCCATCCACTGCGCATCGTACTGCGCATTTTGACCCAGGAAGGTCAACTTTAGCCACATCATTCATTTGTCTGTATATCTTTCTTATGCTATTCTTTGTTTTCATTCTATCTTCTTCTCTTTCCATCTTTTCTTATGTTATTCTTTGTTTTTTCCTACCTTCTTTTCTATGTTTCCTTATGTCATTTATTTTAACCTTTTTCTATCTTCCCTTGTTATTCTTTCTCTTCCCATCTTTTCTTATGTTATTCTTTGTTTTTTCCTACCTTCTTTTCTATGTTTTTTTATTTTCTCTATGTTTTCCTTCTATCTTCTCTTTCCGTCTTTCCTTATGTGATTTTTTGTTTTCTTCTATCTTCTTTTTTCTGTCTTTTCTTGTTCTTTGTTATTCCTTCTATCTTCTTATCTTTCAATCTATCTTTTGTTATTGTTTGTTTCCGTCTATCTTCTTTTCTGTCCATCATTCCTTATGTTATTCTTTGTTTTCTTCTATCTTCTTCTCTTTCCATCTTTCCTTGTTATTCTTTGTTATTCATTCCATCTTATCTTTCAATCTTTTCTTATGTTATTCTTTGTTTTCTTCTTTTATCTTCTTCTTATTCGTCTTTTCTTGTTATTCTATGTTATTCTTTCTATCTCCTTATCTTTCAGTCTCTTCTTATATTGTTAATTTTTTCCTTCTATCTTCTTCTCTGTCCATGTTTCCTTATGTTATTCTTTGTTTTCTTCTATCTACTTCTTTTTCGTCTTTTCCTGTTATTCTATCTTATTCCTTCTATCTCCTTATCTTTCAGCCTCTTCTTATATTATTCTTTGTTTTCTCCTTCTATCTTCTTTTCTAGCTTTCTGTATGTTGTTTTATCTTTCTTCAAACCTTGGTGTGAAAGCAACAGTAGAATCATGATTGACCGTTGCGTTCAATCGATTTTTAGCGACCGTGGTTCTGCAGAATCATGATTCAAAACGTACCTTTTTCAGCGTTTCATGTTTGCGTTTTGAAAGACGTTTATTTTTATGACCTGCGAAAAATCGATTGAACGCAAGCGTGATTTAAACTAAACGTCTTTCAAAACCGTGATTCTAGGGTGAAAAATGGTCGCTTGAACGCGGCCTAAGAGTGAGAAAATAATAGTACATTCTACAGTTAAAACGTGGTTCAAGTAGGTCTTTTTCCTTTTCGTAGTCTAATGTAAATTTTGCGCAACAATGCAGTGTAATTAAGCTCAATCTCTCAGCAGTATATTGGGTTAAATTAAACTTTACGAACGACTGGTGATACCTTCTTGGGTGCTAATCAGTTTCTCATTCATTTACATGTAGCACAAGAAGGTATCACCAGTCGTGCGTAAAGTCGTTCGTAACTTACGAACAGCTTTATGAAACACCCCCCCCCCCCCGATCATTATCCTAGGGCATATGCAATTATCGCCGTGGAATGGCTTTTACTAAACACTCGGGTCGCGGGTCGCTGGGTATGGGGCGCCAAGTGTTAACTAAGTTGTTTGGTCCAAAACTGCACAATTCAGTGTCAAAAGTTCACTCAAAACTTATTTTCTTTATAGAATTCACGAGCCGTGAACCATTCCGTTACGAAATGAAATGCAACGGACGATTTTGCAACAAGAACCTCCCACCAATATGAATAAACAGACTGGATTTATAATTATGATCTCTCATTAACCTGCTATATTCACTTCGCCCGGGCATTGACTTTGTTTCGTTACAAACACTTTCTGCATAGCAGAGGTTAACACTTAGCGTACCATACCCAGCGAGCCGCGACCCGAGTGTTTTCCAGCGCGACGCGACCCGAGTGTTTAGTAAAAGCCTGTGGAATGACCCTAAAAAACTACCCCGGATGATTCCCCCCCCCCCCCCCCCCGCCTTGTTACCGCGGAAAGAGTCCCTTATTTAGCCAGAGGGGGTAATTTTTTTCAGGGTAAATTGTCCTGGGGTTAATTTTGCAGGGGTAACTGTCATGGGAATTTTCCTGGTTGGTTGTTGACAGGGGGTAACTGTCCACGGATTGTCCTCGGGTAGAAAAAAAAGTCAGGAGGTATCTGTCCTTAGGTGCCTGTACGTACGCGTAGGGGTCATTTTCTGGGGGTAATTATCCTAGAACCTTGATAGAATTTCCATTGCGTATCTTGAGCATATGAAAATAGTGGAAAAAACAGCACACTTTATTCTTGTTTTTAAAATCTGGAACAGTTTTAGCGGTGCATGAACATGGTGAAGAGTTTAATACCTGTATGGAGAAAAAAGTTGATCAAGATAATATTAAAGATAATCAAAATAACAATATTTTCATTATATTTTCTTTCTGTCAAGGGCGCATTGAGGAAGATGAAACTATCGTCTGTCCGTCTGGTAAGTAGTGTCTGAATGTCATCGCAAATAATTTTACTTATACATAGGGATTGGATGCCACCTTAAGTGACCATGAGTATGTCTATAATTTTGTACAATTATATAAACCGTACATAATTATTCAAAAGAAGGAATACTAGGAAAATCAAAGGCATTATTCCGAAGGGTACTAGCTCCATAAACGATACAGGGTTCTACTTTCCGAACATTATCGGAAATGTGAACCTTATTTAGTTTTGGAATTACGATCCTTATTTCATTTTGAGGAATTACAGACGTACGGAATGACAAATCTTTTGCGTAATAAACATTGGGGAAAACGTTATACAGCCCCTCAGTTCCTCACATAGAGACCTGTCTCTTCTTAAAGCTTTTCTTTTTTTAAAAGAATCTCTTTAAAACGTTATCCACAAGTCGTGTGTGTCAAGGCATTATTTTTCTCTAGGTTGTACTATTACTAAAAACAAAGGAAGTAAATCGCTTTTCTATTCCTATTCTCATTATCTTTCATATTTGCAGATGGCGACACATGTGTCCCTTTCACTCTCTTAATTGAGCAATGCCAACAGAATTCAAGCTCTTCTCCTGGATTTTACTGCAATTGCGATTCCGTTTGTGAACATTTTGATGACTGCTGCTATGGACACAACGAGAATGGATCTTCACAAGTGGTTGAGGCCAAACTCAACCCAGAGAGGCAGTACTGGAGTTGTACACCGTTCAGAATTGGCATTGAATCGAACACCGCTTGCATTCGTGATGTTTTTGTGGTGAACAGATGCCCACCAGGAACTAGTGAGGACCCTGCTTTGGTTAGGAGATGTGAGAACCCTGTAGCGAATGACACTGTCTTCTTCGACTCTCGAGAAATCTTCTACCGCAACAGGTACTGCGCTCTTTGCCATGGCACCAGCTCATTGGAACTCACCCCGTACATCATTTTCAAGCCTTGTTTGGACAGCAAACTGAATGAAAAGGAGTTTTGTGGCCTACGACCATTTCTAATTAATGGAAGTGCCCCTCCTCCCATCCGATGGTGCGTAGAAGACAATGCCATTATATCTCAATGTGATTCGCAAACGGAAGGTGTAAAATCACCGTGTTTGAACGAAACTGCGAGAGTGATGATCAAAGGTAGTATCTACAAGAATACTGATTGTGCAACATGCAACGGAGTGGCAGTTTATAACACTTCCACTCTTAGAAGCAATTGTGAACTTTATCCCGAAGGCCAACTTATTGTGAGTGATGTTCCTTACAGTTACAGCGCGCCTGCCTTCGACATCACATACTACTACCCAGAGCTGCGATGCCTGAATGGCCTCCAATTATCTGGCACCGAATGCGTTCCAGAAGCCAGTTTCTGGCCAGATTGCAGGAATGGATATTTCCTCTTTGCCGATATCACGAACGGGTCTCTGCAGTGTTTCGATGGCTTCGAGATCCTGAAGATTCAAGCATACAAGAACAGTCGTAATGCCACCGTCTATGAATTCACAAGTGCTGACCGTGATGGGAGTAAATACACCTTTATGACGTTTTCAGCAAGCATCTTGCCAGATAAGACCCAGATTGAAGGCTTCGTTAGAGATAAATTGAATGACACTTTCAGTAAATGTTGCAAAGACAATAGGATTTATATTAGTGAATCATGCCAAATTGAATACGAACTATCTGCTGTCAATGAGAGTGAACTTTCTTGGATAATTGACGACGTGGAATTGTTTGAACCAGTGGTCATCAATGGAACAACGTATATCATGTACAATCACACGACTTTTGTCAAGCCGCTAGAATGGTACAATAACACTGAATACAAACGTTTCTCAAAAGAGTGGAATTTCTCCGCAGAGCGGTCGTTCATGCTTTATGGACAGATTGTTTACATCGACACCTGTGCGTATACCGTTGTGCCGAGCTCTTTCATTACTGAAAATGAGAGAGATAATGTTACATATTTGGTAGGTATATATGCTTTTATGAAGTTACCACGACATAATGATCGCTGATGATCGATGCTGCAACTAGCTCCTTATATTACAAGAAAAAAAAGCGATATCCATCAAAACAAGAATAATAGAAAAATCTACTTGTTAGAACCCCTTTTTGTCCAGCATTTAGAACCCTACAGAAAAGGGGTAGTATAATGGGCAATTTATATTTTAATAATTCCAAATGGTCCCCTGTGCATCCAATATTGGTTCTAAAGACCCGTTTAGATCCCGTTAGAGAACTTTTATAGTCCATTGATGGTCTTTGAAGAACCTTTAAAGGTTCCAAATGTGGGACAAGAAAATTTTCAAATCATTTTTTTCTATGAGTGTTTATATTTCTTAAGGATTTAACCTGTGGTAAGTATCAAAGCATCTCTTTATTCGACTTCTGTCTTGATATGCTTATAAAACGAAAATAACTATACTGATAGTAATGCTGTATTTTGATTATATTCCATTTCTCCTGCTACTTTCAGATTTACCAGGGCATCTCCTTTCCTCCAGAGAGCTACATCCGCTACAAGAATGGTTCTGTCCGTCTCTGCTGGACAGGACCCGACCCTCCAGAACCTGTGACAATGTTCGTGTACTCCCAAGGGCAATACATTCTAAACCTCATCCTCTTTTCGTTATCTTCGATCTGTCTCTTGGCTACCCTGTGTACGTATTGTATTTTCAAGCCTCTGAGGAACCTCCAAGGTATATCTATCATGAACTTTGTTTCTGCCATGCTAGTTGCACAGGTTAGTACAACAGTAAACTACATGACAGATTTCCCTTTTGTCTCTTTAATTTTTTGAACATTGCGCAGAAGGTTTCTTCTGCTTAGCCTTATGATACCACTACTGTAAAAAGAAATAATGAATATGTTTTGCATCGTTATCACCAGGGCAATGTAGACCTGCATGAGTTCCTTATGTTAATGACGTTATTTCTGATGCTGCCGACATACTCCTAGAAAGGTTGCCTGTACAATATAGTCGGGAAAATACACACAAAAGGTTTTCCAGTAGTACCTGCAATTAGTTTATGTAGGCCGCCTAATAAGCTGTAGTTCATTGTCATTGCTACATTAGCGTAGAGTAGTCTGTACGAAACGTATCAAGAAAACTGACATAAAAGCTTGCAATTTAATTTTATTTTATCAAAGGTGCTGCTTGAGTTCATCGCTCCTTATATGATATCCTTACCAACCATGTGCACGACAGCAGCGGCCATCACGCATTATTTTCTCCTCGCTGTCTTCACCTGGACGAATATCTTGGCATGGGACCTTGTCCGACACTTTGCATCCTCCTCCTTTCTACCAAAAAGGCAGGGAGAAAAGAGACGTCTGATCGTTTACCTTGCGATCGGCTGGGGTCTCCCTCTCATTATCGTCATCCTCTGTTTGGTAGTCCAACTTCAGAACCCTTCGCTATTTCGCTACGGCAAGATCGGGACATCTTGTTGGATCTACCCATCCAGGGCTATCGTTCTGGCCTTCTTGGTCCCTGTTGGCGTTAGTTTCTTTGCCAACATCGTTCTATTCTCATTGACTGCCTGTGGTGTTCACAAAAGCAAGCGTGATTCCATTGTTCTTCATGACGGTGCCCAAGAGCAACGCAAAGAGATGTTCAAGGAGCTGGTTGTCCATTTTAAGGTTTGTTAAATATTATGTGTATATTGTTGCATATTGTTGGCATGAAATCATTAGATTCAGAGACATGGAAAAAGGAAGGCGAGCGGATATTGATTTCACCGGATGTCATGGAATCAATGCTAAGCCAGAATAGGACATGACAGCACTTGATATGCTTGAAGAAACGCTCTGTGCACAACCAGTTTTATGGGCCGCAAATTTGGACGTGGGTTTCGTCAAGGTTAATGTAGTTGTATGGGGCTATATGCCTATAGTATTCCCTTAATTATCATTTCGGATCACTTCAATTCCTGCCCTCGTCTACTTTCTATGTAATCCTTATTCATGTTCTGGTTTGTGTGAATAATCAATCCCATATGGTGGCCCTGAAGTACGCTTGACAACAGGTCATGCGCGACGTGAATTTCGCCACCTTTGCGCTCCAGTCGCGAAAAAAATTAATGACCTAGGATGTGAATTTTACGTCGCACATGACCTGTTGTCGAGCGTACTTCAAGGCCATCATAATCCTTGCATGTCAATTTTCATTTCCACTTTATCCTTTTTATTATATCACTGCATTGTCGTCCTCTCAGATATCATGTCTGCTTGGGTTTGGATGGTCCTTTGGTTTTATCGCTGCCTTCGCTCGGGCTGCCGCTGTCTGGACCATCTTCATCATCACCAGCTCTCTGCAAGGCGTCTTCGTCTTCATCTTCTTCGGCGCTAACCAACGAGTGAGGGATCTCTGGCGAAAGAGAATCCGTGAATCTAAGCCGAGAGAGAAAAGTTCAAGTAAAACTCCATCCACCGGAACGGCTACAACAAGTTTGGGGGGCATGGGTCGGGGAGATAGGCACAGGCAAAAACTCCTAGAAGTACGGTCATCAGGGTCAAATACCCAAGTTTGAGTACAAAGCAGAGTATATTTTCTCGATAATCAATGTGTATTTATTTCAAAAGTTGGAAAATGGTCGGAAACGTTTGCTTCTTTGTGCTCCCGCCCAGTTGTATATTGCCCTATATATATAGTGTATATGATACCTTTTGTACTACATTCATAACATTATTTTTTTTTAGTATGAAGAGCCCTGACCTAATTAATTTTGCTAGATGACGGAAGAATATTAAGTAATTTGAATTATTCTTTCATATCGTTTTGTAAATTGGTAAGATTAGTGGGTAGATACTTTTTTTCTACAGCTGACATCTCTTCTGACCTAAGGCTGATGGTGATTTAACATCAGCACAATGACATAAAATCACCCCTCGACTCTGATAAAGAAATGAACTAAGTGATGATGAGACTGTATTTAACAAATGATCGGCATGATGACTTCTTTTTGTGCTTATTGTAGGGGCTTATAATAATAATAATAATAATAATAATAATAATAATAATAATAATAATAATAATAATAATAATAATTAATAATAATAATGATAATAATTAATAATAATAACAATAACAATAATAATAATAATGATAATTATAACAATGAAAAGATAAAAACAAATTATATACCGTCCCCCACACCCACTGCTACCCCTATCACACGCATCCACGAACCATGCAATAAAACTTACATAAGAGACATGTCTCGCTCAAACTTTGACAAATCTGGGGTTGCCCTGGCTGAACATTCTTGGGAATATGCATATAGAGAGTCGTGGGATAAAGCATACGAAGTGTTTCTCAATGAATTTGATATCATAGTTTCCCTTTGAAAGAAAAGCGTTACTGAATAAACGGAATCTAAACCATGGATAACAACAGCAATATTGAAATCATGTAAGAAGAAGATAAAACTATTACAAAAAATATAAAAATACCTGAAGAACTCTTCAGCGTACAGGAAAAATTTATACAGAGAGTATCGAAATGCTCTTTTTACAAAATTATTCGAAAGTCCAATAAATCTTACTATACAAGTCAGTTCGAAGAAAGCTGCAGTAAACGAACTTGGAATATTGTCAATAACATTTTGAAGAGGGAAACTAAGAGAAAGAATCAAAGCTGTTTTTGTGATGAAAATAATAAGAAACTTATAGAACATGTTGATATAACAAACAAATTCAATGAATATTATATAAGCGTTAGGACAACGTTTACAAATACAAGTAACATTGACCTTAAATGTAAGTCTTATATAGAGGGTCAATATCAAAGGTCATTGTTTCTGAAACCAACAGAAGGTTATAAAATCATATAGTGAAGACAAAGAAAATAAGTAAGAGTCCAGGGCCGGTATTCAATAAAGTTTATTGAATACGAGCCCTGGTCATGATGATATAACTGTTTCTGTCATTAAAAAAACAATCTATTTCATTCTCGCTCCACTAGTACATATGTTCAATCTTTACCTCTCCACCGGTAAAATTCCGTATGAAACTGGCAAGAGTGACTCCGATCTATAATGGTCAAATGGTGAAATGTTTGGTTATTTTACCTGACTGCTACGAAAGCACCGACGATTGTAAGTCCCAACCGAGGGACTTGGTAACGAGGATTAATACCTTACCAAAGGGCATCGAACCCGGGTACTCCCGGTTACGAGACCACTGCTCTACCACTGAGCCACAGCTCTCTCGATCAATTTTGTAATTATAGACCGGTGTCCATCTTGCTTTTTTCCCTCTAAAATACTACATGCAGAAAAATTGTTTTACTCTCGATTGTTGGCTTATATTGAGAAACAAGTGATATCGTCAAAGTTTCAATACTGTTTCACATCTGGTCATTCAACTGAATTTATATTGGTATTGACATACTTTTTTTTATTTACTTCTCTTAATGAAAGTAAACATTCAATCTATCTTTCGCATTAAGTCTTATCCAAAATGGAATATTATGGTGTAAGGGGTTTCTCGCTACAGTGGATAGGGGATTATTCAAAGGAAAGAAAACAATGTTATTTATGATGATGTAACTTAACGCAGAAGAATGCAATACGGTAATCAATTTCCTTTGCTTACATTAACTGCACCATGTAATCTTGGATAAGGGCTGTAAGTTAAACTCACCTGATACAGAGTACAGTTACAATTTCCAGTTTTATGTCATTTTTTACTTGATGAATCGCAAGCAGAATCCCCATAGCTCTAATCAATAATTGGTATTCACCGTCAAACATGTTATTTTTTCTTCTTCTTCTCTGCTTTGCTTTGCTTTTGTTGTACATGTATTCAGCTGTTGTTTATATGTGTTTATGAATGTTATCTTTGTATAGTTTTATCTTTGTATATTGTACCTTTTTAAAGAAGAGGTGAATAAAGATAAAATGAAATGAAATAACACCTAGCTAAATCGTTTACATTTGTTGCAAAAATGTGTAATACATAGTTGCTAAGTCTTATTATTTGGCCTATGTTAATAATCTGTTTAAACAATTTAAGGTTTGACTGTATATGAATTGAGTAATGTACAGGTCTGGAAAAGGACTATATACCTAACACCCGAAACTCCAAGAAACTGCAGTTTATTACAGGACTGCTACTGCATGGTCAAAAACTGTTAAGTATCAGGGTTTGGTCTGCTTTAGATGATAGTGTCAAACAATTCCGTTTCAAATTGCAGTGGATCCAGGGTCTTTTCATTGTTGCACAGGTCTTCATCATTTTTCTCACCTTCTAAATGGGATGGAAGTTTTGGGATGGGGTCTACCACCCTAAAACTGCTATATGGATGTCCTGGTTTCACTTGTTGTTAAATCTACACAATTATATGTTTCGTACTTGGGTGGGATGATACAGCCTATTCTTGGCTGTTGCCCATGGAGACCGGCCTTACTTAAGGTCTCTTTGAGGGTTTTAACTGATATTTTGTTTCTATTCTTGAAAGATATGATAGGAATGGCTATTGATTCAATTTTTCAGTGTTAGCAACCTTTTTCACAATTTTTTCATGCAAGGCAAGAAAGTATGATTGCATTCTGGAAACACACTTAGGATTCTTTGCCCTGCATATGGTAATGCACTGTATGCTGGAAATATGGCATTACAGTAACTGGTTTCATACACTGTAGAAACAACTATTTTGCCCTTTCCTCCTCTTTTACCACATTAGGAATACCTAGAAATGTTCATCACATCTAATCTGAGGGATAGAAGGATCCAGAAAGCTGTTCAGGGAATTATAAGCTCCAGCAATGAAAATGCAACAGATCCCCAAAGTTTACAAGAAGTTTCACATAGTGAAGAACTGTTTCATAGATATGATAAATGACTTAAACTAGAAATAAATCATTTAGCCTAGATCTCAAAGATCATAATAAAGACTTAAATCAATCAAATATCAACAGAGGGGATTCTACAATCAATCAGATCAATAATGAACCCAAAATATGATGGGAATCCCTTAGAAAGAAACATTGAAATAGGCAAATCTTCATGAAAAACAGCCGAGAAAATGGCTTTTCCTCCTTTAAAGTACAAATTATTTAACAAAAAATGCTTCTTGGACATCAATATTGTAGTTCTAGGGTAGGAGACCTCATCCCCACACTTTCATCTTACCAAGAATGTGAGGAAAGTGATGAAGAACTGTGCAACAATGAAAAGACCCTGGATCCACAAGTGACAGTTGCCATGGCAACGGAGAAGCGATGAAGGTCACAGAGAAGACTTTCTAACAGCTAGTGACAATTTGAAATATGGTTTGGAAGCACAAAATCAAAATTAATACTTTGTTTTGAATATATTTGTCTGAGGTATGAATAATTTTGCAAAGGCCAAAAAGTGATTATTAGTACATATCTATTGTTATGCAAGTGAGGTAATTCATGAATCATCGTCAATTGACAGGAGAATATTGATGTTATTATACTAGGGACCAAGTTTTGCAATACTACTATTCATCTGTGAGAAAAGAGCAAAATACTAAAAAATCACAGGGGTATGAATAATTCTGCTGTTAACTTTATATAATTTTTCTTTATCAGGTCAAATCGAGTGAATTATAAAATCGGATATCTAAAGGGAGAGTCCACCCTGAGGGTGGGTTTGTTGGTCAGGGTCAGTGGCGTATCAAGGCATTATGGCGCCCGGGGTAAACAGTGAAGTTGCACCCCCCCCCCCCAACTCCCGAGTGCCTAAACGTATCTGCATATATGGTACAAGCGAGGGAGCGAAGCAACCAAGCGGCCACTTAAAAAAAAAATGATCCGTATAAACGCAGTTTCTTGCGCAAGTTACCCAGGAAATTTGGCAATTGATCAAAAACTGAACGGTAGAAAAGATCAAAATAAAATACTCATGAACAGTTTTCTATTTTCTCAGTTCTAAAACTGGTGGTGAGATGAACTAAAACCCTTGACAAATAGTCGAGGCTTGATTTTAATAGCAAGGCGACAAACAATATTTCTTTTAACTGCTTAACTTGTTCCGTGACGTGGCATGCGGTCCCACCTCCTTTGGGATTTGTGAAGGCATGTTTGCAGTCGTCAAAATAGGGGAAGGGGCAGGGGGAAACCGCCCCTATGATTTTTCAAGTGATCCCCCCCAAAAAAGCAAAAAGAGGGGGGAAAAGAAGAAAAAGGAGGATGGAGAAGAAAGAAAAGTAAGTGAATGGGGTTGGGTCATGCAACTATCAAAATACCCTAGAATGAGTTCTGCAAATTTTATGTACTTTGAAATTGGACCTTTACCATATAATTCGTCTGATAAATGCCATCGAAGCAGCAACTCGCATAACTTCACTTTCATACACATAAGCTCATTTATACACAACTACGGCGACGACTCGAGGAGTATTAATATCCCAAATACTGACACTGACTACGTACAACAATAGAACTAGCCGAGGAATAAAAGGTCGATAAATAGACCTAGTCGATGGTGGTGACGTAATGTGGACACTGGGGAGGGTCTAAATTAAAAGGCACCAAGGGTAGTGCCCGAAACGTCTTGTCTTGTCTTTCCGTTAATGTCCACAGTCAATGAGTTGATTATGGCAAAATCTGTGGACATGCAAAACCATTTGAAAAACATCATAGACGGTAGCCCACACGACATCATTTGACAAATGAAAGAGAGTCTTGAGCACAACCTCAAACCTCACAGATAATATTGCAAAAATGAAAAGGAAAGTATATCATTAAACAATGAAAAGGGGGTGTATATGACCCGAAAAAAATGCGGTAAGAACTACACAGAGTGTAACTTAGCTTGTTTATATTATTTGAACGTTCAAAGTGTGAAGGTGTCTGCCTATAAATGAAATTGAAATTGGTATTAGGGACGAAATTGAACGTTTATTCAGCTGGCGCGAAATTAAATGACAACTTTGCGTCGTATGTTGAATGAATTTCTCTCTAAATTGAATTAAATAGAATTTAATATATATGATATAAAACGAAACTGAATGTTCAGTGAATGAAAATGAACCATGATAGCAGAGAGTTGACGAAAGTCGATCGAACATGAACGATCATTCACGAATTTGAATGCAACTCTGATGAAATTGGGCGAGAAAACCTATATTTGGTAAATTTAGGGGCGGTGCCAGGATATTTTGATAGGGGGCAAGATGACCCATAGGTGAATTTATTGACGTTTTAAATGACCAAATAGGGTTATTAACATGATTAAGCCCCAGGCCTATCTTTTCCCTCTTCTCTCTTTTCCTCCTCTTTTTTTTTTTTCTTCTTTTCTATTCTTTTTTTTTTTAATCGCTTGAAATATCATAGGGGGCATTCGCCCCACGCCCCTGGATAAATCATTCGCGGTTTTCCCATGAACAGTTTCAGTAATTAACTCTCCTCTTTCCGATTGAATGCTATCTTGATATCGTAGTGAATTATTGCGAATAATCACGATTGACAGTTTCGTAAACATTTTACCATACCACGCTAATTATGACCACTATTTATGTCATTTTGAAAAAAAAAAAGTCGCTCGGGGGGTTTTAGAAGTTTTTTTCGAAGCCTCCGCCAAACCTGTGAAAAGGTGTAGATATTCACTCCTTAATGATAATAATAACAACAACAAAAACAAGTAACTGGCACGAATAATCATATAAAAATAAAGCTTGAAGAGCGCCATCATATCAAAGACCAACCAACCAACAAATATTTGGTTGGTAAGATCACCCCATGATAGGGGTGTTAAATCGCTGGAATAATTTTGCATCGCTAATATCATGTGTCGTCTAAAAGTGGACAATAGGGGGAATTGGAAAATATTTCAGTATGATAATACTTTTTCAGTTTATCTCCTAATTTAAATTTCAAGTCTTAGACTTGAAAAATGAAGTGATTGGGTCTTCTGAGTGACCACCACGTAACCATTATCAAATTGCCATGAAGTCCGAGTTTTAGACGACTTCCTGTTGAGCCGCAGATAGTGCACTTATTGTTATTATTGTTATTTTTATTATTGTTATTATTGTTATTATTTTATTATCATAACCATCACCAATATCATCTCTGATATTGTTATTATCATCATTATCATTATCCTTATTATTACTGGTATTTATTATCACCATTTTCAATGTCATTATCGTTATCATTATCATTATTGCTAATACCATTATTTACCGTGATCTTTATCATTGTCACACAAGTATTATTTTACTTATTGCTATTCAGATATTGAGTTATAAGTGAATTATCACAAGTTGTTATAATCTTGCCAGGAAGGTTCGTCCTTTGCGCAATAAATCGATATTTAATTGCTCAATAAATTGCAAAGGACGAGACTATAGGGCCACTATAAGCCTAGGTCACAAATCCCATGGGCCCCGTACGATTTTCCCCACCCGGCGGCTTGCGGTGGATTTTAATTACAACTTTATTTGCAATGAAATAAATTTTGTTTACAAAATACACTATCGGAACACTATAGACCTATATGATATCTCAATTATGTATCTGGTCACCTCGCTGCCAGTGACTCTGTTACTTTTTTAATGTGAAAATTAGTAACCCCTTCAGTAAATTACATTGTGAGCATAATTATATGAAACACCAGTAAGGATTCATTCGGTCACCTCTCTTGCTCGATTCCTTTGCTTTCAAAAAGAATTACTATTGCTTAATGAGTGAGCGTGGCGAGCAAGGAAAATATAATGTTTTTGCATTGTGTTATTCCGTCATCGAAATACACTATAGGCCTGTAAGATATCAAAATAATTCATTCGATCACTTGTGTCCTGAATATGACTCCATTTAGGTACATGTACCTCGCTCACCGACCAAAACCGTTCTGTTTTTATGAGCGAGCAAAATAAGTGACCCCCCCCCCCCCCCACACACACACACACACACACAACAAAATATATGTATGGATTCGTCAGATGTGTTTTTTTTTTCTTTTTCTTAATCTTTCTTTTCTTTTTGTTGTTGTTGTTGTTGTTGTAAATTTGCGAACCACCTCGCTGCCAAAATATTATGACACTTTCCCAGCTCGCTTCTGAAATAAGCTGATTGCCGTGCCCGAAATTATATTGTTTCTAGCTTGCATTGGCGAGTATAGCTAGCGAACGAAAAAATCGATTTTTTTTTATTTATCTAGGCCATTGTCTACTGAAAGTGTAATTTTTTAAAGTTAAACTTGCCGCTCGATTTCTTGTAGTGAAATCCAGATGTGGTTAAAATACTAACATTCTATATGAGTGGAAGAATATCACATTGAGACACAAGATACAAACTGATTCCTTTCATAAGAATAGTAATTACCAGCGGCATTGGTTAAGTTGATTAAATGCTAGCGACCGAAGCAATCGAGCGCTTCCCGATTTTCCATACCCTTTTCCTTGTTTTACCCCTTTCTTTTCACTTTCCTTCTCTTTTCTTTTCTTTCTTTTTTTCTTGCCAGCCGATGGGGGGGGGGGGGGGGGTACGTGCCCCGTGCCCCACGTAGTTTCGCCACTGACTTCAGGGCTCCGTCCGATAACAGGCGCCCAGCCGGGCATCGTGCGGTGCACTGTTTGCGTGTAATAATAATTCATTTTGTGCAAGAAAAGAGAAGCTGCATGCATTTTGTCAAGGTGCAACAGTGATATTTCCTTCTTCTTTTCTTTACTTTTAATAGTCTTTCCTCTCCCTGACCATATTCCTGCTTTCTTTCTCACGTACCGCTACACAGGCTATCCAAACCTTGTCGTGTAGGGGATGGGGGGTGGGGTGGGAGCAATAACATATGAGGAAAATTTGAGGATATATACAACATTTTCAATGGGGGAGGGGGGGGGGAGCTCAGGTCAGGCCCCTGGGAACGATTTTTTTTTTCACAGGGGTGCTGAGCCCCTGAGCCACCTGTTCGGTTTCCGCACCGTAAGCAGCATTTTAGTATTCGGGGTAAGGGGGGAATGTGCTATACAAGATGCACACCAACAATATTTCTGGCCTTTTAAAAAAAAAAATCCTATTTCCAGTTGACTTGTGCGGTAGGCCTGCTACTGAGCACTAAAAGCCGGCTGTCCCGGATGTCCTGGTGCCCTTGGGAACCATAAGGGAGCCGGCCGGGCACCTTACGAAATTAGCCAAAATGTCTGTCTTTACTCGCCGTATGGGTGCTGGAGTGGATGCGTGGAAGCCCCTTAAAGGGGCTTTCACATAATATCCACTCCGGGGCTCGTACGAGGAGTGAAAATAGACATTTTGGCCAATTTCATTCGGTGCCCGACCGGGGCCCCTACGACTCCCACGGGTACCGGGAAATTTTCACTAGCCGTACGGGCGCCGCGGTGCTGAACTCGCTGCTCCCAATTCGTCCGGCGTTTTTAATCTCACCGTTAAGCTGTAGAAAGCCCGAAGAAGGCCCGCGGTGGCACCTTAGGGGTCCCGTGCGGGATCCGGCCGGTGGCCGGGAGGTCTCCGCACGAGTTTTCCTGCCATTTCTCGGGAAAAAATGTTGACGGGCGCCTTGTGGTGCTCAAGGCTGCCGCAGGGCTATCCTGCGGTTCCCTCACGGGTCCCGGGCGATATGTCCAACTCCGGGCGCCTGCCGTACGGGAACAGAAAAAGAAGGGAATCGGTCAATGTGGCACCTTCCCAACTCATGTACCATGCAGCTACTATTGTCTGTACTTGGACAATAAATAAAAAGCTTCTTATGGGGAATATGTATGCATAAAGTTCTTTATGTTGAGATATCCACCGAACCGACATGCTCTGACAGTGCGACGCACGGCACCCGGCAGGGCGAATTTGTGGATTTGTGACTTTTAGCATAACTGAGCTTGTCCTGAAGTTTGCGCGGTTTTGTGTTCCGTTCTTGCAAGTAGCCCAACAACAGATTACTTTTTTAGTGTTATTGTACTTGTTATTCAAAGATTTTACTTTCTCTTTTAAGTTCTAAGCTGAATGTTTGCTTTAATTAGCCTCTCTAATTTCAATAGACTCTGTGCCCCTATTCACCATACAATAAGCATGTTCTTCTTTTCATGTCCATATGCCCCAGTTCTATCCACTCACTTGTTAACTCCAACACCCACTTCTGTTTTCCCTCCTCTTCTGTCACATGATCGCTCTTCCCTCCATAATAGTCACATGACACACTAAACTCTCTCTCTCTCTCTCTCTCTCTCTCTCTCTCTCTTCTGATTGGTCTTTTTTCTTTGAATATTCATTAGGTAATCACACGTACGGCAGCCTTACTTTTTGAATATTGATCAGATGACTGTTGTAATGTTTATCATGTTTATGTGCACGTGAATATTCATGTTACTTCTATTCTTATACTTATACGCTCAGTTCATGCATATGCACGTTAGCAAAAACCAGAAAATAAAACGCAAAGCTCCTGTCAGCAGAGGGGCAGTCTAGCCATATCGATCCTGCCTTGCTTCTTCATTTTCTATTGTGGAAAAGAAACCATGGCGGCATGTCCAAATACAGCCTTACTCTATTCAACACATTTTAAAGAGTGATTTTAGATACACTTTGCAGTTGTGGAGATGGTCCTGACAACTCATTTGCGACCGAGCGAAGCGAGGGAACAAAATGATTTTTTTGGGGGGGGGGGGGGCTGTAGCTCATGGTATTTGCCTTCTTTACAGTGATGTGATGACAACGATTTTAGAGCTCTCTGTTACTTACATCCATTAACCCTGTCGTTTTCCTTATTGACCAATATATCATTTTCAATGCTTTTTGAGGTCTTATCATGACAGATATTCCGTAATGAGAGAAAAAAAGATTGAACTGAAAAAATGTTTTAATTTTAAGTACGGCCTCGATATGAAAAGGAGAATGAAACTTTATTATAAAAGGAGTGAATATTATAATAGAATATCATCTAAACATTGAGCCTAGTGTGAGAGAGCGTGGAGAGAAGCAGCTTTTGACGAAAATGAAAATGTCCTCGTTGCTTCAATTTTGGGAGATGCGTGCGTTCGTATTAAAGTTTTGGGCGTTGTGCCCTTAGCTCTTGCCTTCTGATCCACTGCCTCACATTGTCATAGAGAATCTGTTATTACACAATCATGTACAAGTATAAGACTTCTCTGATGTGAAAAGGGGTAGTCACACGAGGGAGATTGGCAAAAGAAAGGAAAGCGGTGCTAATCGGACGTAAAGAAGGGCATGAAGGGACATGTATCAAAATTAAAGGGGCACCTATCGAAAGTAGAACGAACATAGGAAGTGAAAAGGGGAACTCAAACTGGACGCTCATTAGAATTCTAATGCACGGCCATCCATTATTGGAAGAGAGGGATAAAGGGTCTTTTCTTGCCCCCCCCCCCCTGTCCCTCTCCCCTTCCCACCCCTTCTCTTATTTCCTTACAGATTTAAGTCATCCCGATGAGGAAAAAAAAGGTGTGGGGTGGCATGCACCTCTGGGCTTCCCATTACAGAGCCACGCTGATAGGAGCTCATTGCTTCAAGAAAGACTTGCTTGACATTCGTTTGAGAATGTTTTCTTTTCATTCCAGTATACAGGGGCGGTGCCAGGGTATTTTCATGGGGGGCAAGATGACCCTTGGATGAGACTATTTAATCAATGATAATAATAATGAAAAGTATTATACATGTAGTTGCATTGCCCGGCAATTTCTTCCTCCATATTCGACTTTCTGTTTCTGTTTCCTTTTCTTACCTTTTTTCCCCTCCCTTCCACTATTTTTTCTTTTGACCACTTGGAAGATCATAGGAGGTCGTCGCCCCCTGCTCCAGCCCCTTAAAGCGCTAACCCTGCCAGTATTACTGCTCTATTCTTAGAGCACCGTCCCATTTGGGACATTAGGGCCAGAGTTGAAAGGGACAATGACTACCCCCAATTTGACAAAGCCGTCTGTCAATGGATCCGTGGTGGGCAATGAAGATCAGGAGAAGATGTTAAGCTACTGGACATGATGACAATATCATCCATTGACTCTCATCTAGTTCAGTGATCATGTTCAATGGGAGTGAACCTCATGACAATCTGCTATAAAATCAGGCATTTTCACTGACCCGCCAGCAGAGCTCAGGATTATCGGTAAGTGAACACCACAACTTTTTCTCTGTCATATGGCGTTTCAACTTTCCCATGTCCATGTTTTTAATAACGTGTGTTTATTTTGTCACCTGTACGTTGTCTAAGATATAATTAACATTGCCGGGATGTGTATCACTCGTATTTTTTCAAGTATGATTTTACGTTTTATCCCCCCCCCCCAAAAAAAAAACACGACAACCTAGTATATGTGGTGATGGTATATTTTGTGTCTGCGTGCTTAATTTCAAGATTTCATTTTTGATGTTGTAATTAATGGTAGTATTCAGTGCGATCGTTATTAGATATTATCTTTTAGGACATCTTCCACCCCTTTCATAATGATTGACGTTTGGTTCTTTTGGGCAAAGTTCGAGTGCATGTCGTCGCCATTTTACGCAATTAGTATCTACACTAGCATGGCGCCAAAGGTGTACATAGTGGACGTAGTTGTGCGTTACATTGTTGTGGGTGCCTAATTTCAAGTTCTGAATATAGTCATTGTTGCTATTAACAAATGGGGGCATTTTATGCTAAATATATTTCAGATATGATTGTGTTGAATAAAAGCCATTTTGGTGTTTAGGTCTACTGTTTTCTGATTGCCGTTTAGGCAATGTAGACGAAGTGGACGTCGTTGTGCTCCGTTGGGTTGTTGTGGGGTGCTTTATTTCAAGTTCTGATTATAATAGTTGTTGTAAACGAATGGGGGTATTTTATGCTAAATGCATCTTAGATATGGTTATGTTAGATAAAGTTCGTCAATAAAAGCCATTTTGGTGTTTACTGTTTTGTTATTGCCTTAGGTTGTTTTTTTTTTGTTTTGTTTTTTTTTTTGTTTTTACAAAGCCTAAATGCATGCCGGTGCCGTTTAATGCTTTTATATTACATTGTCGCTATATTGTTCTTGTTGTTCGTCTCCTTTAAAAAAATATATACGAGATTCGTATTTGGAATATAGATGCCATTTGTTTGTGTGCTTAGTTTCAAGATTTCATTAACAATCGTTAATGTGGTGAACGCTAGTATTCAGTGCGATCGGTATTAGATATGATCTACCTGTAAAAGGCGCTTTCATAATGTCTTTACTATTGACGTTTGGGTTTCTTTAATCAAGTGTGAATGCATGCCGTCGCCAAATACGCATTTAGTACCCACGTATGCACTATGACGCCAAAGCTGTACATAATGGACGTACATGCAGTTGTGCCTTGTGGGGTTGTTGTGGTTGCCTAATTTCAAGTTCTGATTATAGTGATTGTTGTTAACGAATGGGGCTATCTTATGCTAAATACATCTTAGATATGGTTATATTAGATAAAGATCGTCAATAAAAGCCATTTTGGTGTTTGCTGTTTTGTAATTGCTGTTATTTTTTTTTCACAAAAGCCTTAATGCATTCCGGCGCCATTTTACGCTTTTATAGTACATTGTCGCTATACTGTTCTTGTTGTTCGTCTCCTTTAAAAAAAAAAACATATACGAGATTCGTATTTGGAATATAGACGCAATTTGTTTGTGTGCTTTATTTCAAGATTTCATGAACAATTATCGTTAATGTGGTGAATGCTAGTATTCAGTGCGATCGGTATTAGATATGATCTGCCTTTAAAAGCGCTTTTCTGAGTTTCTTTGAAAAAGTGTGAATGCATGCCGTCGCCAAATACGCATTTAGTACCCACGTATGCACTATGGCGCCAAAGCTGTACATAATGGACGAACATGTAGTTGTGCGTTGTGGGGTTGTTTTCTGTGCTTAATTTCAAGTTCTGATTATAATGATTGTTGTTAACGAATTGTACCACGTTATGCTAGTAATAATTATGTGACATGTGGCGTGATGAAATGATCATGTATGTGTCGATATAAAGTTCGAAAATAAAAACCATTTTGGTGTTTGATGTCTTTGTGATTTCCATAAACAGTTTTCTTTCACATGCAAGCCGGTGCCACTTTACGCAATTATACTACAGTGTTTTCCTTATTGTTGTGTTTGTTGTTCATTTTTATTTGTCTGTTTGTTTGTTTGTTTGTTTTTGTAAATGAGATTCGTGTTTCGATGCCTGCTCCATGCGAGTTTCTGTATTTCTTGAATATTTTTAGTTAATTTTAAATCATGTTTATGGCTGTTTAATAGTCCAGTGTACCTCTGTTGTAACATTGTGACATAGCTGTGTGTATCCATGTGTTTATTGGGTATTGTTGAGGGTGCCTGATTTCAACTTTTAATGAATGATATGTTGCTATGATGTAATGAAGTCTATCATTCAGTACCACTGAGATAATAAACAATGTTTAGTATCTTTGTGACTGACGTAACAAAATCTGTATTGCCGGTGTAACAGTGCTCAGCTCCCAGCTGCGTCCCCCAGTGCAGCGGGTCCGCCCTCCGCTCTTCCACGCTATAGACTCGATGATCACATGCCTGTAATACATCCCTTTTAATAGGCTCATGCGCTGAAAATGAGAAATCCCAAATCTGTGTTTACAGTCGAACTATTCATGATTTATGCCACCTCCATGTAATAGTGTTATCTTTATCTACTGAGTTTATATAAAATCATATTATCAGAATTATTCTGCTTCTTTTTTAATTGGCCTGAAATAAGACTCTCACGAATTTGTCGACGGATCCAACGACGCGCAGATCAAGCAAATTGTGTTATCTGTGCAGGGGTGACAGGGGGACGCTCAGCACTGGTACCACGTCTTCTATTTCTGTGACTGGTACGCCGGCGCCATTTCACGCACCAGTGCCTTCATGTAGTCACGATTTACACTAACATGGCGCTTATTTCGTACATTACCGACGCACATAGCTGCTGCGTGTTGGTTTAGTTGTTGTTCAGTTGTTTTTGTTTTGTGGCATCCATACTGATAAGCATTTATTTTCATCAACTATGGGAATATTATCCCCTTTATTAATGAATATTTTATTTCTTTATTGTTTCTATATAAATTTATATTGATTACATCAATATGTTTTTACCGTTCATTTGCCTTGTCTTGCTTGTCGTTTCTATTTTGCTCCATTATATTCCAATTATTCATATTCATTATAAATTTGAATTCGATGTGAGTTTACACAGTTACATCTCTTTTATTTTCTCTTATTCTTACGTATTTTCTATATTTATTTATCTGTGTGTTTTTGTTTTGTTATTATTATTTTGTTCCTAGGGTGTTCCGTACCATAGGTGGTAAATAAATGAATGAATAAATGAGAAATAAATTCAGGTCTTTTATCCGAATCGGACAGAAGGCTTCATTTGTTCATTACTTTTATTTAACATGGACAAATAAATAGGTTTGGCTATACATTTCGCCATAGCCACAATAAAATATCGACAAACTTAGATAATAGAATATGACTTTACACACTTGAATATTGTAAAGTGCCTGAGAATTTACGTTTCAACTAGTGAGCCAAATAATTTTCTGTCGATTTGTATTCGTGATAGGGGGATGATTGGTCCCCAATATGCTTGGCGAGGGAGCAAGGCGACCGAGCGGGAGAAGGGTGTCTGGAGTTCAAACGTCAAGGATTGACAAGTTTATGATTGTTATGGAGCGTAGATACAGGGGCGTCGGTAGAATATATTAAATTGGGGGTGTACGACCTATATTTGCCTACAGCTATAATTCATTCTTAAGTCTTATCTACCCCTCCTATGCATCAGAAAATAAATTGTTTTTAAAACAATACCTCAGGATGCAGATCAAGGTAACTTATGGGCTTTCCCGCCCATTTTCGTCATAATGATCTCCATTCAATTTCATCAATATTCAGTTCACTTTCGTCCGCAGAAGTTTACTGCCTTCACATCCTAGGCTCAATTTCATAAAAATGCCATTCATATTCGTCTTTGTTCAGCCAAATTAAATAAATTTAGCATTCCACTTCGTCAATAATTTGTCACCGAAATTCGTCTCTGCCGCTAAGCGCGTAAGGAATGCCTGGATCAATTTCGTCATTTTTTCAAGCAAATTCATCGTTTCATAATTCGAATTCGCCAAGAGTTATATTAACCTTTAAATGGAGGATTTTACAATGTCTTTATTCATTTTTCTTTCTCGTGATGTAATTTGATTTTTGCTACTTTTCGTTGAAAAATATAAATGATCATAATATTGTGGAATGTTATATGTTTCAAAATAATTTCGTATGATACATCGCCCACACGATATTTGTCTCGTGACAGGATCGTCGTCAGTCAGTATGTACTCTGGTATGCCTGGTATATACACGAATTTGAATGAATCTTTGACCAAAATGATTGCCAAAAGACGGAATTGATTTTGCTGTATCGTGTCCAGGCTACTGTGACCGACGAATTTGAATTGCAAGTGACGAAAATGGGTGACAAAGCGCGAAATTGAATGACGATGTTTCACAATTGATTGGCCAAAGACGAAATTGAAACAAGCATTCGCACATTCCAAAAGGGCCGAAACGAAATTGAAAGCGCATTTTATTTATTTGTTTATTTATTTATTTATTTATTTATTTATTTGGGGGAGGGGAGCGGGGGATTGAATGAATATCTATAGAATGTCTAGTGCAGGCGCCCCGGAAGGATCCCAGCTGGGGAGGGGGAGGGGAGCAAACAGTCTTGGAGGCCCACCTCAAACCTTCATGGGGACCCACCTCAAATTCTTACGACCATCATGCAGGCCCCCCCCCCCCGAACAAGCACATTTCTCCCCTTTCATAATTATATATATTTCTTTATAATTATCTCAAAAGTTGACGTTTGATAATTTTTCATTAAGAGAATTAAATTTCAAAAACTTTTATTTTATCACGATCATCAAAAATTCTTTCCCAGCATCTATCATCATTAGTGCTAATTAAAAAAATAAAAGAGGATTATTTGTTCACAGCTGGTAGCATGGTAGGATAACAGGGCAGATTAGAGACCGAGCTGCATTTTAGTAAGAGGGTTTGCTGTACATGCATTTTTCGCGATGGGGCCGACGCCTTTTCCCCGAAAAACAACTCTTCAGCTCAGATTCACAACTTTGTCCGCGCGACCGAAGCGAGCGCCCAAATACATTGCGATTTTGGTGGTGAAAATTTACAGAAATTTCGTATTCATGAGCTATCCAATACGGGAGACTTTAGTCTATGCCAAAATATATTTTCATGAGTATACACGGGCGGGAGGGAGGAGGATAGGAGTTTTCACTTATTAAAATATTTGCCTTCTGAAACACTTATAAACCTATTTTTTACAATTTTTGATGGTGAAAATGTACAGAAATTTCATATTCCAGCACTGACAATATGATTATGAGAAAATGCGGGCGCCCTTATATGCCAATATAATTTTTCATGAGGATACTCGGACGGGAGGCGGGCAATTTCAGCCGTTATGACTGTTAGGACTAAAGAAATTTATATATCGGTCATGTCGTTATAGAAGTAGATCACTACATCTTTGTCTTGTGAGAGCTACTGAGAGGGCGGTGAAAATAATTGTCACCCGAATACATTTACAAAGGGGACCCTCTATCCACTCTCCCCTGCTTGCGGTGTCTTTGGGGGACAAGGTTTGTTTAACATAAAGAAATACCACTTCTATCAACATGCAGTTCGGGAAAGCTGCGCCCATTTAAGAATTTTTATTTTTGTGGAATGTTGTTTTGCAGGATTTTATAGCACTACATGTATATAGAACTCATCCGTTATATGCAATAACCGTGTGAGGGGCCGGGAACAAAACGAACATTGAAGAGGAAAACTCTGGCCCATGATATTTTATTGAAATGCCCCTCTTTTGAAGAGAGAAGTACCTGCCCCGTCACATCTCGCTTTTTAGAGTCTAAAGAAGCGTTTTCATTCATCTACGAAGGGGCGTAGCCACCGAGCGAAATAGATGAAAATAATGTGTGGACGCCATGTATGCGAGAGCAAAGGAACTCTCATTATCATTATACATAAATTTAAATCAAATGAATTCTTACCGTCTTGCTAGGGGCCCCACGGGGGAGGGGCAAAATAGTTTTTTTTTTCAATTTCGTAAGCAAGAAATTCAGATTACTTCGTGCTAGCCCCCCCCCCCCCCAAAAAAAAAAAAAAAAAAAACGTGATCACGTGACCATGCGATGCTAAATTGAATGGAGGATTTATGAAAACGTGCGTAAATTGTGAATTTGGATAAGAAAAAACGTAAATTTGAATGCTCCAAGATGATTTTGAAACACATACAAAGAAACAAAGATATAAGAATCAATGCTGAAGAAATTGTTAAATTGAATGTACAACCCGCTAAACTGGATGCTCCTAAATGTATTCGAATGCACGAATGTGTTTGTTGCGTGATGACGTGACCATGCGATGTTAAATTAAATGGAGGATTTATGAAAACGTGCGTAAATTGTGAATCTGGATTAGAAAAACATAAATTTGTATGCTCCAAGATGATTTTGAAAGCTCAAATCATGAATTTGAACTACCGTAGGGCACGGCTCGGCAAAAATCGTTTAAATTGAATGCTCGTAATATGAATTAGACTGACAAAGTTGCAAAATTGGCCGAGAAAACCTATATTATGAGCGAGCGAAGCTGACGAGGTCAAAACTCTCTTGAAAGTATAATTTCGTCATCAAAATACACTATAGGCCTAAAAGATAAATGAATTGTATATTCGGTAACCTCGCTTGCATAACCAGTTCGTTTGATTATTAAACGCATCTTGAATCAAAATATTATACCAGTGAGTGCAGCGAGCGAGAAAAATTACACACTATTTGATAAGCAGAAAGAAAAGGGATATTCAATCAACTATCTTCTAGATAAACGCTATTTTGGCTCATTACTAATTGCTGTCCTTAACCATTCTGTTTCTACCGTAACGATTACCGAAACAAGCTACCGACCAAAAAAAAAGCCTTTCTCTCTAGAGCAAGAGATTGTCTCATGATGTAGATAATTGAAAAATAAATGGGAATAAGAGCGCTTTATGCCCGAAAACTGCGAGCTGAACAAAATAGCTTTTCTATCCCGATTCCCGATAACAGGTTCTGGGTTATTGGTAGTTGTTATTCCATTTCACTAAATTTTATCGGCATCTTCCGTTTCCACGAGAATTAATTCAGCGAAGTTAGGTCAACTCGACTCCAAGCATTTATATTCTCAACACTTCATGAATTGCAGAATAATGTACAACATTAGGCAGAGAGAGAGAAGATGGAAACCAATTTCCTTTCATTGAAATAGAAATGATTTATAATCGGCAATTGGTCAAGATAATTAGAATGCAAAGCGAGATAGCGCTTCCTGCTATATTTCTCTCTCTCTCTCTCTCTCTCTCTCTCTCTCTCTTTCCCTCTCCTTAATCATTCTTTCTTTTTCCTAGCTCCTGTGTCTAATTTTAGGGGATAAACAGGGCATGTTATTATCGAGGGTGAATTAGGGGGATGGAATGGTAATACATGCCAACCCCAAATAATTATATTGCGTGGGGGTATCCCCCCCCCCTCCATCAACCGGGATCGACATCCATGCATACTGCTCTATCAGACCGAAAATTATTGAGAGGGGCGATTTGCTTTTTTAGTGCAACGTCTGCCACTAATAATGGAGAAGGGCGCCTACATGGTTGGATAGGTAAACAACGGCAAGGACCGCATGAATGGAGCGAAGAAGTTGGGAAAGATGAGCCAGGCCAGGGGATATAACAAGCACGAAACCAGGTCTCTGTTAGGACCGTGCCCAGATATGTTTTTCCGGGGGGGGGGGGGGGCAGGACGCGTAAACATTTTCGAAGAAACTTGAAAGTGCGGGAGTGAAGCAACCGAGCTGGTCACCAGGGCGCTTTTGCATTTTTAAAAAGTGAAATAAAAGGAATTGGTGCACACTTTTTTGTTAATTTTGTGAAAATTTTCAGTAAGAAAATTCAAGTTTTCAAAATTCCCCCCTGCCCCCCCCCCCCCCCCCCCCCCCCCCCCCCCCCCCGCTGCGTACGGCCATGGTCTCTGATTTACGATCTGAATTACGTTATGCATAGGTGAGAATTAATGTGCAAAATTACATCAAGATCTTTTAACCACACAATTCACAGCTCACAGACATATCAAATCTACGTGCCAGTCACTCAGTCAAGAATGAAAGTACCAAATTAATAACTTTTCAGATCATTCAAGCAATCAATCAAAAAATCAATCATCGATCAGCCCATTAATGCATCAACTGATAGACCAGTCAGTTAATGCGTCAGTCAGTTTTCAACCATTCAGCCTACCAGTCAGTCAATCCACTAATCAATTTAATCAACAGCCATCAATCGATTGATCACTTTACTAACAAATAAAATACCCAAACAATGTTGATCAGTCAATCTGTCAGGCAGTCGGACAACTCTGTGACAAAAAGCAATTTCTTTGCATGGGAGTACTAGTTTAGATTGGCAGTTTAAAATTGACCCTCTTCTTTCAATATTTGGCGCAAGTCAATTTTATGGTGTCCCTGAAGTACGCTCGACAACAGGTCATGTGAGACATGAATTTCGCGGACAACTTTGCTCCCCAGTCGCGAAGTTCGGGACCCGGGATGCGAAATTTATGACCTAGGATGCGAAATTCAAGACCCTGAAGGCGAAGTTCAGGATCCGGGATGCGAAATTCATGACCTGGGATGCGAAATTCATGATCCGTGACGCGAAGTTCACGTCGCACATGACCTTTTGACGAGCGTAGTCCACCATAAATGGTAATTTTTTTCACACTCAGAACAAAAAAAAGCCAGTGTTCGACCAAGCGTGAATTGAAATTTGTTTTGTAAATGGCACTTGATAGATGAGTCCACTGAGCATCGAACCCTGCATACAATTAGTTAAGCGTCGGATCTTCCTCTCTCCAAATGAATATCTTTGACCGGCCTATCTGTTTTCATATATAAGCGAGCTTTAAAGTGGGCGACTTAAAAGGAGGACCTAAGTATACGATACATGCAGAGTTGGGCGAAGGGAAGGGGCAATATTAAAAATTATATATCTCATTTGCAAGGAAAACCAAAGATGCACTAAGGGCATTGAGATCGGAAGTAGAAGAAAAAAAAATACAAACTTCCACACCCACCCATTTATATTCGATTGTAATAAGATAAACATATTTATGCTTAAATTGCTTTTAAAAGTGTGGGAGGGGGTGTGGGTAGGTGTGGAGGTGCTGCTTAAGAACCCTTTCAAAGGAACAAAGCCCTGAGGGGAAAAAATGCCAATGTTGCTTCAGAATTGCAGAGTTTCGTGGAAATATGTTTTGTACACAAAGCTTCATAATCTTCTCCATTAATATCCAGTTATCTCCCAAGAATAAGTCACAGAAAGTAATCGTAAATCTGGTTTTCAAACTCTCGTAACTTTCTCATTTTGAAAGTGAGTTTGATCAAACTTTTAAAAATTTGCTTCTCTCTATCCTCTTTTCATCAACATAGATTTTCCCGAAGGATTTGGTTCCCTTTATCAGAAAGTGGCAAGACGAGTAGCATGTAAAAAGAAACGAGGGAATTTAGCTGTTATGCTACTAAATGGCTCTGATTTCCCATTGTGGAAATAATTATTTTTTAATAAAAATTATTCCAAACGATTACATGCATGCTATATAATACATGAACTTTATATTTTCTTTTCTTTCCTTAGATTTGAGAATTCATATTATTGAGACTACACATACGATACTGACGGTAAATAACTTATTCATTTATTCTTTATTTCAACCCAAAAGTTGGATTGATACATGATACAAATAACACAGTATTATGTCAATGTAATACATCATTGAAACAACTTATATACAGGAAATTACAAAGGATAGGAGGGAAACGGAGAAGTAGAAGAGAAGAGGAATAAGAAAAGAAGAAGAAAAAATGAAGAAGAAAATGAAGAAGAAAATGATGAAGAAAATGAAGAAGAAGAAGAAGTGCAAGAAGAAGAAGACGACGACGTAGGAGAAGAAGAAAAAGACATAGGAGAAGAGAAAGATGAAATAAGATTTGAATACATTCGAACATTATTATTTAAAGACTCATGGTATTTGGTATCAGAATCTATGCTAGTTATTATGCCTCCCAAAAGTGGTGTCAACAGTGTAGATTGATAAACACCTTGCGGATTATCAAAGTGAAATTTCAGTTAGGCTTTTTTTGTTCTATGATGCTTCTTGTTTATCAATCAGCGTTGAGTTACAAGATATTTTGTTCAAATGTATAAATAATATCTGAATGTATCAATTAATCTCCAGGAGGAGATTAGTTAAACCATATCACTACATGTATAATACATGCTATACATATACGGTTTATTATAAGCAATTTCCTGTACTAGTACTAAAATATGTGAGCCTATGTTGGAAACAACAACAATTAATTATTCTTACATGCACGACTGTGAGAATTCAAGACTAATTTCGACTCTATTCTACAGTTTCAAAAATGTGTAATAAGATAAGACATGAATCAAATTGCTCACCTTCTTTAATCTACACCAGTCGAAAAAAAAAAAACCACGATGTATACGGTCAAACACATATGAGTACTTCCGATAAAGTTCTAAAATTGGGAAATTCTTGGAATTTGATTTCTCTATGGATAAATTCTGTGATGAATACACATACGTGTTATATCAATTTGTGTGTATGTTTTTTTTTTTATTTCATATTAGAGATGAACAGAGATCCAGCTTTCTGGCTGCAAGTGTCGCACAGATGTGAGGGAGCGGCGAGCAAAGGTCGTTGTAAACGGAACACCAAACACCGTTCCCGCCTTTGCCATACCCACAGGCATGGCATGGAGGAAGCCGAGTAAGTCATGAAAACAACTCTCTGACAACCTCTCTTGACTTTAGTTCACATCATAATTTATCTGGTAGTGTCAATTCGCGGAAGTCAAAATATAACAAAAAAGTCAAGAACTGACGAAGCATTGCGAAGGAAGGGGGAGGCAGGGGGCAAGGGGGAATTAATGTTTCAAAGTTTGTATAAAACGGCTTTCATTTTGCTCTGCAGTGCCCTCAAATGCACATACCAGAGATATGTGGTGAAAATGTTCTGACAACCTCCAAGTCGTCAGAATATACCATTATTAACAAATAGCCCGACACATGTAACGACATAATGCTTACACGACAATCCCCTGACGACATGAGAATGAAACCCTGCATGGGATAGAGATAAGCAATGTTTAAAAAGTTCCATCAAAATAGATTACGGAATGAGAAAATAATTTGAAAAGTCATGTTTTACTTTCTATGGCGATCCTTAAAATTGCCAGTGTTGCTTCAAAATGGCGGGGTTTGTCGGACAACAGTTAACTCTCAATATTTTTATATGCAAACTTATATTTTCTCTATTATCTAACGCAATATGCTAACCCAGATTATTTTTTTTTTCTGAAAAATGAGTTACATGCATTAAATGACTGAGCTATATAAAGATGTCATTTTCAAATTCAACTCGGCTGATAAGCTAGGTCTGTTATTGTGAACACCTTTTTGCCCCGAAAAGAAATCACAGCATCTCTTTAGAAGAAAACAAAATTAGTAAGCCACACTTTTTCAAGATGGTGAATCTCGTGGAAGCAGAAGCAATATGTCTGAAAAAGAGACAAAATGAGGGGATTTTTTTCATCAGTGTTTCTAATTTCTCATGTGACCCTATACTCTTCTGAAAGCTTTGCAAGTAGAAATGGGCTAAGCACTAAAGAGATTTAAAGTATTAGTGAGAAAAGTTATTATAATACTTTTGGGGTTAGCACTATTTTCATACTTAATTTATTAATCATGACATTTTTGGTCAGGTTTGATTTTTTTCAAAAGTGACGGGAAATACTACAATCACCAACTCTCAGAACAGTGATCACTAACTCTCAGAACAGTGTAGTATTGTACGAAAATTATTGGTGATTTACATAATATAAATAGAATAACATCTAACAGTTGTGGTTTAGCAGTATATTCATGGTGAATTTGCAGCATTTCATCTTTCTTTTTACAAGAGGCCTGAAAAAGTTTTAAAAGATTGTATATTTGATTTATTTTGTATTCTATGCGAGAAAGTAAAATTTGTTAATTTATGAGTTTTTACAAAAAGGGAATATTTTGTATGTGTGATGAATTAACTGCATTAAAGTGCTACCCCGCATATTGAAAACTGCGAATTTGAATATCGATCAGAAATTCATCAAAATGATGACTATTTTTTTTTTCAACAGAATGATAATTCAATTTATTAATCATTAACATGATTTAAGGATTTTTTTCTCAAACTTTCAAAAGCGCCTTATCTCAAATTGGCCATTGTGCTGGTTAGCACTATACTCTACCCCCTATTCATTTTCCCATGATATATCTTGATCAAGTAAAGAAGGAGATAAGCTGCACATTCAAGTTTAAAGTTCAGTATCATCGCAAAGCATACACAGATTACTTGCTCAAATTCGTTGTTTTGGCAACAAAACTGAAAATGTTCATAAACCACACAGGAGCCCACATCAATGATAAAAAATTAATGGAAAGAAAATTTTAATTTTGTAAGTTGTATAGCCGACTAACTTCACTTCTAATCACGCGAAGCCCGAATTCACCTGTCGAAAGGCCAAGAAAATAAACGACTGTCTCAGTTTTGAGCGTTAAGCGTTGTATTCTCAGCTTCTCAAAGTCGCGATACGAAAACAGTTCATTAGTAAACTACACAACATAAAGAAGTGAAATGAAAAAAGAAAAGAAACAAATCACAGAAATAAATGATTAATTATGAATTCAAAGTGATAAAGTAAAGAAATCAAAACTTCCATTTATTACAAACATAATTAAGGAAAACACCGGCGTAAATACACTTTGAGGAGGGGGGGGGGGGATGATCGACTTTTTTCGCCGATTTTTTTTTTCTGTTGAACTCACACTTAAGTATAAACACACGCCTTCACCCATCCGCACAGACTCCTTTACACACATTTTAATTTTTATTTTGCGAGCGAGTGAAGCGAGCAAGCCAAAAATTACTTTTTTGGTTTTCAATCGCATTTTTAAATAAAAATTCTAAAATATGATGAGCGAGCAAAGCGAGCGAGCCAAAATAATCATTTTCTTGTTTTCAATCAAATTTTCAAATAGAAATTCTAAAATGTGATGGTTGTTTATGACAGATTATTAAAAAAAAATACTAACTGATTAATTCAGATATCATTTCTTCCTTAAAAAGTGGGGATATTTGTACACGCCACCCCCCCCCCCTCGAAAAAGTTTGTGTGTGGGGGGGGGGGGGTATATATCCCCCATCCCGGGACTTACGCCAATGAAGGAAAATGTTCTATATTTATTTTCTCGTAAAGTAATGGTTGTTTAATCAATTCCTCTTCAAGTGCACGGAATACCAAATGACAGAACGCCAGTATTACCCTTCCATGTTCAAACTCTTCTAACCATCATCATTCTTTTTCCTATAACAGAGTCAGAGACATTATTCTGCATCGCAGAGAAATTAAGTGTTCCAGTCACACCAAAAGAGGGACCAGGTGTTCCAGGAATGCCAAGGAGGAAGGAAAATGTGTACAGCACTGTAAGTATATCGATGATATTTAACCCATTCGTGACAGAGGGTCCACATTTTGTGGTTTGGTCGAATAACTTTTGATGCAGAGCTCTAAAAATCATACCAAATACATGAGCAGAAAGAGCAAAAAATTCTACACATATTGTGTCCATTTTCATTGCATCAGTATTTGTTGTTTGATGCTGAAATTTTTTTAAAGGAAAAGCATCGAAATCCTTAAATGGGCAATGTGATGAAAATGTTAAAATTACCGTTTTTCCCTGCAAATTGGCAACTACATGACTTCTCATCATACATTCTGTCAATTTATATTTATTTCGGATACATGACGTTTCATAAGAAAAATGTAGCAATAAAATAAAAATGTTGGTGTTGCCAATTTGAAGAATAAAAGCTGATCAAATGAGGCTTTAAATAATTACTGTCACGAATGGGTTAATTTCCATTGTGTGATACAGGTGGGATCAATCGCCATTCATCCATGTAGAGAAGATTAATAACATCTCATACATTTTCAAGAAGGCAGCGCTTCAGAATATAAAGATATTATAATCCTTAAAAAAACGCGCGGCTCATTTCATACCAATTTGTTTAGAATAAGAAGAAAAACCAAAATGAAGAACAAAATGTACTGTATAAAAGTTTCATAGATTATGATCATTGATAGTAAAATTGACGAATCTTTCTCTATATGGCCCATGCTCTGCAGCTCGTGGGCCATATCCGGTCTGATCTGACACCACATGCCAAGAGTAAAAGAAAAGTGAGAAACAAAAGGAAGGATTCTGCGTACGGCCCTGGTAGCATTCAAATTCGCCTACATGTTACCTGTCGAGGTATCATTTTCAGCATTCAAATTAACAACGAGCATTCATATTCGAAATAGCTCATGCAAGTTAAGGGAAAGTAATGCATCACAAGTGTTCTAGTTTACTTGTTTGTTTGTTTGTTAGTCATATAAATATTTGACTTTTTACAATCATAAATAATGCGAATATAAAGTGCATGCTTTATTTTTTAAAAGCATGATATTATGGTTACCGTACGTATTTCAGGCCGCAGTCAGAAACTCAGTAAAAAGGGGCGAAAATCGGGGCTAGGCGCTGGCGCTTTTTGGACACGTATTACCTTAGACAAGGGGAAGGGAACCCCAATCGCCCCTCTGACTACAAGCTAAATACGGAATTATGCTCGCAATATTGTACACGAGTCCCCACACCAATAACAATTACATGTATAGGCCTACGTTATCCTTCTTGTTTTCAGGAACTTTTCATTTGTTACAGGAAGCACGAGACCCAAAAAAAAAAAAATAAATAAATAAATAAATAAAAATAAATAAATAGATAAAATAAAATAAAATAAAATAAAATACAAACCTTGAAAACATCAGTAGATGGATTTTCTTTTTGGCTTTTGTTTAATTTATAATCAAATATGAATGTCCACGGTTTAGGAATGAAAAATAACAGGACATGACCCGAATACGAATCTCATAAATCATTAGTATGGAAGATAGGGAAATTGATAATTCACATTCTGATTGTTAGCTAGAAAACACAAACATGAAAGAAATATTGAATGAGAGATTAAACAAAAAATGTGTAAACAATCATTGCTTATCAACCCTCGAATTCAAGTGCTAAATTGAATGCTAAAAACAAATAAGAATGCTGGAATGACAACGTCTCGAGGTCAGCAATTCGTGTTAAAGACAAGAAAAAAAAAAAAAAAAAAAAAAAAAAAAACGATGAAAGAAGCAGCTTTTTTCATAAATTTAAATGAGAATTATGTAGATTCGAAAGAATGAATGAATTTGAATGACAAACTTGTGAATTTGGCCGTGAAATCCAATATCAACAGTTATTGCAACTTGTTATAAAAGTTTTTTGAAACGAAGCCCAGATTCAAATTTATTCTATTTTAGAACAATAACAGAATGATTGTTCCGTTTACTGATATTAGTTTCCGTGTAAATACTTGCTTGTACAGTTTGTCCCCCCCCCCCCCCAAAAAAATATATATATATATACGATGAGCCTATAAGTATCAATTATGAAAAATCAGTTGGCAATATGAAAAGTCATTGTAGATTATGAAATCATTAATTATTTCTCTACCAGTCAGTGAAGACCCCGTTTGACTCGAGCCAGTAGTCACAAAGAAATAGGGTATTTTTATATTTCTATACTGTCCAAATTTGAACAAAAGGATCCCTCAAATCACTATGGACAAATCACACTCAGCCTTTTTAATTGTTTGCAAAGGAAATCACTATCTTTTTTTATTTGTGTTTTGATTGTGATGAAAACAATTTAATTTTTGTCATAGTTGCCATCATTCTCGATGTTGTTGATGTTGCTGTTGTTGCAAATGAAGGGAATGTTGATATGTTTTTGTATAACAAAATAAATCATGAATGAGAAAAGGTGAATAGTTTTCAGAGTTTTTAAGATGTTAAATTTGATCATAAAACACTATTTTATTTTCATAAGTGTCTTGTCTTGATCTTTGAAACGATTTTTTTTTTTTTACATGATCTGTCTTTGTTGAAATAGTATGCATGAACAGGATATGTTCAATTTGTGGATGCTAAGGACATTATTGATAGAAGATGGTGTAAAGTGACTAATGGCATACAATCTCATCAGGGGCGTAACAGGTACCTGTTATCAGGGGGGGGGGGGGGGGAGAGCCCCAAATTTCCCGGTAACTAGTCTATGTCTAGAATCTGTGGCGTAGCTAGGACTGCATTTTAGGAGGACGGTAGTGCTCCACCGGCGTAAATCCAATATGAGGAGTGGGGGATGAAAAACTTTTTTAACGATTTTTTTTTCCTTCTCACACACATTTTGATATCTATTTTGCGAGTGAGCGAATATGATAGATATTCAGAATGTTTTACTAACTAATTAATTGAAACATATTTCCTTCCTTAAAAAGTGTGTCTGCATGGGGGATTCGTACACATCATCCCCTCTCTCCCCCAAGTGGGGGTGATAGATCCCCCATCCCACCCCCGGAATTTACGCGAATGTAGTGCTCCCTAGAGGGGAGGGTGCAGGGAGGGGGGGGGGGGTCCCCCTCCCGCGCGAAGCGCGGAAGCTCCGACGTTTTTTTTTTTAAAATTGTTAGTTGTCGGTAATTAAGTCATCTTCTGCGGCGTAACTAGGATTGTGGTGCTAGTGATGCAGCTAGGATTTCATTTTAGGAGGACGATAGTGCAAAGCGCGCTCCCTAGGCATGCGAGAGGGAGGGTGCAGGGATGGTGATTTTCCTCTCCCACGCGAGGCGTGGAAGCTCTGACTTTTCTTTGAATTTTTCGTTGTCTGTTCCCGGTCTCTTACATTCTCTGCCTGTTATCTCTGCCTGCGGATCGAGGTGAGCCCTCATCGCGAGTTGCTTGTTGCGAAGCCCTTAGCGGGTGGGGCCCAGGGTTCTGGCTTAGGGCCCCTGATAGGTGTCTACAGGGAAAGCCACTGCGGGGGTTCAGGGGTCCCTTTTCTCCTTCTTCCTTTCCCTTTCTCCTCCTTTCTTACCCTTTCTCCTTTCTTTTCCTTCTTCTTCCTTTCCCTTTCTCCTTCTTCTTCCTTTCCCTTTCTTCTTCTTCTTCCTTTCCCTTTCTCCCTTCCTTTTTCTTCCTTTCCCTCCCTTTCATTTTTCCCGGTGGTTTGCTGGATTTTCCCGCTGAAATCCTTCAGGAGGGTGGGGGGCCCCCCCCCGCCCCCCCCCCCCCCCCGGCTGTTACGCCACTGAATCTCATGACTAGTCACTACGATTCAATTGCAGTTTCACTTTATTCAAAGGAGAATGAACTCTGGGGGAAATCGCTTTATGTGAAAAGAAAGGATAGAGAGAAGTAATTTGTCTCCGTAAAATAGACTGGGTTTCAATGGCTTTCTGAAGGTATTAACCGATGAAAAATGTCTTGTATACAAGTGTCAAATCATTCCGGTATTTTGACTTATTGTTTTCAGATCGGATCCAACTCAGACTTGAGGAGGAGCAGGCTGCACTGGCTGCCTTGGGGGCAGAGGAGGAAGAGTTAGAGGAAGA